>CABFWB010000063.1:120183-145077 GCA_902151455.1 Timema bartmani | reverse complement strand
AAAAAAAAAAACTCAAACGGAAGCGTAGCCAGACCCATTTTTCTTAAACCTTGGTAAACATACTCTATGGTGTTAAAAAAAAAACGTAGTGAACAACAATCTGACTCCTTAACTCAGTCAGTGGCGTGTCTGTCTACTGAGTTAAGGGTCCCAGTTTCTATTCTTGATTGGCACGGCCGAGAAATTTATAATTAGTGAAATGTGAGTTCATATTGATGAATTAACAAACAGGGACTGGATGTTGTGCCTGTCCTAGTCTTAAGTTAGATTGAAAATCATATGAAGGCTTAGCAAGCCGGTAGTGGAAAATATAGTGTCCAATAGTTTGAAACAAAAAGTCTCTAAAACTTGTGAAAGTAGAATTAGCTATAGAAGGTTTAAAGTAAGTATATAGTTTATAGAGTGCTAAAGCTCCTTTTAACACTTGAGCTGGCGCTTGCTTTAGATGAGATTAGATTAATTTTTATCTTAAATACACGAATATTTTTTTTTCTCTTCTGGTTTAAATCTATTCAGGAATAATATTACCAGTCCTCAAAGATACAACATTTGTTAGGTATTATCTTAGGATGGAATTAGAGGTCACACTAAGGTTTTAAAGGCTGTTTTGTGGGGGAAAAAATGTGGCCCTTTTTTTTTTTTTTTGGGGTAAAAAAATTGATTTTTTTTCCAAAAAATTTTTGTAAACCAGTTTTTNAAAAAATTTTTTTTTTTTTTTTTTTTTTTTGGGTAAATACAGTAGTTGATTATCCATAAACATGTTGATAAACAGATCTTTTTTCTTACCGTCACAATAGATGTTTTCAAACCATAGTGTTGAGTCGCAACACAACATATTGATGGACAAATTTTCCAATCAACGAGTTATTTCAAGTTGATATAAGCATTTGCCATCTCTGATTCTACAGCCCATGCACACTGATAAGTCTCGGATGTTTATGAAATGTGATTGGGTATACCAAGCAGATATGCAATCATTTCAACTTGAACTGAACAAAGGCATTGAAATCTTGAGATTGGTTTGGACTTTATACCAAGAAATTTCTGCTTTGCTCTTGTTTTTTTTTGGCAAATGTGTGAATTCTCAGTAACAATGATTGAACTATATTAATCAGAATTCCTACTCTATTATTACTCATGCAAATATGCAAGTAATCCCACTTTTAACCGTGTTGCAGCCAACTTTCTATTTCAACTACCAAAACAATAACGCAAAATATTTTAAAGGCATTAATATATAAAATATCCAAATTGTTTGCTCGCCCACAAAAAAAACACAATATACAATGTGTACATATATAGTAAAACAGTCCAAAATATTTTTTAAAAACTTCATCTTCACACATTAAATGATTTCTTACAAAAACAAAGATCTAAAATAGTTACATTGATTTTGATAATTTCAAACAAAGTAGAACTTATCACTATAAGTTGGATTAAATTCACTTTTTATAAGAGGTGCACCAATATCAAACCACACTACTAATCTATAGTCAAAGACTATCATAATTTATGTTTTTATATTAACGATAGTCTCTATAGATTTTCAGGGTGGTTACAAAACTTTAGAATTCCCAAATTTTTAAAGATTTTCCAGAAAACATTTTAATAATTTTCCTGACTTAATTTGTATTAAAGTTTTCATTGGTAAATTTAAAATGTTTTCGTTTATTACATTAATCTCATAAATTTCAAAATAATACTTGCAGCTACTTAACATTAAACACTTTTTTAAAGTTCTTTTCTCAGTATTGAATGTTTTAGGTATTTGTAGCAACAGGCCAGTTTTTGTGATTGGCTATGGCTATGTCTTGATATCAAGTGATAATGAGCAAGGTGGAGCATGAAAACAAATTTGTTTTTTGCAAACAAAAATGGCGGTTGGGAGAGAAAAATATAACAGCGGGTATGTTAATTTATGTAAATCTACATGTAATGCTAATTGACAGAAAATACCCTATTTAATTTTATCCTTAGAGTGGTGTATACTGTATTTTGACTAGGCCTAATATTTATACAACATACCAAGCTAAACTTATGTTCTCAAATATAACTACAGAGAACATGAAGTACATATGTAAGAGGAAATAGGCCTGGATCATATTCTAATACTCTTATTTCTTCAATCCATAGCTAAAAGATTTTTAAGTAACTACTTACTGCTATATATTTCTAGCTAGTAATTGCTGTCCTTTTTAATTTACAAATAACTGTTAAAATCCATTGACTATGAAGTTATACAAATTTAAATCAAACATTTGGAGTCATGTTGGTTTGAAATTGGTGCACAATTATCAACTCATTGGTTGATACTAGGTAACATAGTTTGGTCAAGGAAGGCTTTAACAGAGGTCTGGTATCGTCATAAACACCTGTAACCAGGAGCACGAAAACGCTCTGGTCATAAACATCAATAACAGCTCAACCTGGAAAACACGCCCAATGTGTAAGTATGGTACCAAAAAACAACCATCTCATGTAAAATCGACATCGCCAGGCAATACATCTTGATAGTATGCAAAGAAAAAATTCTCCCGCTTTGTTTAAAGTTTAGTATCTAACAATGAAGTGGCCCAATGAAAATAAGAAATATGTGGGAAGAATCCAATGCACAAAGGTGACATATTTTTTCTATCTTCTATAGTAGATATAATCAAACACACATTAAATAAAAATTTTTAACACAAATTGACCAATATTTCGGCATTGTTAACATTTAAGAATCAAATAGCCAAAGCTATTATTTATGCATTTTAGTGAGTAATTCTCCATCTAAATATCATATTCTAAAAATTGAAAAATGACACCTGGACACGGGAATTGAACCCGGGACCTTTGGCTTAGTACGCCAATGCCCTAACCACTGAGCTATCCAGGAATTGTCCCGTGCCCAGGGTCATTCTTAACTGATATTTTAAGGCAGAGTCTATGATGGACGTGCGGAAATCATCGGCTACAAATGTGATTAAAAAATAAATTAATATCATGAGCTATCGGATAATACAACCACCTTCGACTTGATAGTTGGCTTAATGCTGCCACTTGTACAATTACTATAATTTTAAGGGATTGCATGTGTAAGAATCAAATAGCCGGAGCTATTATTTATGCTTTTTAGTGAGGAATTCTCAATCTAGATATCATATTCATTTTTTAATTTTCAAAATATGATATCTAGATGGAGAATTCCTCACTAAAAAGCATAAATAATAGCTTCGGCTATTTGAGTCTTAAATATGCATTCCCTTACAATTATAGTAATTGTACAAGTGGCAGCATTAAGCCAACTACCAAGTCGAAGGTGGCAGAGTTAACTGATAGCTCGTGATCTTAATTTTAAAAATCACACATTTGTAGCCGATGATTTCTGCACGTTCATCATAGACTCTGCCTTAAAATATGAGTGAAGAATGACCCTGGGCACGGGACGACTCCTGGATAGCTCAGTGGTTAGAGCATTGGCGTACTAAGCCAAAGGTCCCGGGTTCAATTCCCGTGTCCAGGTGTTATTTTTTAATTTTCAGAATTGTTACCATTGTCAAACAAAAAGAGAAGCGGGAATACATTTTAGACCTAAACTAAATTACTTCAATTTGAATTTAAAAAAACTGTTCTGTTATTTGTGTAAAAATAAATTTCTCAAAGATTTGGCTGTGGTTATCCAATATAAATAATTTAAGTATAACTATAGAATGTTAATTTATATATATATATAAAAATTAATGACTGGTGTGAGTAGGCCTGCTTGTAATAAAAGGAGAGAAGGTTATCTAAGGTCGAGACAAAAGGGGTGCCTGGATTTGGTTATATATTAGTGAGCAAGTTCCCACCTACAAAGTCTGGAATCATTGATTGGGGAGGGGTCGTATCACTATTAGTATAGTGAGTCAAAATCTGGATTATGTGTTTGGGCATCAAGTGCTACCAGTTTGTCAGGGATTGTGACTGGTGTCAGAACGGTGACCAGAGAATAAACAGCCCATCAAGAAACAACCCTCCAATGACATACTCCTCACTACCAAGTATTATGGAGGCCAAGGCAAACAAAGATTTATACTAAACATAGGCTATAATATCCTAACCCCGTACCTCTCAATCTCAAAAGTGCTCCAAGAATTATATTCTAACGGCCCCCTAATCTCCGCAACACACTGGTTCATCCTAAACTGCCCAATCCAGTTACAAGCAACAAAAAACATTAGGTCAAAGGTTCCTACCCTTGCAACAAATCGAGATGTAGTACATGCAAAATTCACCAACCTTCCACTTCATTCAACAGTAGACTCACACAAATAATATAACCCCATGAAGGGCCACTATAATTGCTCAACAGAAAATCTAATATAACAGTTGCAATGAAACTACTGCATTGCTGAATACATTGGTCTCACTACAGGAAAACTCGGTCAACGAATGAACGGGCACCGTTTTGACATCAACCATAACCACACCGACAAAACAATAGCACATATTAATAATATACTTAGCACCGCGTCTTACTACCCGTTCAGGTTATACGCTTAAGTACTTATTACACTAATGGGTTAGGAATTGAGAAGGTTGAATACAGAGGAAGTGAACCCACATTCATGTGGTGGAAGAGTGGAAACCCATTTAGCAAAAACCACCCCTAGTTCACCTGAGTGAGATTCGAACCTCGATCTCCCCATCCTCGACAGTCTAGCTCAACACGAAACTAGCATGTTAGCTAACTACGCCACCGAGGTGGTTAACAATAGAACTTGATGACCAAACATATACTTCAAATTTTGACTCATGCTATAGTACAAGAGCTATACAAGTCATCCCCAATAGTTACAATGCTTCCTAGTTTTATAGGTGGGAACTTGCTCACCAATATATAACAAAATCCAGGCACCTCCCTCGTCTCAACCTTAAATAACTTTTTCTCCTTTTCTTCCAAGCAGGCTAACGTTCACCAAACAGTGATTTATATACAAACAATAAATTAAACATTGAGAGGAGGATATAAGGGCAAGGCCTACACCTTTACCAGAAAACTGTAGGCCTCAAAGTTCACAATTAAAACACACTAAAACACACAGTTTTACTATGTAATTTTCAGGGTACATCAGTCCCCTTATTTAGCCACTTAGCGCCATTTTTCCTTTGTTTATATAGCGCCATTTTTCCTTTGTTTATATAAACAATAATACCAGATAATTTAATATAATATAAATACAACATTCTTTCCATCTATCAAGAGTAAATACACAAGTTTGAACAGGTAAGAACAGAATCTAAGTGACCATGGTCTACCTTTAGACATGCTGCCGTAGTCTAGTTGGTGTTTACAGTCGTAGTTAGTAGTACTTTACTAAAATCATCATCATAATTATCGACAGTTTCTGGCCACAAGCTGGGTGTGTTTGAAACATAAGCCTCTCCAACAATTAAATCACGTTACTCTTTAAGAAAAATATAAGATGAAAGAACTAAAAATATTTGAGTAAGTTACATTTTAGTAGTCATTCAAACTCTACAAGTAAGTTTTTGACGACTCTTGAAATTTTCAAATTTAGTTTAATTTTGATTCACCATTTCAAAACAAAAATTACCTCTATATTTCCTTTTGTATGAATAAAAAATATACATATAGTTTGTAGAGTTATATTAAATTTAGTTGAAAATCCAGCTTTAAGGCATAAATTTTATATAGAAAACTAGTTCATGAATATACATTTTTTTATGGAGAGGCTTTAAGATCAGATTAATGACAGAAATTCAACTTGAAATGGTTTTAGTACAAATATTGTTCTACTTTACTAAATTATTTCTTTCAAACTAAATTCATAAAAAAATGCCTACGCCCACACCTAAAATGTATATATTTTTTAAATTAATGTGTATCATACACTGACACGTGATGATAGCCTACAACAGTGGTGTTAAACCTGTGGTAAGTGTACCCCGAGTGTACACGAAGACATCTTGGGGGGTAAGTAAAATTGAATATATATTTCTCTTTCCGTCCTTTTTTTATCACCACATCTTACTACTCGGTCGGGCTATACGCTCATGTAGTAATTACGCTAATGGTTTTATGTATGAGGAGGGTTATATTTAGAGGAAATGTACCCACATTCACATGAAGAGAGAGTGGAAAGCCATATTGGAAAAACCACCCTCAATACACTTGACTAAGATTCAAACCTCAATCTCCTCGTCATCGACAGTTTAGTTGACTGTGAGAGTAACACTTTATACCATGTGGCCACTGAAGCGGGTATTCTAATTTATAACCTATTATTTAATCTTGTGCATTAATGTAAATGAAGGGATAGTGAAGGAAGCCTACCTAAAAGAATTTGTTTTTCCTTATCTAGGCCTAACCTAACTCTACTTAAAGATTGGCTTCCTTCACTATCACTTACTTTACTTTAATGTATAGTGTTTATAATCTGTCTTAACTTAAAGTAATGGAAATTAATAAAAATAAATAAAAAGGAAAAGAGGGAAGGGCATTGTTGCTTTTGTAGGCAATAGTTTATTTTTCATTTTTCTTTATTTTTATCACTTTCTATTGTTATAAAATTATTTAGCCACTGGGCCACCTCATTTTAAACTGTCTTACTATATATACATTTCCAAGCCACTAGGCAATAATTCATTTTATTTTTATTTACTGCATTATCGTGGATGTGATTTATTTTAGATGTAGATTATAGAATATGTATAAAATGCTTTATACACAAAAAACTTTGTGGGCAGGTACTGGTCTACCGGATCAGTCTTGATACCTGAATAAAATTCTATTGAGTAAAAAATGACAACTTGGAAAAGAGAATCGATTCTGGGACACTTAGCTTTGGAAACAAACAAAAAAATGAATATATTATAGAGGTTTATAATAAAAACATATAGCAGTAAATTATATTGGATCGTCATCATCCGACGTTTCGGCTTCCGCGGGTCATCTGGCACATCTTCTTCCATTCCTGTCAATCTCTCCAAGGTATAGCACTTTAGTCAAAATAACAGAAAAATATTTCCAGTTTTTGTCTTGTTACCAATGAAAATAGTCATTTTCCACCCCAAAACACCAAAAGTCAATTTGTAATTTTTCACATACATATCTCAGAAAAATCCTTGTTAAATTGACCTTCCTGAAATGTTTACTTACATCTCTTTCTAAAGAGTTTATCTAAATATCGGCTAAACTTGATTCAAAGCACACAAATTCATGACAGTCTAATCCCTTTCATACAACAAATCAGATTCAAGCCCACTTTTAACAAATTAAAATCGAACCTCTTTAAATTCTGAATCTATAACAGTTTCCATCGACTGAAATATAATTAACAAGGAAGTTAAAAAAACAAAATGCAAGGAATCAAAATTTAAAAAATAAGCGTATTTCGCTGTCATTGAATTGATCTGCAAGACCTAGAAAAAGGCTTTAGTTATTTTTGGAGAAGCTTTGTTTGAAAAGTTCAATGTTTAGTTAAAAATGGAATTGACTCTTTATGATCAACACAAAAGTAAGAATGGCCAGCAATCTTACTTGATCGATGGCGGAGTTATAATTGTTGAGACAAAACACTATAAATAAATGGGTTAAATAGCCATGCTATTATATTTGACGATTACAGTTATAGCCGCATCTAAATATCATATTCTTTTAAATGGAAAATAAAACCTGTACACAAGTTTGATTCTTGTATCCAGGTGTGATTTTGCAACTTAAAGAAAATACTATTAAACTAGCCACAGACATCTTATCAGTTTCTTTTTGTTAACAATTTATAAAATGAATAAATGTTTAATGGCTTAGAACTATATGAAAACACTGTACAATAATAGGGATGTCAAACTCAATAACCTTGATTCTTACTGATAATGAAAGAATCAAGAATCGATCTTAGTATTAACATTATCGATAATTTGATTCTTGGCTTTCAATGAAAGTACTGGCAACTAAGCAATATAGCAAAATTCAGAATGTGTAATAATTGATTAACTCTCTTGTTGGTTCAGTTGCTCTTTCACTTAAATGCCGGCAAATTGTAAATGTACTCGGAAAAACTTGACCTTGCACGAATCAAACATCACTATTATTTTTTGTCTATGGTTGAAACATACTACCTTAGTGAAATCTGTGTGAATGCAGTCAATTCCTGTTTGTGTTCTTTCTAATCACTTCCTGTTCTTGCCATAAACACATTATTTTATGCTAGTATTTTAATATAATCAAAATTATTACAAGTCATATATCATTAGAGTTTTAAAATTGAATAGGTTTATCTTTCAGAGTAAATATTTATCTTATCTAATGTTTAAACTAAGATTTTAAAGTTGAAAAATTAAGTTATAGATTTGTAAAATCGTGTGATTTTTTAAATCCAGACAAAATTAAATGTGAATTATAGTGGTAAGTGGCTATTTTGTGACCTATTCATTTGTTAATTTTGTTAAATAATCCCACTAACATGTGGGATTAATATTTTTTAAATTACAAGTGAAGTTTGCGAGTACTTTAAGATTAGTGGAGATGACGTTAACTTTGCTATTTGCAAAATTTGTGCCTCCAAAATATCCTGCGGGGGTAAAAGTCATACCACCACCAATATTAAAAACCACCTAACATCGAAACATGGTTCTTTTATAAGCATCTTTGCAAAATTGAAGCTAGACCAGTTCAATCTCGGCCATTATTTGGATCTACTGAAGAATCTGCATAAGACCACGAATTAGCGAAAACTTTGTTTCCATCCATGGGTTCTTTCTCATCTAATTCCACTACATCCAACGAGGATAAGCCCACTAGTTTCAACAATATCTCCTGCTCCACTTCCATCATCAAACAGACTGGGCACCATCCCAACAAATCTCAACCTACTCTTAATAGTATATTGAAAATTTCAAGAACCGTGTTTGGATAACCAGCCTTTCAGTATTGTTGAAAATAGAGGGTTTAAGATGGGGTGCTAGTGAGCGTGAGTTTAGGGAAGTATTTTTGAAGTTTTTACAGCATAAACATTTTTGGCCAAAATAAATCAAATATTTCTTCTATAGAAACATATAGTTCAGTTTTCTGCACATGCTAATCTCAACATCTGTTGAATATCTGTCAGATGTGTCCTGGAATTTAATGACAACTTTTTCTCTTCCTTTAAAAAGTTTGTCACCAAATGCTACCATGCTCATGCCAGATATTCAAAAACTGTTGAGATTATCACGTGCAGAAAGCTAAACTATATGTTTCTATAGAAGAAAAATTTTATTTATTTTGTTCAAAAAATGTTTATGCTATAAAAACTGCAAAATTAGCGCACTAAATTCGCGCTCACTAGCACCCAACCTTAAAGGTCTAATGAAACATCGAGATAAAAAATGTATTGTGTCATCTCCATAGAATAATATAATGTAAGTGACAGGGAAGGAAGTCACTTTCAAAGGATAGATAGTTTAGGCCTTGAAAGAGTGTGCACTGTGCATCTTATCATTTTTATCAAGAACAATAGTTTACTCTATGAACCGGAATAAACTGTGTGTGACAGTGAAAGTTAATTTTTAGAATTTTTTTTTTAAAATTAATGATTCAGCTAAACAATATTTAATCCACCATCATTCAGGTAAGTGTGCTGGATATCCCTCTAAATTTAAATCATGATATAGCCTAGATACTTATTTACATATAAAAAAATTGTAAATGGGCCCAAAGGCCAAAATAATAAATAATACAATTTTAGTCATGATTATCAAGTATTACATACTTGCAATTTTACCAAAGTAAAATATTATGCAATAAAGATTACCATCACTCTTTAGTTTTTAACATCGCACCCAGTGGTAATGACACAAAACTCAGCTCCCCTCACTACTGAGTTACGATTTGGCGAGTCTCAGAACATGCAGAATCACCTCATCCACAGTCTGGTTGTTGAGGAGGGTCTTGACAGCTGAATCGTCAATGACGACTGTGAACAGCAGCTTGGCATTCTCTCGCAGCCTGTCAGTGTAAGTGAGTTCATCCAGCCCCACGGGTTGGTGACCACACCTCTTTATCACCGCCTCCAGGAGCCGGTCTACTTGTGCTGTTGGCCAGCCAAACGCCTTGAGCGTTGCCTCGTCTACCAGCAATGTGAGGAGCTCCTTGACGGACTCTGCCAGAGCAGCCTCTGTGAGTGTGGCAGGTTCCGTTGCCGACGTTGGCTTAGAGATACTACCACCTTCTGTAGCAGCTGTACCTAGAGAGATGGGGATAATTGTCACTTTAAATTAATGGGCACCACTCCTTTCATCAATGTGCTGTAACTCCACTCCACCTTTCTATTAAGAAGATAAAAGCCTGCTTTCTTTCTCTAATAAATATATTTATCTTTTTAAGCTTGTGTGAATCTAAGAATATCAGTTGTAATGTCACAACTTGTGAACCCTATGTTGTTTCGAAAAGCACGGACGAAGTATATCTCATTTTCATTTATCTGTGTTTTGCAGTTTTGAATATTTTATTTATATTTTATATTTTAAATTCGGGGTTTCTCTTTATTTTTAATATTATTTTAATTATTCATTTTCATTTTAGAATATTTATGCCTTTAAGGCAGTTTAAAAGTCAATACATTTCTTTTATATTAAATGTGCTTACTGGACGTGTTGGACAATGAAACAAAGGGAAAAGCTGATCCAGCACAGAGTTTTCATCCCCAGAGAAATACACCCTTTCTTAAGTATAGAGCGGGTGCATTGTCCAGCCAACCAGAAAGCTAGGATTTAAATTACACTTGTATAATAGGTAGAAATTATCAGGCTATACAGGCGCGGCCCATCATATCAGAACATTTGAAACGACTAAACGGATTCTCACTAATACCTGATACTAGACGTACAATGACCAGGGAGTTAACAACACATGTGTTGTGTGTGCTTGCATGTTTTATAATAATCATTTTACATTTACGGTGACCAGTGTAGAGGTGACATGTGCGTCGCACGGGTTGGTTGTATATAAGTTGAAATTGTTAATTATCACAGTGATAACATATATATAAGAAAATATGTTCAAGTAATAATTCAGTATAATAGTCATCGAGGTATATTTATTGTGCAAATGAGAATTTCCTTATATGGTAAAGGTAACGACCAAGCGATACTTTATAGCCATGTATATTAATCAAGATCAATATCAAAATCACGTTAGTATGAGACATTGAGCTAGCCAGGGCATATATCAAAATTATATGGTCGTCGTCAGAGGAGATTACAAATTGGCCATCCAACTAGGGCTTTTACTGGTGATTATAAATTACCAGTCCAACTCAGGGGCATTACACTGGCTGAAATTATAATTTGGAACCCAACTTTCAGCATTCATTTGTATGTTCGTCGGGCGAAGGATATTATACAGTGTTGAATTGACTCTAAATGCTTAATGCGAATTTAATAAAAATAGAGTAGCTTATTATATTTGAATATTTTTTTAGATAAAATATTTACTAATAAAATTGTTAAGCCTTTACGAGTCAATAATTTTCAATTTTGAATCAAATCCTAATCTAAATATATTCAATCACACTAATCTCAAAAGGTGAAACATCAAATCAAGATTACAACACTTTTTAAATAATAGTTCAAAGGTTGATTAATATTTACAAAAAGGTGGGCCTAGCTATTTTTTTAAAGTAAAAGATATTCTCTGTCACATAGGTGATGCCTTTACAACCTGGAACTCAAGTTATTTTCTCTATTCACCCTACCATGCAAGTGATTTATTATCTAGTTGTACAGTATTGATTGTTAAGAAAGTATGAATTATAGATTTTAATTTTTGAACCAACCCATCTAATTCAAATCTAGGATGTAATATTGAATAAAAACATAGTTCCTTTGGTGCAAGTGGTCAAAAATCTTGGCGTATATATTAATAATACTCTTACATGGTCTAACCAACTGACTCATTTGTAAAAGTTTTTCATGCCTTTGCACTCATTAAAGTGATTTAAAGAACTTTCTTCGTGCTGCTCCTAAAAAAATCACTTGTTCAAACACTAATACTTCCTCACTTTGGCTACTGTGATTTAATTTACAATGACTTGACTGTTGAACTCGCTAGTAAATTACAAAAACTTCCAAACACGTGTGTAAGATTTATCTTTGACTTGCAATCCCATGACCATATTTCTACATATTATAACAAACTTGGCTGGCTAAAACTTGATGATAGACAGCATCTACATCTTTTAATGATAAAGAAAATATTGCCAACAGGATTTCCTCAATACCTTGACACACCAAAAATTTAGCGATATATCTTTAATGAACTTTTATTCACCACGTTAAAATTACTATCAAAACATATTTAAAGACCAATGTAACATTTGTGAAGTAATAATACATTCGTGAAATAAAGCGAAATATAATATTTTTGTGAAATTGACCATTTTGCCTTTTAAGTACGAATTATGGTAAATTTTGTTGATTTAAATGCGTATTAACACTAACGTCTTTGTTGTTTACCTTTCCTGAAATTGCCTAAAAATAAACAGTACCAACAGTGCTAATATAAAAGAATTTCCCAAAGAAAATTTCTCTCTCCAAACCTAAGATTATTAGTAATAGAAGTGTTTGAACTGGTTACTTTCACAGCCATGTTGTGTCCAAAGATCAATATTTAAAGAAGAATAAGAAAACTACACCATGGTTAAGCTAGATTGAGATATTTTTATCTTCATGTCTTTGGTCTTCCATCTTACAGCATTATCAAGTAATGTTATTTTCGAGAGTGGTGATTAAGTGTTGTTATATGAAAAAATATTTGATAGAATGATAGGTGAATGAAGATTAAAAATGCCAAAGGTTTGAAGTAATTTTGAAATAGAACTCGAATATTCAAATAAATAGCTTTGCTTGAAAAAAAGAAAAAAATGTAGATTGTGTAACACCCGCCTGGATTGGTTAAGAAATTTGGAAATAATGCTTTCCTTGTACCTTGGTGATTGGCGTGTATAAATGTGAACGATGATAAAAATTTACAAGTTTTTTGTCTGGTAAAAATAATTTGGTACAAGCTAGGTTGTGTAGTCTACCATGTATACATATAATATATAATGTGTTTAGGACATAACATTTAAAAAGGTTATAAACTAGTTTGTAATAAGTAGACCTTCATTATGAAAATTTTAATTAAATAGTAATAAAAATAAATAAGGCAATTTTTTCAAAGTGATGTTAGTTAAATACTTGTGCTTATAGTAAGCCAGGAATAGTAAAAACATAAAACATTTGCTGTAATTTTTCTATTTATAGGAATACATACTAAAGTTGATTTGTTATAATTTTCAGCCACCCCAAACCCTCTCCCAAAGAATTTTTTTTTCTCAGCTTTTTACATCAAAATACAAGTTTAATTAACAGTAACTTTATCTACCACAAATCAGGATCTAGGCTTTTATTTAGCAATTTTTCTTGGGGTTTTTATTTAACACAAATCAGGATTTAGCCCTATATTTACCGACTTTTTATTTAATGAAATTTAATAGTTTTATTTACCAGGAATCATGATCTCTATCAATATCGCTCCTCACATCTAGTCCCTCTTCATTCTCATAATCTTGTCACGCACACACACACGCGCACACACACACACACACACTTTCCATCCCTCTTCACAAATCTAACTTCTATTCTCTGTCTTTTACTGTTGCTGGAGCTCATTCCTGGAATGCCCTTGATCCAACTATTATAATTGTTGTAACTATCTAATCCTTTCAACACAAGCTTGCTCATGTCTACAAGTAGAATCTCGATCGTCGATGTGAGGAGAAATGTAAGGATACAGTAAGAGAGTGTGTAAAGTAAAATTATTAATATATATAAAAATGTACACCTAGTAAATATTATCAGCATTATTTAATTTTTAAATTATTTGCTATCTCAATCATGTTTCGATATGTTATGCGCATAATGACCTTATGTATGTGTGTGTGTGGATTGATTGTGTGCCATAATGATCCTCTCTCTCTCTTGCACGAGATTCTCAGAAATCTAATTTTAGCTTTAAAACACTAAATTCATATCAACTAAAGCAATAATTTTATTTAGTGTAATGCATGTTGAGTTAATATTTTTCCATACATTCATGGCAATCAGGACAATCTTTGATAATCAATGATCCAGAAAATGGGAATAAAAGCTATAGTGTTGGCAGTACCTTGGGTGGAAGCGGAGCCGCTGTTTATGCTTGCCGTGGCAGCTGCCAACAACTGTTGCTGCAGTTTCTTCTTCTCTGCCTCAGCAAGTATCTCCTCCAACATATCCCGGTGCTTGGTCCTCATGTGCCTCAGGAGGCAGTCCTGACGGATGAATGCACGGCCACATTCCTCGCACGACCGTGGTGGTTCCTGCGCCACACGCTCACATGAGTACCATAAAGCTATTGACCTACTTTCCATGCTTTGCGACTTACTCCGGTCAGGAATATTCACATTTAACTAGTCGAATGAAGTAGGAAGGAAGAAGGTAGAATTTGGCAGAAATGCACACAATACTTGAATAGGACAATGGCAAAATGTTTTTTGGAAAAACCACCCTCACAACACCCAACTAAGATTCTAACCCCAAATTCCCTTGTCACCGCCAAACCAAAGTATAGGTCTAAAACACTGATAACTTTGTTTGTGTAATTTACCTGATCTGGTTGTTGCTCATGGTTTTTCAACCACTATAAATGTGACATTTTATTTTCACTAAATTACCCTCTTGCAAAAAGAATGTTCTTTGATAGTGAAAGCATATAAATAATGAAAATCTACCCATAAAATAACTAATAATGAAGAATGTTAAAAAATTGCTCTTTCTTAATTAAGTACACAACTCCTCCCTTACCTTGTTTTTAAAACATGACAGGGAAACCAGAGGTTGAATCCCAGTCAGGTTTACTGAAGGTGGTTTTCCCTAAAATAGTTTCCCACGCTCCATTCAAGCAAACACAGGTCAATTACCTATAAACTTCTCTCCTCATCCCTACCCCATTAGAGTAATTATAATAAATGCATATAAAAGATATTAAGACCAATTGAATTTTAAAATAAAGGGCTCTTTATACTTCATTCACGAGAAAGATGTGGGTAGTTTCCTTTTATTATTTCCTTCCCTTCCCTTTAAATACCCAAACAACAATAGCAACAAACATCTGGCCAAAGGTTCATACCCTTGCAACCACCTGAGATGCAGTACCTGCAAAATTCACCAACCTTCCACCTCATTAAACAGCAGCCTCACACAAAGAGAATACCCCATGAAAGGTCACTATGATTGCTCCAAAGAAAATTATATATACCAGTTACAATGCAACTACTGTATTACTCAATACACTGGCCTCATCACAAGAACACTCAGACAATGAATGAATGGTCACCAGTTTGACACCAACCACAACGACCCTGACAAACCAGTAGCATTTTATGACTAAACACATAATACAAATTTTGACTTGTGCTATAGTACTGGAGTTATCTGCATGCCCTCCTTTATTATATCGACTAAAGGGAAGCGAACAAGACATGATAAGAATAGTAGAGACAACCAGAGTGAATTGGTAGGGTCTAAAAGGACAATAGTCTGAGAGCAAACTATTAATCTCAAAGACATACAAGCCACACGGTTGCAGAAGAAGCCAAGTGTAGTAAATTTTAGTCCTCCACAACAATGGAAATGATATAATGTTAACTACAAATGTCCTCATGAAGCCCTTATGCACTTTAGTTTACATACCAGGGAGAAGGCATGACTAATCAAAAAGATTGACGAAAGAAATGTATAAATAAATATATCTTTAATAAGTTAGTTGATATTAATATTTGAGAACAAAGCAAATAATAAACAATTAATATGAAAAGTGAAAGCCTATCTTGCAAATCTTGCATCCATATATTATGTTGTATGGAATGACTCGACCATAATCTAATAACATATAAATTTCCCCTAATATACAATATAGGCATGCAAACCTTACTCATGTCAAACAAACTATTCTCAAAAACTAAATATGATATACAAGAAGTTCACATCAGTTTAGGTACCCTAAATGTGCACTGCACACACAACAACGTAATCAAGCCACAACCAGAAATATTATTTACAACTCTTTAAAACATCATGATTAAATCCCTGATAATAAATAACACCTGATATTATGAATTTAAAGCATTAGCATACTTCATATAAATTTAATTTTTTAGTACCGCGTCTTACTGCCCGTTCGGGTTATACGCTTAAGTACTAATTACACTAATGGATTTAGAGGAAGTGAACCCACATTTGCGTGGAGGGAGAGTGGAAAACCATTTAGGAAAAACTACCCCCAGTTCACCCAACCGAGATTTGAACCTCGATCTCCCTGTCCTCGGTGGTCTGGCTCAACACGACTGGCGCGTTAGCCAACTACGCCACCGAGGCGGGTACTTCATTAAAAAAAAAATGACATTAAGCTTCCTAATGAAGACAATATTTATATTTTTTTTAAAATAAAAAGATGATTGCGATTATTTACTTTACTGTATCTCCCAATATGAAAACAACTACATTCAAACAGGTTCAAATAAGAACTTAAAAATGTGTCCTACAAAAAACTAAGTAGATGAACTTTGTGAATCATAATATAAATAGTATAGTAACATTTATTTAAGTGTTTGCAATCTTTAACTATATTAGATACAAAAAATATTTATTTTTTATATTATGAGGATATTTGACAACTCTAGATAAAGAATCATTCCCATAATATATGAAAGCAAAAGTTTTAGGCCTGAATAGAATTTTTAATTGATTATAACACCTTTCACTGATTGAAAATTCCCAAGAGTGACGCTAAAGAGGCTTTTTTTTTAGCATAATTATATATGCCTCGCCCAAGCGAGAGGGGTGGTAAGGAATATATGAAAAGAGCTAAAGGGGAAGGATGTAGGATGGGAAACACTTGACAATCGATATGCGCCATGCACAACCAGCCAGCACGTGATGGCACTGAATTTATTATTATTATTATTATTATTATTATTATTATTATTACCGCCTTTTACTACCCGTTCGGGTTATACTTACTTATGCTAAAGTGTAAAGGGAGGGTGATTGTGAGATGAAATGAAGGACCTACAGTTTAACGTGGGATCCGAACCATGGTGAAGGCCTGGCATTCCTCACATTCACAAGTTGTGATTAATACACATCTTGTCAGAACTTCAAGTCTCCCACAGCAAGTAGAATGTTTTACGACTTTCGAGATCATCGTAGAAAGTTTACAAAGTTGGTTGCAGGTTTGAATTGTAGGCATGACCACTAGCGGCAGTCGTATAAACCTTCATTTTGTGGATCAGTTGAGTGGTGTTGGTTGGTGCGGCTGGTCACGGTGCATGGTGCGACGAGTCGGGTAAAATGGGAGAATTTAGGTGAGTTGGAGTTTTATACCCATTAATATAGTAGAAATTTTCTGGCTATGCTTTAATGTAGCGAAGTATGACTCTACATCTGAGCCCCCATCCCAATAAATAAAATGCTTCCCAGCTTTGGATGTGGGAGCTTGCTCACCAATAAATAACAAAATCCAGGCACCTGCCTGGTCTCAACCTTAAATAACCAGATCTCCTCTTCTTCAAAGCAGGCCTACTTGCACCAGTCAGTCATTTATATATAAACAATAACAGGAACAAACACAATAAGACTTTTATATTGAAAAGAACACGGTTCACACTTTACACTGCTGCCATTGGACACAGAGGCAATGGCTTCTTCTTTAGAATATCGATTGTTACCACCCAATCCCCCCCGATCTTGGTTTCATTTTAACAGAACTAATGAGGAGGGAGTGTGAAACGCACAACCAAACTTCCTCTAAAAGAGGAAACCAAAAGACATATTGTGTTTGTTCCTTTTAAATGCCTCTATTCACCTTTCCCCCTATCCACCTCTCCTTCTTCCAAATAAACAATTAATTCATAAAGCAAAAAAGTTTTACTTATAGAGCTAGATAAATAAAAATTAGAGATAATTTAAATTAATAATTAAATATAACATGAATACAATATTCTATCCATCTACCAAAATAAATAGACAAGTTTGAACAGGCAACTGCGGAATCCAAGTCTAAACCTTTTTTTGAATCACAAAAACGGGCAACTACAGAATCTAAGTGACCATAATCAACCTCTAGCCATGCTGCCATAGTCCAGTGTGTTTTACTCTATTCTGCTAAAGAAGAGGATTGATGTAACCAGAAAATTACATAATTATGTGTTTTGTTGTTTTTTAATTGTGAACTTTTGAGACCTACAATTTTCTGGTAAGTGTGTAGGCCTTACCCTTCTTCTAATATCTTTTCAATGTTTAATCTTATCACATTTCAGATAATCTTACTAAATATTAGCGTGATGGTAATACTAACTTTAAGGCCTACATAATACTATCTCTCCAGTGGACTCCATTAATCTGCAGGATATAGAACAAGAAAGCAAACTTCTCTACCAAAAAAGGCACAAGAATAAGGGTGCGCGAAACTTCAAAAACTTTGACTTAGATTCGTATATCCGTTCACTTCAACAGCTATGAGGCTTTGAAAATAAAAAAAATCTAAATATTTATGTTTATTATTTTCATTTTCTGTATTTATTTCCATCACAAATTAGTGTTCGCATAAAATAAAATCTAAAATAATTAAATTACATTTCATGAGAACTTAATTTAACCTTTTAAGGCAGAATATATATAAGACATTTAGCTCAGTCGTAATGTGTCTGCCTACTGGGCTAAGGGTCACGGGTTTGATTCCCGGCATGGCCAAAAATTTATCTTTGATAAGAATATCCCTTTCACATTGAAAAATTAACTGGATGTTGTGCTTGTCCTACTCTTAAGATACATTATGAGGCATATGAAGTTACTACAGGCCTAGCTAGCCAGCCGGCAGTGGAAAAATATATAACTTGAATAAAAAACTGATCCAGACCACAGGCTGGAAACAGTAATGGATGTAAAGACAAAATATATAAACTAGCTTTGATAATAAAATGAATTATTATCTGATGGCTTGGAAATGTATAGATAGTGTAGAAACACTGTGCAATGATGTAAAGTAAGTGAGTGTGAAGGAATCCAACCTGAATGGATAGTTAGGTTAAGTATGGATAGGGACAGGCACAAAATGTTGGCACCCTTCACTATCACTTACTTTACATTAATTAACTTTGAAATAAAGCATTTTTAAAATTAAATTAAATAATAAATACTAGGGGTGTACCGATGCGGATACCAATGAATTGTTATCGGGCGATTATTAGTGCATCAGCAATTAATCGTTATCGGGCGATTATTGTGCCGATTAATTGTTTTTTTAAATTAAAATTTAAAGCAAAATGTTCTAGGTAGGAGTTTAGTGATCAAAATCGCAAAAAACAAAACAAAAAAACATTTAAATATACATTGCATGTAGCTTGTGGGCTATCCAAAGATTACATAATGAGATAAAGAAATATAAATTCATTTTGTTGACAAAACTAACAATCGAGTTTAAACTTTCATCAGTTATGCAAAGATTAATCAAAATTTAAGATTATCAAAGCTTCAACTGTTGATATTTAAATTAAATCTTTTTGTATTAATTACATTAACTGTTATCATTCTCTTAAGCATATAATTGATAATTGGGACTTATTGTTATAAATAATTGTAGCATGAACAATTATTTTAAACAATCGGTAATCGGTTTTACTGAATCGATACACCTCTATTAAATACCTAAATTTACATATTCTGCTAAGTATAATATTTCTATCTAACACTAAACATTTTTTAAATATTAGAACTTTGATTCAACTTCAGATTGAAAAGGTTGACTGCACACCCAGACACAACAATTCTACAGATTATCTTCAAAGAAATATCACTCCCCACTGCAAAACCTATCAATGAGAGAGCTGTACAAGAAAGATAAAGAAAGAAAAAATTTTAATGACAGTACAGATAATGACAAAATAATCATCCCAAAAATCCCAAGGATATCCGCTGTATCTTTTTCCCTGCTATATTCAGGCCATGATTGCTTGGCTTCCCACCTCTAGAGACTAAACTATATCCATCTCTTCCCTGTGTACTCTATAGTTCACTGTAGCGATATAAAGGGCAATGATATAACCTATCACTATTGAGATGCAAGACGGAAAATGGAAAAACTCCAGAATGCCGGCCATTAGCAATAAACTATATTATGTACTTTTAATCAGCTACCTTATTCTATTATTTATGAATTTTATGTTCTGCCTTTTCAATGAGTTATATTCAATTTTAATGAAATGTATTAATTTTGATTACCTCTATAGTTCTTTAGAAAATACAATTAATTTTTCAGGTAAACTAAGAATGTTAATCTCAATCACTAGATAAGGTTTAATCCAGCAACTTACCTTTGTGTGTGTCAAGAGGTGGATTTTCAAAGAAGACTTCATGGCAAAGGATTTCTCGCATATGGATATAGGACATTTATGGGCTGCAAAAACAATAATATTAATGCACGTTATATATGTCTAAAACATAGAATGTAATTTGTAAATTACATGAAAAAAATAATACTTCTAAAAATACCAGTCTTGGATGTGATGTTGTTATATCTAGGAAATGGGAAACATCTTACTGCCCTAAGGGTGTCATTAATAATAATAATAATAATAATAATAATAATAATAATAATAATAATAATAATAATAATAATAATAATAATAATAATCATGCATTTCCTTCCAGTGGTAGGGTCTGTCTGGAACATTAGCCTCTCAATTTACTTCTGTCCTCCCACCAACTTTCTTCCTCCACACTCCTCCACACACCCTATATCTATCTGTCTATAGTTCTTCATCTTGGCCTCCTGCTCGACACCTCCTTGGAGTCCTTCCTTTTTCCATCCTCTCCACATGTTCATATCACTCCAATCTTGCCTTCTCTATCTGATCCTGCATTCAATTTCATTTCACACGCTCTTATTCCTTTCCTTCATCACCCAGGTTTCTGATGCATACTGCAACATTGGAAGATAGCACGCCCTATTCACCACTCCTTTGCACTTCTACGGCACATCTCTACTCCAGATCAGACTTCTGATGCTTTTAAAAAGGCCTCCGCTTGCCTCCCTCTTTCTCCGATTTCTCTCTAGTTTCTTCCTCTTTCCTCTACCACACTTCCCAAGTACTTGACGCTTTTTTTCTCTTACATCCAATACTGTTTCCAGCCTGTGGCTTGGATCAGTTTTATATTTTATATTCAAGCCATATATTTTACACTACCGGCTTGCTAGATCTGTTGTAGACTTGAAGCATTTCATCGTCTTTTAAGTTAATCTCCTCCTAATGTTACTCCCCTTGTGTGCCTATTTTACTTCCATAATGTAATCATCGATTCGCCCTTCTTTACATTAAGCTTCATTCCATATTGTATTACCACCTCATTCCATACACCCAACTGTTCCTGCATTCCTAGCTACTCGTTTACTCACACCATCAGGTCGTCCGCAAACACCATGGCTTTCGTGATTTCTTCCCCTACTCATCCTACCACCTCTCATCTTTACATCCATTACTAAACAACAATGGAGAGAGCGCGCTTCCTTGTTTCAAGCCATTCCTCAACTCAAACCATTACATTCGCTCTCCTCCCACTTTCTAAAGCTCATGCTTCCCTTGCACATCTCTTTCACTATCCAATCCACACTATTCCATCTTCCACCCCTTTATTTTTCAACGCTTCCCAAACCTTATTTCTGCACACAGTGTCATAAGTTTTCTCCAAGTCTAGAAAAGCCATCAGCAGATCCTTCCTGAACTCGTAATGGTGTTCCTGCAACTGCCTCACAGCGGGGAGAGAGGGGGAATGGCAGTCAGGCCTATTGCATGGCCCAACTATTGTTTTGAAGTGGTCTAGCCTGTGCTGCGCTCTACTCCATCTTCAACTGAACCAACGCAACAGGATTCACCATTGTGGTCAAATGTTTAGTGACGAAAAATTTATGTTTTTGGGTTTCCACTGTTTTGATCTAAATATTGTATAAAAAATATTATCATGTAAGTACCAGAAAACCATGTTTTACTATTTTTCTTTCAATATATCTGCATACTTTTGTATTTCAGAATAGATTTCAAGGACATTGGATGCGAATATATATCTCTTTTTCTATTACACTCTTGGTCTCAATCTTTCTCTCTAAATATCTTTCACTCAAACGTTCTTTAACATTTTCTCTCTCTCTAAAATTTTCCCTCTCAAAGTCTCCGATTTTTTCTCTCATACACACACACTCTAATTAATAATAATAATAATAATAATAATAATAATAATAATAATAATAATAATAATAATAATGATGATGATGATTATTTTTAAAAATGAGGTGGCCCACTGGCTAAATAATTTTATAGTTAAGGAAAAATAAACTACTAAAGGCCGGTCTTATGGCTACCGGCTAAATATTGCTATAGGGAGGTTAAAGTTAACTACCAGTTAAAGGTCATCAGCCACTTTAATATTTTAAGCGTTTTATGAACTGAATTTATTTGCTGGATAGTTATCTGAAGGATAGATATATTTTTATGTAGAAAATGCAATGTTGGTACTGTTTTTACTGATGCACGCATATGTATAAGCCCAGACGCTACCCCTACAACTTAGCGAGTGGCGAGAACATTCAACATTTGTTAAATAATGGCATCTAAACGAGTGCGAGGAAACAGATGGCGTGATGTGGGCGCAGAAGCTAAGTTGTCTTGCAAGTACTGATTTCAGTGTCTGCCAAAATGTGGGAAATAATTTGGTATGTTTACATAATTTCATTTATTGTACTCACATTTAAATAATTTGTTCTTATACAACTATAACTCTACAAATAGCTTGTCATTTTTTTATAAAAGTGTGAATTAAATGTTCTAAATTTATATATAGCTAGAACCTGGGCCTGTGCTTACTTAACACGTGAACCAAGATTTTTTTTTTCTACAAAACTCATCATTTGTTAAATAATGGTGGCTAAACGAGTGCGAGTAAACAGATGGTGTCACGTGTGTGCAGAAGCTAAGATGTGCAAGTACTAATTTCAGTGTCTGCCAAAATGTGGTCAATAGTTGGGTACAATGTTTACAAAACTTCATTTATTGTACTCAGATTTTGATAATTTGTTCTTATATAAATATAACTCTACAAATAGCTTGTCAGTTTATATAAAAGTGTGAATTAAATGTTCTAACTTTATATAGTTAAGAGCCCGGGCATGTGCTTAGGCCTACTAAACATGTGAACGAAGATTTTAATCTAAAAACAGATTCTGATAGGCGAAACCTCATTAAAAACAACATGTGACTATGACAACAACCATTTTAACTTTTAGATAAAAGTTATCAGGTACTTAAACTCCTGATACAAATGTGATGGATAAATACATTTTATCTGGCAGATAAATGTTATCTTGCAGTCACAAGCCGCACTTTTAGCTTATCCACCAGATAGAAATATTTATCTACCAGATTAATATTTATCCAGGAGTCATAAGATCGGCCTTAAGAGTAAATTTGATGAAGTCCACCTGGGGAAAGAGGAAACTTGTGGGAATAATCCAATGCACAAAGGTAACATCTTCCTTTCTTCTGTCTTCTATAGTAGAAGTAGTCACACACACATTTTAACACAAATTGAATAATATTTCGGCACTGTTGCCTTTATCAAACACAAATAAGAAAGAAGAGAGTACAAATAACACAAACTCTGGATTACTCCATTTTGAATTTTCATGCTGCGCAATACACGACGGCAAAAGCCGCCGCATTTTGTAATTCACTGGGAACAAATGATTCCTTTTATGCTCTGCCGTCCAAAAAATTTGCTGTCGCGTTTTGTAAAACATGCCCTCGTGTCCTAGAGGACAAAAGCCGTGCAAAATATTCTAAGTATAATGCATCTTATGGGTCCATTTATGCAAACGCACTGCTTGCCTGCTCTCCGTTGTCTAGACATCAGAGCTGCCAACCCCTGGCTAGTAAAGAATATTGGTCAAGTTGCCTGGAGGTTTACAAAGAGGATTATTGTGTCATTTGAATAATTTATATTTTTATCATTTTTATAAAAAAATTGATGATTTGTATACTGAACGTTTTAAAGATGAGATCAAGAAAAATAAAGTTATTTGAAATTAATTATTAGTGAAGTACAAAACCATAAATATAAAGAAAATTCAATGGAATATAAAGAAGTGTGTTATGTGTTTTACCATTCAAAAATAGTTTTTAAAAACTTGTCTCTGTCAATTTTTTTTAGAGGTTACGAAATGCCCATCTTCAAATCTTGCAAAGTTAATGGGATGAACATCCAATTTTATTTTCCTTTTTTCAATAAGGTGAAAATACACCAAATAGATGATGCGCGGATACATCTTATACTCCCAAACACAAAGGCAATGGCAGTACTGATACGATTTATCCTCACCACTACTATTTTTTTCAACGGACAGCAAATGCTGCGTGTATAAAATGAACCTACAAAATGCGACAGCTCTTGCCATCATGTATTGTGCGACACAAACCGCGTACATAAAAGCAGCCTAAGTTGAAAACTGTTGCACTGTTTGGGAAATGCTCTTAAGATTCGGATGGACACCTACTATATAAGAACAATAAAGTTGTGCCCGCCATTGCTTAAAAAATATGCATTGTAACAACATGAGGTTTTTTGCATTGCATTAAACTTGTAAATTTAAAATGAACTATATTAATGAAAAAAGTTACAAGTTAATATTTACTTTTTTGCAATAAGACGTAATTTCAATTAAATTTAAATGAAATAAAACACGAAATATAAGAATATAGTTTTGAATTTATCATATTATTATAGAGAATAAGATAATGTTCTATC
>CABFWB010000063.1:34657-111593 GCA_902151455.1 Timema bartmani | reverse complement strand
CCAGGAGAAAAAAAGAAGAGAAGTTACAGATCACCAAGTCATTCAAAAATTTCAATTTCAAAATTCTTTGAGGCATAATATTGGCCTAAATTACTGTGGTAAACTATCACATTACTCTACATAACCATATGTTTTCATAACAGCTGTCCCAAGTGACAGTGGCAGATATCAGCTGTTGGCGTAGTGATATTTTAGGGACTATTTTTTAGTTACTTTTTGAGCTGTCATCCAAGTAAACTTAGGTCGTGAATGGCGTTTACATGCAGTCATGTTTGGCAACACTCTTATCTTCTTTATTTTTATTCCCTTCTCCTTATTTGATAGTTCTTCTATAAGTATATGTTTTTAGTTGTTATTATTGTTTGGTCTAAATCTAAATTGATTATCCATTATTCTGATATTGCTATTTGTAAAATTGAAAGGAAATGATAGTGAGATATCGACTATGACATTATCAAGCAAAGAGTGTTTTGTGCGTACTTATATTTGATTTTTCTGCAAATATATTAATAAATAGTTAAATACACAATATGAACTAAAAATGTAGACAGTTATATCCTAGTTTTTTTTTAATGAATACTAATTTGACTCAAATTTATGTAAATAATAATATCACTTTCAGCATATAATATCATCGATTTTTGAGAAAAATAGCACCACTTCCCCCCTAAAAAAAACCTCACATTTGCATGTCTCTATAGGTTGATCATGGTCACTTAAATTCTGTTGTTTCCTGTTTCTTGATTAAAAAAAGTTTAGGCTTGGATTCTGCAGTTGCTTGTTCAAATTTGTTTCTTTATAGTAGATGGATAGGATGTTGTATTTATATTATATTTAATTAGATAGTTATTAAATTATATTATTATTGTTTATATAGAAATTATTGACTGGTGGGAGTAGGCCTGTTTGGAAGAAAAGGAGAGAAAGTTACCTAAGGTTAAAACCACAGGGGTGCCTGGATTTGGTTATATATTGTTGAGCAAGTTCCCACCTACAAAGCAATTGCAACTATTGGAGAGAGCTCGTATCATTTTAGTAGTATAGCATGAGTCAAAATTTGAATTATGTGTTTGGGCATAAAGTGCTACTGGTTTGTCAGGATCGTTGTGGTTGGTGTCAAAATGGTGACCATTCATTTATTGTCAGTGTTACTGTGGTGTTAAATGTTTTTTACTCCCTTCTGCTGAAAAAGGGTATTGATGTTCCTTGAAAATTACATATTTATGTGTTTTGTTTTAATTGTGAACTTTCTGAGGCTTATAGTTTTCTTGTAAAACCCTCCTTTCAATGTTTGATTTAATACAGCCGTTTGGTGCCATTTTTCCTTTGTTAGGTCATCATTTGAAAGCTAAGCTTGAAATTTGTAAACCTTAGTTAATATTGATTTTCACCCGCCTCGGTGGTGTAGTTGGCTAACACGTTAGTTTCGTGTTGAGCTTGATTGTCGAGAACGGGGAGATCGAGGTTCGAATCTCAGTCGAGTGAACTAGGGGTGGTTTTCCTTAAATGGTTTTCCACTTCGCCTCCATGCAAATGCGGGGTCATATCCTCAAAATTCAACCTTTCCCATTCCTAATCCATTAGCATGATTAGTACTTAAGCATATAATATGAACGGGTAGTAAGACGCGGTGCTAAATAAAAAAATAGAAAATATTGATTTTAAATGATAATATAGAAAGTGATATTTTGTTATTCATAATTTTGCTGTCTAACACCATGGTTTTTTAATTTAAGTTTTGAATTTTAGTGAAAATATATTTCACATGACTTTATTAAAATGTTGTTGCTCATATTTAAAACGGTCATGTGTATACCAGTAAGTAATACCAAGTTGTATCAAGATTTTATCAACAATTTAGGATTATAAATTAATCCTAATCCAAAAATCACCATTCACACACCCTATAATTTTAATATTTCATAGTGTAAAAGTCATGAGTAAGAAAGAACATTTAAAACTTAAGAAAAATATATTATTGCTGGGAACATCAACTAACTCTAGCTGTAATATTATTATTTTATCAGGGGTTTAGCTTTTGTAACCGTTAGATATTTACTGATTGTTTAGCATCGCTTTAATTCAATTGTATTGTATTAAATGCTATACACTAATCATGTTTTAATATGAACCTAGCCTTAATATGAACATACCAATGAATGACATGGTCTGCTGCATCACCAGAATCAACGACAGCAGGAAAAGAACAGTACACAAGAGTTCAATATAATATGACACTTTAAAAGATAAAGTAACTATTACCAATTAGCTGGGTTTGACCCTTTTGAGTCTTTGAACCCTAGAGAAATTGAAGAAATATATATCAGATCTGAGATTTAAAATAAACTATCTAGCTTTTAAATTATTTTCAGAGAACTATTATAATGTTTAGTAATGGCTTAGTCCAACATCAATATAGAACATACTTAAAAACTAAGCCCCAGACCATTAATTTATCATTTAATTTGAGCAAAATCATAATTTTTTTTAAAAAAACCCATACCAATATGAGAAATTTAACTTCTAATGTTTATTATGTTTTCTAAGATTTGAATTTGAAATTTGGAGGCTAAATATTCAAATCTAAGATTCGGATTCGGTAAAAGGTGGATTCAATCCATCTCTTATCAGAATGAAGTTATGTTTATGATAATATTTAACATATTCTCCATCTATAATGACAGATTTAGTCATTAAATGAATTTTTTTTTTAAATAGTGTGAGAAAAACTGCAAAAATTGTTTTGTGAACTAAAGCGACTGTTCTCAACGCACCTGCTTGCATTCATAAGGCCGCTCCCCTGTGTGCATGCGTCGGTGTTTCTTCATAGCCCCGCTGGACGGAAAGCTCTTGGGACAGAAGTCACAATGGTATGGTTTTTCACCTGTTGAGAAACACGGGACATTTACAACATTTACAACATATACAACTATCTTAGAATATCTGGGGAAATGTGAAGAATACAAATCTTAGGAAAAAAGGTTCAAGATAGTGATTAGTTCCTGTAGTGGTAATCAGCATGGTATATAGTGGCAAAGCCATGAAACTGTGTTGAAAGCACTAGACCCCCCTTTTTTTAAATCTCTACCAGATCTGTAGCTGTTCTGCTTTACAACAAAGTCAAGAAGATAGGCAGAACAAAACTAGGGTGACCTAGACCTGTTGTCAGCCTTTCTACTCATTCAGCTACGAGTGAAGGTAGGGCAAAACTTGAGCATTGACCTCCATTACCACTAAGCTACAGGAGCAGACTGTATAAAAAATTATATATTCTAGACCTGTAGTCAGCCTCCCTTGCTACTAAGCCAAAAAGATTAGCGGGTGTGTTCTAGTATAAAGAGAGCTGTAAAAACTAATGTAACACTGCTACCTGTGTGAGTGCGCATATGTATATGAAGCAGTGTGGAGCCATGGAACACTTTCTCACAGTGAACGCAAGTATACTTCTTCTTGCGCTTGACCTGCCCGGCATGTGCACGTAAGTGCTCACGAAGATTGTCCTTGCGGCTGAACATGCGTCCACACACCTGTGCAAACAAATAATTACTTCATAAAATTAGGGGTGGAAGGGATTCTAAACCCTCGGGAAATTGTCGAGATAATTCCCGTTGGTTGTTGGTTGTTGGTTGTTGTTCGGAAGGGATTGACCTTTTCCCTGAAAAGTTTCTTTCGGGCGGGAAACAAAACATAATGCTCCAAGAAACAAAACAAAGGGTGTTGCTCATGTTCTAGCAGTTACTGCTTACTCATCACTGTTAATCTCTTTTGTAGACAGTCTTCTTCTTTGTTCTTTAGCAATTATAGCATAACCACTTAGGCTAATTATTGACATTTGGCCTTATGATTCTTAATAGTGATCAGACTTTATTCTTTGTTCTACTCTTAGGAGGAGGGATGGTGGGGGAAGGGGGTTGAATGTTAATGTATTTTAACTAAACAGTTCTTTCATTTACAAGAGTTGGGAAAGGAGGGGGTAGTATTGAAAATAATGCCACTGAGACAGCTTGTTTGAGTGAGAAAGAAGAAATATAGAAGTATAGTAGCAGTGGTTGTGAGTAAGGGGAGTTTCTTTTTAAGGTCAACTAGCAGGACAGACATCTGAACCATTAGTAGAAGATTAAAGGGAAGCTAAAAGTGAGGAGGATTCAAGGGAAGCTAAAAGTGGGGAGGATTCAAGTTAAGCTAGAAGTGGGGAGGATTCAAGGTAAGCTAAAACTAAAGAACTATCAAAGGTTACATAACTACATAATGGATACAGGACTTATCTCTATTTCAATACTTGAATTTATTTTTCATTAGATACAAATACATTATTTATGCTTATTTAAATTCCAATAAATTTGATGGGAAAAATATTTTTTTCTAATTTCATACAAATATTATTAACAAACCTACTATTTTAGAAAAAATAACTAAAAATTACCCTATCTTTCTTTAGTATAATTACTGCTTATATCAATGTGAAATAAAAAAAAGGATTTTCATCGTTTACTTGGCTAATCAGGAACAAACATTCGGCTTTGGATGATTGGCAAAATAGCTAAGCAGCCCAGCCCTAGTTAAATGATAAATTAATGGTCTGAGATCTGGTTGTTTGGAATGCCTTTTAATCATGTTAGACTAAACCAGCAATACGCAGGATGAGTGCTCTAAAACCAATTTCAAACAAAATTTTGGGAAAAATATTGTACATCAAATTTAATATATTCTTGGATCCTCAAAACTTTTATATAAAAGATTTGAAGACTCTAAGCTCCTATCACTATTTTTATATCAACTTAAGAATAGATGAGAATACAATAACTGTACAGAAAAATAAAAAACCATACTACTAACTGGAAAAGGAAATCTAATTTAGAGGAAATGTACATGCATTTGTGCAAAAGTCAGATGCAAAACCCAGTTAGGAAAACCCATTTAGGAATAACTACCTTCAGGATAGCCGGCCAAGAAATGAAAATCGACCACCCCCAACACCAGAAAACCAGACCAGATGAGATTGACTTATTTGTTCGTCTGGTGTGGGTGATTAATACTTACAATGGTTTAGGGGTGTGTAAAGCTTTGAAACTTCGACTTGGCTTTGTAACAGACATCAGCTTCAACTACACTTCAAAAAAATTCTGGCTTTGACAATTATAAAGCTTTATTAATTAAGATATTGACAGCTAAAATAATCAATTTATGGTCAATTATTGCCATTATGAGATGTTAAAAATTAATATGAATGTGAAAAAATCTAAAGTAATTGAATTCTAACTTTTCAGAATAAAATAAAATATTACAAAAAATTGTTAAATAAAACATTTCCCAAATAATTTTAGTGCATAAAGATGTATAAATAACAACAATATAATATTTTGTAAATCATAAAACAGCTAGCAAAGAATATTCAAACTTTGATTCGACTTTGAAAATATTTCATTTATTCGATTTGAATTTGCTTCAAATTAAAAAGGTGGACTTCACACAGCCCTAAACTGTGGTTTGCTATATAATCAGTACTCTGAACTGAACATAATTTTTGTGGAATATTTTGATTGGCCTATTTTTATATGGTTTGATTCTTCATATATTTTAGTTTTATTTTGATAATTTATTCTTTTGGAGTTTCTCACCCTTCTCATAATTTGTTCTTCTGAGGTTTCCTGCAAATTTTTTTTGGGTTATGAGGTCCAAGAAAGGAAAGTTGTGCTTTTTGTTAATGAGAAATCAGTCACCGTTGAATAAAATTGTAAAGTGCGTGTATACCAAAATGGGCACTCACATTGATAGTTGTATTGTGGTGGACATCTAAAGTCAACTTTTAACAAAGAGACAGTGAAAATTCAGGAGGTGTTGCCTAAATAACCCAAATCAGGAGGCGTTGCCTAAATAACCCAAAGTCTTCCTTCTTTCTCCTCTAGCCTGGTACCACCCATGGTAGGCTTCCATCATTGTCAAAACTCGAGTTGGAGGATATTAGTTATTAGCACTTAATTTAGTATATAGTACACTATTGTCGTTATCTTTGATTTTTCCTTGCCAGTTTTTTAAAGAAGGGAGTAAACACTATCTCTTTATAATGATAAGTGATAACCATTGGCCCTTCAGGGTCATACCTGACAAGGGTGGGTAGGTCTGGGGTTCCCATCACAACCAGTTTGAATGATGTGCCGCTCCAAGTGGTACTTCCTACTGAATTGCTTGTCACAACGAGTGCAGGAGTAGGGCTTGAGTCCTGGACAAAACACACAACATGGTCAAAACTAGGATTTTTAACAGGGTTGCTCCATAATCTCGGAAAAAAATAACCCTTTATAAAAACATATAAAATATACTTCATTTCCTTTGAATCATTATTTTTCAAATGCACCCAAAACCAGTTAACAAACGGCAGTTTGAATAAGATACAACTAAGACATTTTTCTTTCACAAATAGCCAAATATACCATTTACTTGGTCAGAATGCCAAAGTTGGGAAGGAGAGAAGAGGTTTTGAAGAGGTACTAGGAGCTGATGGATGGGGGAGAAAGAAATAAAGAAGGAAAGAGATCCTGGAATTGTGCTCAAGAAATGGACTGAAGGTGGGAAACAGTTGGTTTAAGAAGAGCAGCTATAGCTATAGTAGCTATAGCTGGAATGGGTGACAAAAATCCCTAATTTGACTATTTTCTATTAGAGAGAGAAGCAAAGGCGTGCACAATGAACATTTAGGTCCCGCCAATTGTTTCTTTGGATGGCGACCATAGACTATTAGTCGTCGACAGAAAAGGCTGGAGGAGGGAATGCCAGAGTGTAGAAGGAATAGAGGATCACTACCAAAGGATGACATAAAAGGAGGAGAAGAGAAATGGTAAAGGTTCAGAAAATGCATGGTGGAAGAGGCAGAGGAGATATGCGGGAGAACTAGTGGAAAGAGAAGATAGAATGAAAGTCCATGATGAAACAAAAAGGTAAAGGAAGCATTGAATGCCAAGAACAAAGCCTTTAGAGAATGGTTCACAAAAAGAACAAGATAGACTGAGGATAAATATATAGAAAAAGAGAAATGCAAAGAAGATAGTGAGAGAAGGGAGAAAAACAGGGATGGAAGAGTGGACAAAAGTGCTACAGACTAATGTGGAAGGGAGCAAGAAGATATTGTATAGTCAAGTGAGCCAAAGGAAGAGGAAAAATAGGAAAGAGGTTCGAATGATGGGATGAAAAAGGAAGGATAATGGAGAGGGATGAGGAGGTAAAGAAGCTGTGGAAATGATATTTTGAGAGATTGTTGAACCTTGAGGGCGAAGGATTGGTATGAAAGGAATAAGAAGAGAAGGAAATGGACAAAGAGATGGAGGAGGAGGTAGCGAACCTAGCCTGGAAGGAGGTAGAATAGGCCTTGAAAGGATTGAGGAAGGGAAAGGCACCAGAAGAAATGATCCACAGTGGTGGTATCAAGTCGTGAGGGCAGTGTGAAGGGAGAAGAAAGTGCCAGAGGATTGGACAAAAGGTATTATATTACCAATATTCAAGAAAGGGGATAGGAAGAGGTGTGAAAATTATATAGGCATTACAGTGATGTGTCAATGCGCAAAAATGTACAAAAGATTCTGGAAAGGAGAATGAGGAAAAGCGTGAAGAGAAGATGGAGGAGCAACATGAGTTCAGAGAAAAAAAAGTCCACGATAGATTTAATATTTGGAATTAGACAGTTGATGGAAAAGAGATATATGAGTTTGGAAAGGATCTGGTAATGGCTTTTATGGATGTATAAAAAGACTATGATTGTGTGGATAGAAAGCAAGTATGGAAAGCAATGGAGGAGGCTGGAGCAGAAAGAGGAGTGGCAATGACAGTAAGGAATATGTATGATAATATTGTAAGTTGTGTAAAGAAGAAAAGAGGGTGGACATAGTGGTTCCAATTAAAAAATGGAGTCAAGCAGGGAAGTGCCCTCTCACCATTATTATTTGTATTGGTGGTGGAAATGATAATGAATAGAGTGGCGGGGAAACTGGGTGAGGAGAAAATGAAAGCAATGATATTTGCAGATGACTTGATGGTATGGGGGGAAAAGGAATAGGAAGTATAGGAACAGTTGCAGGAATGAAATGAGGAGGTGAAAAAGTGTGAAATGAAATTTAGTATGGCGAAAAGTGAAGTGATGGTAATGACAAGGCAAAGAACATGGCCAAGAAAGGTGATAGAACTGGATGGAGTAGATTTGAAAGAATCAAAGAGTGTAAAGTACCTGGGTAGTGTGATTGAGGCAAAAGGGGGCAGCAAAGAAGTTATAGTGAGATGAGGACAGCAGGGAGAGGTTTTTCTAATTTAAAAACCAATATTTAAATTATTTAAATTATTTAACATTTTTCTTTCACAAGTATTTAATATCTATTAAAATGAGTGTCATTCATATTTTAAGAACATGTGTTTTAATATACTTTTTAACATTTTAAAATGATGAAAATACTCGAATTCGGGAGCTTTTAGAAATACTCGACTCGAGTTCAACTCGAATGAAAAAACCTCATATATATATATATATATATATATATTTATATTGCAAAGCGAAAGTTTCAAATTTCATTTCATTTCATTTCATTGCAAATAACTTTCTTCAAGACTGGCAAGTTGTACCAAGATTTTACTAACTATTCAAATTCAAAATAACTCATATTCAAATCAAAATTTTTAACATTATATTCAAAAACATTTTTAATCAAAAAATCGCCATCAACTTACATATTTTGTGGGCTTTGAAAGTCATATGACCCTAATTATGAATTTATTTATTCAATGAACTATTTTGTCGAAGCTAGCCAGAGATGCCTAGAGAGAGATAAGCATGAAGCATCTGTAGCAAAGGTAAAGAAACTATACTATACTCTGTGTGAATACTACTAAGTACCTGTGTGCGTGTACATGTGTCGAGCCAGTGTACCCTTGTCCGGACACCGAGCATCGCACTCTGGGCATGAGTAGGTGTCCCCCTCTAGGTGTATTACCCGGCGGTGTCGCTCCAGGCTGGACTTGAGCTTGAAGAACTTGGAGCAGTCCACACATTCAAACTCCCCACCCTGGAACAGCCAGGAAATGTGACCAATGAGGATATTTTGTTTATTAATATATTCAACAAAAGAACATAGCCACCAACACTTGAAAGGAGAAATTCAATAAGCCTATTTATGAAAAAATTGTTGAAGTATCAAAAAAAACTATTAAAACAAACGATTATCTTACTTTCCCCATGAACACAGCTTACATTATAACTAATTGTGCACACCTTACATGGCACGGAACGCTACAACAGCAAACGCACTTTTAGTTATTAACATCAATATTTAGTTATTTTGTAAGAAATCATGAGATTATAAAATGGAAACGTGGTTATATTTTCATACATTTTACAGAAAATGTAGGATTTTTATGGTTGTGAAAGGATTAGTAAAGAGTTAGTTTAAGGGCAAGGGATGAGGAAGGTAGCATTTAGGAAGGGAACTTGAATTAGTGTTGTGAGAAGATAAGAAAGCTAGCATAAGGTGAGTCACACCCAGTGTAACCGACCGAAATTCTAACATAGACCTCCCTCACAATCTACTCTATTGCAAGACTAATGCCTTGGGCCGCATACCCATTGATGAGGGTATCAAGGTTGGTCTTTTACAGTAATGAATAAGGATGGGCCCTTAAATCCTTAAGGATATTTGAGATCCGAGACTCAAATCTTTAGATTTTTTTTTCAAATTTTTCAAGTAAAAATAAATAGAATGAACTTTACAACCAAACCCCGGATCAGTAGTTTAACACTCAACTAGGGATGGACGGGAATGACATTTTTATATCAGGACGGGAAATGAGTCAAAATATCGGGATCGAGACGGGAATGGGAATTATAAAACGTATGCTTTAAATTAATTCTAGATTAAAAATATATGTTGTTTTTATACTAATATGGTAATACTTGTAAAAGCTTTGACATAAATAAATATAATACAAAAAACATATCATAGAAATATAATAATATAGAGGTTTGCAAATATTTTATTGAAACAAATAGCAAAATTTTGGACAAATATTGAACAATACAAATCGAATAATTAATAATAATACATTATTTTTATTAGTTAATCTCTTTTGAAATTTGTGTTTTATACATAACTACTTAATGGAGGAGTGCAACAGATAGTGTTTTTTTTTCACCCTTCTTAAATGTTCTCTATTTTATTACCACTTAAAGGTTATTTAGGTTTGTGTTTTGGATTACAATATTGTTTGAATATTCTTTAGTTAATGGAACCCCTTAAATTTTCTCTAAGCTTGAAATACCTTAAATGTTTTAGGTCTAGAACCACTAAAAGATTATCTAGGTTTTAAACCCTATTAATATTATTTAGGTATGAAAGCCCTTAAATGTTCTCTAGGTTTGTTACCCTTTAAATATTCCCTATGTTAGACAACCATAGAGGTTATTTAGTTTAACACCCCTATAATCTCTACTCTTTGGTTGCTAACAACAGAATGCTCATAAATGGTTGACCTTGGCAAGCTACATCCTCCCCCTTCATTTCTATGCCACAAAAGATGGTTGAGTATAATATATTTCTGTCCTTCTCTAAATCTTTCAAGCTCTCTTTCTCTCTTGCTGAACCTAACAAATAGCTGTTGATAGATAGAACACAATAAGTCACTAGCTTCCCAGCTTGTTTGTCTCACCACAGGCAGTAAAATACCCTCCATACCCCCAGTTTGCTACAGAACAAAGAAGATGACTGTCTCCAATAAAGATTGAGCCAGTAGTACCTGCTGGGAACAATAAGAGGGATTTATTTCCCGCCAGAACTCTTGCCTTGAAAGGGTCTTTCCCACCCGATTCTTGGGAATGAATGGATTACCGACAGGATTCGGATTCATAAAATAGCGGATTAAACCCAACTTTAGTGAAATATAATATAATAGTTAAAGTTATATTTGGAAGGTAAATTATTAATTTAATTTAATAATTAAATATATAGAGAAAGTTCACTCCCCCGTCTTAATATTCCTCCCCATCTAAATAAAGTTACTGTTGGTACCTAAACCACTATACCCCTAGTCAGGTAGAGCTGAGTAGGCTAGTCCTGGATATTTCAAGGGCGCAACTGGCGGATTAATATTACCGAACTTGGCTGGCGGTAAACATCGTGGCAATGGAGTGGAAGCGCGCGGGAGCTGGAAGTTGTCACCAACAGCATCCTACTCAGGCTGTCAAAACGTGGTCATTGGATACTTTGAGTACACTTCCCTCCCAATCCGCACAAAGTGGCCACTACCACTAAAGCTGCTGTTTCATAAATTTTCCCAGACACTGTTATAAGTATTATCAATAAAAATAATAAAAATAAACTAGTCACTGTCACATCAATTAGGCAGGTAAAATTTCCATAGAACTTTAAAGCCCGGCAGCATACTTTGATTGTGACAACAAAGGCCTGATATGGTGTGTGTTGTGTAGGGGAACACTCGGGCAAGGTGAATTATTAAAAATAATTAAGATATCCTCTTGAGTTTATATTGGAGAAACACGTTACACTAATGATTCACTCTGTGTGAATCTTGTACTCCTGATGAGACTTTTTCTTGTACTAATTCTCCATGCAGTTGGCTGTAGCATACACACTCACACATGGGTCCAATTTTCCCCAGTTGGTATCAGCTCTCACCGATTTTGCGCGACTAGACTAAGTTTCCGCCCTGTGGTTATATGAACACTCTTCTAAACACAAGCCCGAGATCGAAATAACTTTGTAACAAAACAAGAAATCTCAATTACCATAAACAATAAGACTCAATAGTAACTGAATATTCGGCGGGAATGAAACATATTCTCAACTGCCTTTCCAACTCTACTCTTCCTGCCAGATTGAGCAAAGGGTTGGAAGGAGTTATAAAACATCCATTTAACTCCCAAGTACCTGACCAAGTTTTGCCAAAGTCCTCATAGATGGCAGCCGTCTTGGCCCAAATATATAGAGGCTTTTCCCTGTCATTCTTCCAAGTAGCCAAAAGTGCCGGCATAAAAGTCCCTTACAACAGAAAAAGTAAATATATTTTTGCACTTATGACAGACAATGAACAAGGCTGATACACTTTTAAAATTCCTTGACTTCTTTAGGTTTTCGTAGGTGACCTGGTGGTCTAGGGGTAAGGTGTCAGACTTCTGTGCTGAGGGTCCGGGGTTCAATCCTCGGTTCCGGCACAGATTTATCTGATTGCCAAACCCTTCCTTCACCTCTGACAAGATGTGTATTAATCACAACTTGTGAATGTGAGGAATGCCAGGCCTCCACCGTGGTTCGGATTCCACGTTAAACTGTAGGTCCTCCATTTCATCTCACAATCACCCTACCATTGCACATTAGCGTAAGTGCGTATAACCCGAACGGGTAGTAAGACACGGTGCTAATAATAATAATAATTTAGGTTTTCCAAGCTAACAACTATCAGGGTTCTTATAGACATAGGAAACATAAATTTAAGAACTTTTATGAACTAAAACGGCTATTTCTCGTACTGCCAAAAGCTAAACATGTTAATAATAAAATTATAAAGTGTACCAAATTTTAAATAGATGGAAAAAAATAACTTTTCACTAAATTTAATGAACTGATAAGACTATAAATATAGTAATCTAACTTTGTTGTCACTTACGTCACTCTTCTTGGTTTATTGGTTAGTGCAGTCATTCTAGATTCAGTATATATTTTAGTATGGCTAGAATTGGAATATAAGCGCTAAGGTGGATGGGAAATTAACTAATAGGTACCGGTGGGCATTTTAGTGCAAAACTGTAATTATAAGTACTTAAAATGTTAATAGGTAGTCAAAAATCTTAAAAGAATTATTACAAATGATGGTTTTAAAGTAACTTATAACAAAAAATGGCGAATGCATATGAATTGAGATGTTTAAATACATGAAATTAAAGAAAACAAATGCCTATTTTATCGACAGTAGCGCTAATGCGTTTATCAGAGAAGTTAACACTGTTTCCCCTTGCCCCTATAGAGATCCCATCCCATGGGCGCGACTATCTCTGAGCTGATGACGCGATAACAAATAAAACAAAAGAAGCAGGAAGAGCAGCAGAGAGTAAAGTAAACAGAAGACAACAGCTACCGCTTGATCCAAGAGGATGCGTTAAATATTTCACGCCCCAGTTCATCTTAAATCATGGTCTTTGCAGCCATTCTTCACAACCATTTCAAAAATAAATATAGAAACCTAAAAATTCCAGGACTTTTCAAGGCCCAGACCAATTTAAGGACTTTTCCAGGCCTTGAACAGACACATTAAATTTCAGGTCTTTCAAGGACCGTAAACTGTGCATTTTCCAGTAATTTATATGAAAAAAAAATCTCATTTTCACCATTTACTATTAAATTCTTGGCACAAGAATTATAAAAGACAAATCTGTCAGTGCTATTCACAGAATCCCAAAAATTGTATGTAAAATTAATACGGTTTATTACTTCATATTTTGAAAACTATTTAAAATCATCATCATTTCCCAACTCCAGTTACTCGAGTGTGGTACACAAATGCTCGCCACATCTTTCTGTTGTCGTATAATTTTTGCTCAACACTGTCTCACTTTCACCCTCTTTTCTCCACTTCTCATCTCAAAGTTCCAATCCACTAACAAATATTTGAAAATTACAGTGACATTTTTGTCTTTTCATTTGAAATTACCTGACTTTTACATGTTTTACAGGTGTGTATTTTGAACACGTTATACGAAGATTGTTCTCCTTGGAAAAATATATTATAATGTTGGGGAAGGTAGACGGAAACAGGAAGAGGTAGGAAAATAACAAAATGATTGGTATGAAGCGATAAAGAGTGCTACCAACCTACTGTGGAACCAAATTTTAAAGACGGAACAGGACAGATTCCAAAGGAAGAGACTAACAAAGGAAATAATAAGGAAAAGATTAATATATCTCTATTAGAAAAAACCTCTTTTCTCTTTATGAGGTAAATGTATTATATTTTGAAGAAGGCACAAGAAAGGTGGACAGAAACATACAAAAGGAACAAACACAATATGGAAAAAATTAATACATTTTGAAAAATAATTTAGTGGCTGGCCTTCTAATGCTGAGCAAATCAACATGTGAATTATCAAGGATCGCTCGCAATCTATAGGGCAACCACAGTAGGAGGGGTGTATTTGACAGCTAGGAAATGTTAACATATTATAATCATTTGCCAAACCATATGATCTGCAAGACAATATGGTGGTTTGTTGTTCCTTTTGGCAGTCAGAACATTTACACAAATATACAATTTATTTTAAATTATTTATTAACCATTTTTTTTTATTATTGAAACATGAACTAGTAGAAGTAACCGTTTAGACCAAGGCTGTGGAGTCGGTTGGCTAATCCTTCAACTCAGACTCATCTACTTTCCCTTCTGTCCAACTGACTCAGACTCCTATTTTAATGACAAATTTATATTAATAATAGGTAATAAAAATATACTTATCAAAATAATTTTAACACAGTAAATTTGTTATAACTATCAGATATACATTAAAATACTAAAATAGTAGCACAGGGCATTTCATCCCCAACACTTGAATCATCAGGCTAATTGGTTAATAGAACATAAAAAACAATATATTTAGTTTACTACGATTTCTGAACAAAAAAACTAAATTCCTATTAGTCGGAGTCGGTACCTTTCCACCGACTCCAACTCCGACTCCACCCAAAATTTCTTCAGACATCGACTCCACAGTCCTGGTTTAGACATTTTTTTTTGTGGAAGTGGCGTCTATGATTCACTTAAAAATGCTTTACAAACAACTTGGGTCACATTTAGTCATGTTTCCAAAAGTGGAAGCCATGGTAATGAAGTGTGTGAGGAGCTTGTTACCTGTCACGAAGAGAAACAATATTAGGAATGAAGATATCCAGGAAAGAGTGGGGGGTACAGGGAGTATATGAGATAGTAGAGGAAGCAAGATTGAAATGGTACATGGGCATGTAGTGAGGATGGAAAAAGAGAAGATGCCAAAGAAAATGTTGGAAATGAAGTATGAAGGAAAAAGACCGCAATGGAGGCAAAAAAAGAGATGGGAGGAGCAGAAAACAGATAATGTTCAAGTGAGAGAAGAATGGAAGCGATTAAAGGAGGAAGAATGGTGGAAGTTTAGAGGAATATGGAAGCATTTTACTAAACTGACCCGGCTACGGGGCTGGAAACAGTTGATAACGAGTCGTATTTGCAATAAAGGACCTTCCGCCAGTAGTCAAATAACACCACCGCCACCACCACCACCATCAATCCTGAACAACCATCGCCTTGACACCAAGTTGTACTTACCAGATGGGCAGTATCCAGATCTTCCCCGCAACAGTGACACTTTCCAGGTCCTGTGGCCGAAGTCTCGTCTATCAGTTCATTCACCTTGCTCAGCATCACACCTGTAATTAAATATCAATTTATTTCATGCTGTTTATGTCCAGGAAACCCTATTTAAAAGTAAAAACACTTTCTACAATCTGCGGGGTTAACTTCAAAAATATGTATTTCATGAAGTATAATAGGTAAAATGTTGAAAATTCCTGTAATTATTTAGCAGTAAATATTCAGTTACAAGTATATTGAGTTATAACAGCCATGCTATTAATATAAATTATTTAACACGCTTTGGTGGTGTAACGCGTTACTCTCGTGCTAGACTAGACTGCTGAAAACGGGGAGATCGGGGTTTGATCCTGGTCGGTTGCACTAAGAATGGTTTTTCCTAAATAGTTTTTCACTCTTCCTCCACACAAATTCAGGTGCACTCTCAATTAAACCTTCCTAATACTTAATCTATTAGTGTAATTAGTACACAAGCATATAACACAAACAAGTAGTAAGACGAGAGGGTAAGAAAAAATTATATATAATTTAAAATATATATATGTATATTTTTTATAATTGAGGTTTTTTTAAATAATTTATTTTAGAATAACAGAAGTCTACCTTGGAAAAGGAAATATATATTTACTTTTAGTTTAGTTAAGTTTATTCTGTATGACAATGTGGTTGGATTTTTTCTTCATTTGATATATATACATTGTCATACAGAATATATATATATAGTGAAGGAAAATATCCAACCACTTCGTCATACAGAATAAACTTGTATTGCTTTATCATATAAAACAAAGTAAAATTGCTTCACACTTTACAGGTTTATCTTTCTACTCTGTGGCTGGAATCTGCCTTGGGAAGTGCCCCCAGGCTTTTGATTGCAAACGCAGGGGACACTCAACTTGAGAGGGTTTGTTTGGCCACATCGGTTACACTCTGGTAATGTAACCAGTTTTAGTAATTATTCTGCCAAGCCCACTATGTATTCAAACATGCTCTTTCCTTTCTATCATTTTCCTGAATAACTTTTGTGTGTACAAAATAAGAGTTGAAAATAACAATAGCCATCAAATAAGAAATATATTCTTGTAACCTTTCACAAATTTCCCCATTATTGGGAAGCAGAACAGAACTTGGATCATCCACACCACCCATTCCTGTGCTGTCTTCCAATACACAGCGAGGCTTTATTATGTTTTCTTGTGATGTCTGACCACGTCTTGCTTTCTTTTTCTGTCTTCTTTTCCCCCCCTGTATCAATCATATCAGTATTTTTATGCTTGGATGAAAAGATGTATACATCCTTTCAATCGTGCCATTTCAGAGCAACTAAACCATGGCTAGAGCTTGTCTCCACCTGACCTGGAGATTGGAGTCAATTTCTTTTTAGGGAGATCTTTAGTCATATTTTACCAGTTTCCTCTTAATGTTCCTACAACATTCGTCTCCCTTCTTATCAGTTCCGTAAAGAGGTTCAGTGAAGAATACCAACTATCCAGATACAGTGTCAAAGATATGCTTTCCGAGCTCCAACACAACACACTCACTAGCAGAAAAGTTACTGCCTTGGACAACATCCTGACCAATATATAATTTGAAATTGGTGAAATAACCAGAATCAGATTCACATGGCTTATAAAATTGTATTCCGAAACTAGCATGATTGGAAGAAGTGAACTGTAAATATGCAAGGTATCCTCTGAATTTAATAAGACTCATCTATTGCCTCATCTTCCATGGGTGTGTACACAACTTTGAATTTGTCATTAAGGTAGTCTATAACATACCTTAATTTTGAAGTTCTATCATTAGTGGTAGCAATCTCGTTGTCAGAGAAGTGGAGATATCTAGATATCAGCAAGAATCTAACAAATGGCATAGTTTTCCCATAAATGGGGGTTTCCATAAAAGCTCTATTTTTACCAGTTCCATTTCATTTGAGATTTTTTTACTTGGAAAGAAACAAATAAACAATGCAAAATATGTCTACACCTCATCAGAAGTTGTATCAAACCACTTGTCTCATCAGTGAATTTTTATCATAAGTTACAATCAAAAACTCCTGTGCAGCATATTTATTTCTCTGTACTCAGCTTCAACCAAAAGATGTCACATAGGAACTTACTATAAAAATCCCTAATAGATTTTTTTCCAAAACTATAAAATTATTGGAGAAATTTTCGGCACTTAAGTAAATGAATACACATTGGGTTCATTTTATTCACTCGGTATTCCCAGCAGACTTGTCCATTATTATTACGCACAAGATTGTTTTTTAGAGTTACAAATCTACTTGTTGATACACTTTCGTCAATAATATTATCATTTGATTCAATATCTGAGTATTCTTTGTCACCTAACTCTTCCTCAAAGCTAAAATCATTATCACTATCCAACAAATAACTTGTTATACTTGCCTCATCTTAGCATTTTCTCTTTCGCAGCACCATGACAGAGCAAGATGTTTTACCAATTGTTACCGGGTTATTGAAAACAATTATATTTCTAAGGCAAAAATGAAAAACCCATGTAGTCTGACAGAAATGTTGATAAGATATCCAAACGCACCCAGAATTTGATTAGTGCTGTCCTCTAGATATTACAAGTTAAACTATGTTAACCATTTCAAGCTAAAACAAGCAACATGTTATACAAATTGTTAATCTCCTTGGCACTCCAATAACCTCACGTGCATGACACATTGTTAGTGCACAAAGGGTAAGCAAGTCGTTTAAATGCCAACATGTATGTTTTTAATACGGGTGTGGGAGAAGGCATTTTTCACTTCGAGTCAAGTTTGAATGGAAACATCAAATTTATTTCGAGTTTGAGTCTGATGAGGCAATATTTGTACTAGAAATATTTTAAGTTCAGTATGTGTAATAGATCCAAACATAAACATAGATTTTTAAGAATGAAATTTTTATTGTTAAAACGTTTTTAATCACAAAAATTTAGATTTTTTTAAAATAAATTCAATAGCTAGTCGAGTGGATTTATTTTTTAACTCAAACAAAAAGAAATGTTTAGGGACTGTATTTGCTATAAAATTGTAACTTAAAATCAAAACAAATTAAATAAACTCAAAATTTTAATTTTATTTATAATCTTCGAGTAAAGTTCAAACAATCATTAAACACCTACTCAAACTAAAACTTATAAGTTCATTTTCTCACATACATGTAATTTTTAATATGTCTTAACATCATATGTATTTATTTATTGAGAAATAATGGAAACTGACTGTTATGTATGCAAGTGCTAACTGAGGTCACATTTAACCACGAATATAAAAGTGGCAGTTCACTGTCGTTATTTAGTAGCACTAACGTTACACTCTTTTGTCTGTCATGGCGGCTGCGCACTTTACTTGTTTTCAGTTGTTTACAATGTTTTCTGGTGCACAACAAGACTTGTATTATACATATACTACATTGACAATGGAGAGCTGTTTAGAAAAATGTTAAAACTAAAGGTAAATAATTATGGAAAGTAAACAAAATGGTGGGATTAAGAGGTCTATGGGTCTAAAGTTCTAAATTTATGTGAGGTAAGGTTTTAATAGTTTCTTAAGCTTGAAAGCAGTATATTTTCTTACAGTAGATGGTTGAAAGGGGAGAAATAATGAATAGTTCTGAGCACAGAACTACCGTTAAATGGCCTCTCATCAGTATTAGAACCAGCATAAGTAGCTGGAGCTTTGCCTAAACTACCTAACCTAATTCATAAATAAATTGTTTAACATACTTTGTTATTAGCAACCTAAAGATACCTACAACATTAACAAAGAGATTAAAATTATATTTTTGTGATTTTTTGGGTACCAATATTTTGATTTTATAGAATTCAATTTTCAGATCTTTAATCTGAATAGTTTGGAGAATAATATTTAAAATTATTTGAACTTGTGAATAATTGCACATCTCCACTCATTTAAAAAAATATGTATTTCCTCAAATTTCAACATCAAGAAAATGTCAGGTATGAATTATGCCTCAAACAATAAAAAGCCCTTCTGGGGCATAATTTATATCAACCTTTCATCTGATCTCGAAGGTTTATGTCTCCGTCCGGGGGAATGAGTCCATCTTCCCCATCCTCATCCTCGTAATCTTCCTCATCAATATCATCGTCTGTGAGGCCAATGTCATCCGAATCTTCCAGCTCATCTTGCGAGGCCGCCTCAAGTTCGCCGACACCTTCTGAGCCTTCTGGTTGGGTGATCTCCTCTCCTGCCTCTTCAGATTGAAAGGACTCCTCAGCTTCTGTCTTAGTGACCGCGAGCTCAGTGGCCTGGCAAAACCTCATGTGCCGCCTCAGACCCTGGAGACAGCCATGGAGCAACCACACATTTTATTTAATCTATCTAGTCTATGTGGAGAGAAAAAGTAAAGTGAATTTTAAGGAAGTAAAACAATGCCCACCCACTTAAGAAATTTATAATATCACTTTAGGTATGGATGAGTAGCTGGAATGAAAGACACAAGAATACTCCTGAAAATTTTAATATAACTCTTTTGTTTCCAATTACCGTATGCAGTTGAGAGACTTCAAGTTGACAACTTGCCATTTCTGCAAGCAATTACTTGAAAAAGAAAGCAATCATCCTAATCCCTCTTCAAAGATCTCAAGATAAATTTTTACAACGTATGGACTTCACACAAAATAAATGGGGAAAGGAAAGTACATTTTAACAAAAATATAATAAACTTCCTTTAATATGAATTATTATCATGGCTTTGTGACTGCAGATAAATTATGTTTTGCAATGTTACCTAAAAATAAAATAAAAGGAAGGTAGAGAGAGGAACAGCACGAATTTAAGAAACAAGAGGTATATAATAGACTTGATCTTTGCCATACAACATCTGATGGAAAGAAGGTATGAATATGGGAAATAATTGGTAATGGTGTTTAAAGATGTGGACATGGCATATAATAGCATGGATAGAAATTAAGTTTAGAAAGCAATAGAGGAGGATGAAGTGGAAAGAGGAGTTGTAATGAGAGTAAAAAGAATGTATGAGGATAACATGAGTTGATTTCAGACAAAGTGTGGGAGGACAAAGTGGTTTCAAACAAAAAATGGAGTGAAGCCAAGGAGTGCCCTCTCACCACTAATATTTGTAGTGGTAATGGAAATAGTCATGAACAAAGTGGCAGGAAAACTCAGGGAGGAAAGAATGAAAGACATGATGTTTGCTTATGACTTGATGATATGTGGGGGGGAAGAAAGAGGAAGTATAGGAACAGCTACTGGAATAGAATGAGGAAGTTAGAGTGTGGAATGAAATTTAGGAGGCTGAAGTGATGGTAATGACAAGGAAGAAGATAAGGCCTAGTAAAGCTATAAAGTCAAATGGAGTAGAGCTGAGAAAAGTATAGAACATAAACTATCTTGGAAGCGTGATTGAGGTGAAAGGTGGAAGTAGAGAGGATCTAATGAGAAGAGGACAACAGGAAGAGTTGTTCTTTAGGTGTATAAGAGGCTTACTATGGAGAAGAGAAGTGCCCTTGAAGTGTAAATAAATGTTATACAGGACGTAATTTGCAACAGAAACATGGACAGTAAATGTAAGAGGGGCTAGGAATGTGGAGGCTATAGGAATGATCTTGGAAAGAGTGGGAGTAGAGGGAGTACTTTAGATAGTAGAGAAAGCAAGATTGAGACGGTATGGGCATGAAAGCCAAGAAAGAGATGGGAGGAGCAAATTACAGAAAGTGTGCAAATGAGAGGAGAAGCATGGAACCAATTAAAGGAGGCATAATGGTGGAAGAATAGAGAAAGATGAAGGAATTTTTCTAAACTGACCTGGCCACAGTATGGAGACTGTTTATGATGATGATGACTTAAGCATATAACTCAATGTTTAATTCAATTGCATATTATAGTAAAGTCCGTTCACCGTAGGAATTGTTTTCTGAAAGGCCTTTTTTCCCTACCAGAAAGCTATTATATAGTAGGATATTGGTAGGAAAAAAGACCTTTTAGAGAGTAATTCCTACCGTGAATGGAATATAGCTAAAATTACATATATCCTATGTTTATTTTTTTTTTAATATCCTATATTTATTTTTGAAAAAATATCGGTTTTGTTCAAAACTGCCACAACTTTTGGGCTAGAACAGGTATCGAGCACTTTTGAACAACAATATTAGAAGAAAGATGATTTAGGTGTATTTACTACCATAATATAATGAAAATGATAGAACTAAAATACAAATCTAAATTAACAAAAGGAGTGACATTCATGTTGTCAAAACATAGTTATAGTTCCTATAATAATGGTATTACCGTATTAACCCAAAAATAAGCTGCACTTTTTTCCAAGAAATAGCCTTCATAAAACTCTAGGCTGGCCCTAGATGTTACGTTTAATTGCGCAAAATTAACTCCACAAGTGTATCATCACAAGTATACCTACTAGAGCATGTAGATGTGAAAACTGTACAAGTGACTTGTGGAAGACGAAACATTTTAACATATTTCACTTTGTGCCTGCACAAGTACAGCTGCACACCGGAGCATGTAGGAGGATTTTGTGCAATATTAATTCAGTTTCGCTGTTTTTGTGTTCATCTTGGCTTGTCAACAATGACCAAACGACAAGTTATGGAGGATTTCATCAAAATTTACAGGAGTAAACCTTGTTTGTGGACGGTTCAAAGCAAACAATATCATGACAGGAGCATTAAGCAAGCAGTAACAAGTAATAAAAGCTTCAAATAAGTCTCCTTGTCCATACACAAGTAATTATGCCAATATTTTGGCGATGTTTTAAACTCTTTTAATAAGATGGTATGAGAGTAAACATTTCTCTTAAGCAGCCATTTCCTGGACCACTTCCGGCCACATTTGGAACCATTGCTGTTCTTCTTTAAAATTATAGCCACAGCTACAGCTGCAAGTGCAACATCCTCCTTTTCTTTTGACGACATTATTCAAACCAATGGTTTCACAAGTCAGCTAAACTTGCAGCAATATGCTTTTATCGTCTAGGGGATGACGTGCACAAGCTAGGACCTGAACGATATACTTGTTCAGTTATTTTTGCACAGTTAAACATAATATCTAGGGCCAGCCTAGTGCATACTCTTGGATAATACACATACAATTTTGTAATTTTAGAATATGCATGTGGTTATATTGATATATAACTAAATAGTTATTAATTGCTGTTTAAACTTTTCAAAATTAATTAAAAATAGGACAAACCTTGATATTTATTAACCACCACTTAAACTTGGCAAGGTTATTTAAAAAGAGATGAACCTTGATCATCTTATTTGTGTCTACAATATCAGAGAAAATATGACTGCCAAACTAAATACCAAACCTTCAAAATTAGTTTCTTGAGCGCATTCTATTAGCAATATTTCCTTTGGGTGAAGAGAAATTTACATTTTTAGTTAGATTTTGTTTCAGTTTATTGGTCAATCTCTATTCAACTTTACCCGCCTCGGTGGCATAGTTGGCTAACACGCCAGTCATGTTGAGCCAGACCACCGAGGACAGGGAGATCGAGGTTCGAATCTCGGTCGGGTGAACTGGGGGTGGTTTTTCCTAAATGGTTTTCCACTCTTGCTCCACGCAAATGCGGGTTCACTTCATCTAAATTCAACCTTCCCAATTCCTAATCCATTAGTGTAATTAGTAATTAAGCGTATAACCCGAACGGGTAGTAAGACGCGGTGCTAAATAATAATAATGATGATGATAATTTATTCAACTTTGATAACAATTTAGTGTGTACATTCAGAAGTAAAAATGGTGGATCATGTCGAGAAACAATCGTGTTTTAGCAAAGGAATTAGACGGAGTTATGATGCAAATTTTAAATTAGCAGATATAAAATAGGCAGAAACCACAAACAATAGGTAAGCAGGAAGAAAATACCAAATTGATGAGAAGAGCGTAGGTCACTGGATTTTAGGAGGAAAAACAAACACACACACACACACTTAAGAACACCATTTCAACACTAAGAGCCTTTCGAGGTCCAAAGCATGGCCATAATTATGAAATTGATACAGGTGTTCTTTCTTTTGTAAAGGAAAAGAGACGAGATGGATTTTCAATAAGCTGAGAAGTATTCAGATTAAAGGCACAAGAAATTGTAAGGGAGTTAAAAGTGTCTCATAGGGAACTTAAGGCAAGCCTTGGGTGGTGCAGAAAATTTGTATGCAGAAGTGATCTATCACTAAGAGAAAGAATTTCTTTGGTGCAAATGTTGCCCTCTGATTATGCAAAGAAGTTGGTGAAATATCAACAAAATGTAATTTACCTTTGTAGACAGAAAGACTATCTTCTTAGTCAGAATGAAAGAACCAATGAAACAACAGCATATTTCGACATGCCAAGCAATGCTTGTGTGGATGAAAAGGGATCCAAATCTATTCTTGTGAAGACCACTGGCAATGAAATATCGTGCATTATAGCTATGTTAACTGTAAATGCTGATGGTTGAGAGCTACCACCATATTTTATTTTAAGGAAAAACCTCCCAAAAGAATTCCTGCCCAATTGAATCGTTGTCAGGTGTCGAGAGAAGGGGGTGGATGGCCACCAATTTAATGTACGATTGGCTAACAGTTGTGTGGAATAAAAGGCCCAGAGTTCTTCTAAAAAACAGGCAATGTTAGTGCTTGCTGCATTCAAAGGGCATATTACTCCAGATGGGTAAATTAAAGTCAAGACAACAAATTCCAGGATGTATGACGTTCCTATTACAAGTCCTTGGTAAGGTTGTGAATAAACCCTTCAAGGACAAACTCCAAAGGAAGTATTTTTGGAGTTCATACCCTAACACCCAGTGGCAAAATTAAGATCCCTTTGTTGAGCTTGCTTTGCAAGTGGATTTTAACTGTGTAATGATAATATTTTGGATCCCTTTAAAATATTCAAAAAGTCATGGATGAAGTGTAATTTTCTTTAAAGTACTATATGTAGAATATCCTTTTAATAATTCATCCATGGATAATCACGCGTTTTAAGAAATAATGTTAATATAATGCGCTTTAAACTTTTTTTATTAAAAGATCAACTCCGTAGTATTGAAAATATATTATGATGATGGCTCCCTATATCCAATAGGAAGCCAGCCTTCACAACATCGTATCGCTAGGAGTCTATTAGTCGGTTATGACACTGGTCCAAGCAGCAAGAGGTAGATCATATATAAGCTGCTTGTGCGTATGAATACAGACAGTGCCACTAACTTAAATACATAGAGTACACAGAAAAGGTTAGGGAGTAAAATTATAGAAAAATAATCTGTAGTTCAACGAAAATTTTATCATTTCATATAATATCTTCGTACCGAAAGTGTAATCATCTTAATAAATCGTGTGCAACATCAAAAGTCTTGTTTACTTAATATTGTTATTGATAGTGTTCAAGAACAGGGCATTATCACGATTTCAATCTGTACCGCTTTAATTAGTGCTCGATCACAGGGCAAATATCAGCTAACTAAACGGTAACAATTTTAATTAGTGCTCGATCACAGGGCAAATATCAGCTAACTAAACGGTAACAATTTTAATTGGCGCTCGATCATGGGGCTATAAATACCAATATTAAATTGTATCATTTTAAATGGTGATAATCGCGAGACAAACAATCTGTAGCACTATAAATGCTTAGGGAAGAATATCTTCCGAATCTATTGTCCACGGATTTAAGAAGTGCTGCCTATCCAATAAGATGGATGGATGAGAGCAGTGATGAATAATTTTGTATTAATAACTTATTTTTTTATTTCTAAGTGAGCTCATTTTTAGTATGGATAACTTACCTTTTTGTTTCCTTCTAAGTGATTTCATTTTAAGTGTAAATATTGTGGTTTTTTCCACTTCAAGTCATTTTTATTTATTTAAGTAATCTAATTTAAGTGTACATTTTTTTTTCTCTGAAAGTAGTTGAAAATTTGGTTTGTGGCCTATTTTCGGGCTAATACAGTAATTGAGATACCAATTCTAGGCCCAAGATAACCCTACCGTACTTCTCAAAATAGACCTATTCAAGTCTGGCTCCTGGTTTAATTGTGTAGCCACACCGTATGTAATTAGATTAATTACAGTTACTAAAAAAAGTAATAAAGTAAAATGGGCCTGGGTAAGATATTTTTTATAAGCCACTCCTGTGTCAGTAAATAGGCCTAATTCAAGTTAAAAATAAAAATGCTAACAATTGTATGATTAAGGCAAGTCCTGATTTGTACTTACCACAGCATTCTTGAATGACCTATTGCAAATCTCACATTCCACCGTCGTCTTCAATGTTTCCAACGAATGGGCGCTTCTCAGACTTGCTCTCTTTGTGCCTGGGAATAAATATAAAAAATACTTCAAAATACAGGAGCACAAAGTCCCCCTTTTTCAATACAAAACTAAGCCAAAACAAATAATATGAAAGATTCCCAAAGTCCAAGCCAAATTTGAATATTTTTTGTCAATGGTTTTAATACGTTGAGCCCCAGCTGGAATTATAAAATTTGCTCCTTTGACCAAATTAACTTTTTGGCTTCGTCTGAATAAATTATATTTCTAAATTTTATTTATTGTGGTCAAAAACTGAGTTTTTTTTAGTGCTGTCTATGGGCCGCTGCTGTCTAGCCGGACATTCTCATGCTGTTCATATACCACTAGTAATGCCAATGGGACACACAAAAAAAAAAGTTGCCCGAACTAAGGGTGCAGGTATGTTCTCTGAGCCCAAAACGGTCCCACTCAATAGCCACACCAACATAAATGTGATCCCGTGGGCTGTAGGAAAGGTCATAAACAAATTACTTTGCAGTCTAGAGCCCGCTTTAGTCTCTATGGAAAGTTCACTTTCACTTTACCCATTCTAATTACAGAAAAATACTTTTTTATTAGAAACAAAGCCTAAACTTGCATATGATTATCAATTGAAGGTTAGGTTTTGTTCAAAGGTTTGTTAGTATTATAACAAACCTGTCACAAACAGGCCTATAACCTAGTTTCAGAAAATAACTTTATGTAACATACACCTTTTTCTTTGTCGGTGAATTTAAAGTAAGTAAATTTTACACTTGAGGAGGCTATCTATAAAAATATATATTTGTATCACACTAGATAATGTTTGTCTTTAAGTTTGAATTACAAATGATATTGTGTAGCTCTCATTATATGTATCACATGCAGTTTTACCCTCTTCGGTGATCGCATGATCTCTAAGGCATCCCACTAGCAATAGACTAGAATTTCGATAACGAGACTGCCCGGGTTCAAATTTCGATCAGGTGTAGAAAAAGTGGTTTTTCAATATCCTTCAACACAAATACGGGTATTGTAAGTGACTGTCTGGCTGCACCATCTATCTTATCGCAAGAATTCCCAGGACAGAATGCCGCAGGTGGTGCTGCCCTCTCAACAGAAGAAGATGGAACTCTTCACTGTCCTCAAACCCCATCACCTTTTTATAGACCAGGGTACTGATTTGTTCATAAATACTAATGTATTCTTGAGTTAACCTTAAATTGAACAAATCATTTAAATAATTAAAAATTACTGGTATGGCCTATAATGTTATTTTATTTCTAAATTAGTGATGTAAATTTCCTTTTCTTTTGTTTAGTTAATAAATAATAATATAGCCCACCTTCAATCCACTAAATCATATTCCTCGAATAAGACTGTTAGCTTAACTCATGGTGAGGATAGTAATCCTATTAATTTGTATTTTTTGTGTTTATTTTATTTTTTAAATCTAGGCCTACATTGTACCAGTAATAAGAGTAGTTTTTTTATGTCATTGTTAGTATAAATCGCTGTCTATTCGACTTGTGTGGTTACTTAAGGTTTGTGGATGTTGAATTGAATCCTTGAGCCTTGGCTTGGGAGCCAGCAAATCAAAGTATAATTCATCCATGACCTAAGATTACTTGGATGACAGCTCAAAAAGTTACTAGAAATAGTCCCTAATATATCCCTACACCAACAGCTGACATCCATCACTTTTGATAATTGTAATGAAACAGATGGTAATATATGAATGTGATAGTTAACCACAATAAATTGGCCAATATTATTTATATATTTATTTGAGGTCGGACACAAAGCTTATTTATCGTTTTTTCCACTTTAAAAAAAAATTATTCACAGCACTTCCACAAAAGGTCTAATTAAAATAGCTTCAAAATGGCGACCGACAAATTTAAACCATGTGGTTGAACATGACGGAAACATGTTTTTTATAATGATGCACCCACGCAGTGAATAAAAATATTTTATTCAGTTAAATATTTGGAAATACGATAAAATATTCATAAAATAAATTATTATATATAGAAAAAAATGACAAGTATTTTCTCTTTTTCAAGTACATATGATGCCTGTTTTAAACGGTAATGATGTATGCACTATATTACACATAGTCAATAACGTTCCAAAACGAAGAATAAGTACTTTTAATTATAAGAATCAAATAGCCGAAGCTATTATTTATGCTTTTAAAAAAGCATAAATAGTAACTTCGGCTATTGGATTCTTAAATATGCAATCCCTTACAATCATAATAATTGTACAAGTGGCAGCATTAAGCCAACTACCGTGTCGAAGGTGGCTGCGTTATCTAATAGCTCGTGATCTTAATAAAATCCCATCATTTGTAGCCGACGATTTCCACACGTCCATCATAGACTCTGCCTTAAAATATGAGTGAAGAATGACCCTGGGCATGGGATGATTCCTGGATGGTGTACTAAGCCAAAGGTCCCAGGTTCGATTCCCGTGTCCAGGCGTCATTTTTCAATTTTCAGAATACTTTAAATTATGTTTAAAATATTGTTTCGAGTTGGATAGATAGAAATTATTAAAAGTACTGAGATAGTATGAGAAAACTTAAGTTTACGGTATTTTAAATGTAAAATATAACAGGTAATTAAAAAACTTAACATTTATAGCAAAACAGTGATCTCTTACAAGCTTTGACAACCCAAAACCTAAACATAAAACCTATTATGAACAGACTCTACAATCCTTTCCCTCGAGTCCTAGATTGTGGGCTAGCTAGCCATTCATGTAGTGATGGTGGAGTGTATGGTTAATATTTCAAATGTTTTCATATGACACAGTGTATTTGAGTAAAATATAGAAGTGAATAGTTAGAATAGGAAACTACTCATGATGATGATGATAATTTAGAATAAATATTAAATTTTGGGCTGGTTAGAAAACAAATGGTGTCATAGTCATTTCTATTATTACTATAATGGCTAGGCCTATTGTCATTATATATAGGCCTCCCTTTTCCCTTGATTGTTATAGGGCCATTATAATATCTCTTAGAGCCTAGATTCTTGAGAAAAGGCGATCCATGACTACATGAATAATCTTTAACTCAGCAAGATAGACCTAGTTGATGCCACCCCACCCTAGACAAATAGGTTATGTAAAGTATTCCCTCCCCCTTCTTTAACCATACTACACCCCACTTTTCATATTGGTCTAAGCCCTTTCCAGGCAAGCTCAGGTTGTGAAGTTAGAGGTAGTAGATGATGATGATGATAATAATAATAATAATAATAATAATTATTATTATTATTATTATTATTATTTGGCACCGCGTCTTACTACCCGTTCGGGTTATACGCTTAAGTTCTAATTATGCTAATGGATTAGGAATTGGGAAGGTTGAATATAGAGGAAGTGAACCCGCATTTGCGTGGAGGGAGAGTGGAAAAACATTTAGGAAAAACCACCCCCAGTTCACCTGACCGAGATTCGAACCTCGATCTCCCCGTCCTCGGTGGTCGAGCTCAACACGACTGGCGCGTTAGCCAACTACGCCACCGAGGCGGGGGTAGTAGATAGAAAGTTTAGGATAGTTTTAAGATGGGATGGGTGATTAGTAGCTACATTATAATATGCATATGACCCAAACGTGTAGTAATTTATTTTAAGGCTATACCCTTTTTATATATTACTGTTTTTTTTTATTTCTTGTCTATATACTATCTTTTTTTATATATACAGTTTATATTAACTAACTTCTAAGCTCATGAAAACAATGTAATGTTCAAAATAAATTTACATATAAAAAAGTTAAAATTTATTTTTTACCACTAATGTGAGGCTTTATTCAAATGGTAGGTTAAATTACTTAGGTTTAGCCTATAATTACGTTAAGCTAATTAACCAATAAGCTCCATAAAGATAAAAATTATTCTTTAAAATATTTAAAATGTATTTTAATCCTTGAATCTCAAAGGAAACTCAAAATGTGAGTGAAACGAGGGTTTTAGATCTGGAGTTGGTTCTATGTTCAATAGAATATTAAAAACAAAACATAAGATAGTCTACTATATTTTATTTTATCTTAGGTTGATGAAGTTTTATCTTGCACACTGTCTCAGCATGAACCCTCTCACTCACCCACAACGGTGAACACGCAGGTTAAACACAAAGCTTGTTAAGTTTGGTTTGCCGGTGACAGTGAGTTGGAGGTTTGAATCCAAGCTGAATGTACTGAGGGTGTTTTCATGAAATAGTTTGCCACTCACCCTCTAAGCAAACACAAGTTTTTTTTCTTTCTAAATTCTACCTCCATCTCACTACCCCAATAGTGTAGTTAAATGTAAATAAAGCAGGCGAGGATCAAGATTTGGAGCGAAAAATACATCTATATTCTCCCTACCTTCTATTTTCATCTTATTCTCTGAAGTCTTCCTTTTACCAGGACTTTCTGCCATTTTTCGAGATCTGCAAACAAAATACAGGACACGTCATTCGAGTAAAACCCAATTGAAAAGTTGACTTAAGCAGTGAGGGGCACAATTAGATCCCCAAATGAGTCTTGTGTGGATAAATCAGTGTTGCCAACTCTATAGTCTCGAGCGATAGTACATGAACCTGAAATGTATTGTATTTTTACCGGTAGGAGACTACTTTCTGACATTATATTGATAAACCTGCCGATTTTCATAAAAAAAATAATAAGTGATGTAAAATTTGTTACCTTATAGCAGGGTCACAGGATATTATTTTTAGAAAATATCCTAAATTGGATTGTACAGGTGGTGAGATTGTATCAAAAGTACTATCCAGATTGTAGATTTGGCAACACTGGGATGAACTCAAAGAGTTTTATACACACACTTTGCTTTACCAGCTCGTCCCTCAAGTACTCATGGGTGCCTTTTCTTAGAATTCACCTAGGTTTAAATGGGGCTTAATAACACATCTTGATCCAGATCCACAAAACAAAATTTGCCGACAATGGAACCAAGCTTTGCATCGTCAAGCAGTTTTCTGCATTCATCAGTAGGCAGAACAACTGAGAATCAAAAAGTAGACATTTAATTTAGAGGGTGGGGGGTTGTGCCTGTGGTGATTCTTGGTAAAGTCTCCCAAAACAGAGATTCAAAGCATTTTTTTCAAAACATTAAACCCTTCTTGTAAACAATTTAAAGTTTTTGTAAACATAATTAAGTTATAAACTGTGGTTGTACATTTTATGTTAAATGAATTATGATATAAAACTACAGTAAGCTATTAAACTAAACAAGATGCCACATGGTCTAAGGCGTCACTCTCATGTTAAACTAGACTGCCGTTGATAGGAAGATAGGGGTATGAATCCCGATTGGATGTTTTGAGGGTGGTTTGTTTCAAAATGGTTTTTCACTCTACCTCCTCCCAAATGCAATTACACTTCCTCTGAATTCAAACTTCCTCATCCCTAACTCATTAGTGTAATTAGTGAATACACATATAAGCTAAACAAGTAGTCTGATCCGGTGACAAAAAAAAAAAAAAGTATGAAAACTTTTGTATAGTTATAGAACAAGTTCAAAGAGCTATCTGGATAGTCTCGTAAATCCTTGGAAGGATCTGTGAATTATAGACTTCATTAATTCACATTCCCTGCACACTTCCTACCGAAGAATGCATTAGCCAACAAATTACAACAAGCCTTACTACATCCTTGGGACCTAAGTGCTACTCCCTACCAATAATCTTAGAAACCATATCAAACGCTATATAACAGACCTGATGAAAATAAATAGCCTACAGCACCTAATATCGGCACCCTTTTATTGTTTGCACCGACTGTTTTTCCACTGCTTTACAAAAACTAAAGCATGCCAATAAATGAAATAATTTGCTACTTTTGGTGATAATAAATGGTAGGCATGGTTTGAGTAGTCAACATTTCAAAATAACCAACTTCTTCTTATATAAAACGTGCCTGCTATAGCAGCCTGTATAGTTTAAAATGGCATGCAACTTAAATTTCTGAGTTTTAGCAACCTAAAAAAGAATAATAAAACAGTTGCTAGTCAAACACAGCAACAAGGATATGTCAACGACGTATTGCTTCCATACTTAAACTAAAGGGTGTGTGAGGGGGTACATCGGCATCCTTGGTCACAATTCGTCTACACTTGGTCGCATGATTATTGATGCAACTAGCAAGGGTACATGTCAAGGCAACAGCACATAAGTAGAGAATCTGGATATAGGTCTACAGCCCTAGTTTTCAGCAATTTATTACTAAGCATGCACACTTGTACTGAAGAGATACAAGCTGTCTTAACTTGAAGTAAAACACAGGCTTATTTGTAAAAATATGTTGATTTAAGTTATGTTAGACAAATGCACTTTGAAGCTATATTTTTAATAGGCCACCAAAATTTTTTTTAAAGTTACAGGACTGAAATATTTCAATATATAGTTAGGCCAATCTTTTAATTTATACACGCACCAAACATTTTATAAAAATAATTATCTATAATTTTATTGGTAGCTTGTATATATTCTTAAAATTAAGTTTGAGCAAATTATGTGTGAATCCGCTTAATTTATTTCATAATCACTTCTTTGTTGGTTATTTGGTGATAGTTACCTTCACTATTTTAATACAGGTTTTTCTACTGAATTAAGTATGAAAACATATTTATACGGGGCATAAGATTGATGTGAAAAATTTTGCCTTTTGCAACAGAAGTGGTGGATTAGAATTGGTAGATGTAAAGTGGTGGGGATAGGGAATATAGACAAATATAAGGGAAAAGTAGGCCAACGGGTGAGTCACAATTTTATCCTTGGCAGCTTGTTAAGACTCAATTTAAAAAAACACTTAAGTGTATTCAAAATAAAATCATAATATGCACCTAAGGGTCCAAGACTCCTTCGAACTCCTTTTGAATCCTATAATCGCCCCTCCCAAACATGCAAATTAAGGACATGGATAAAATTTTAATGTTTTCATTCAGTTTTAATTCAAGATTAATGAAAAAAAAATTTAAAACCTTTCTTTTTTGGTATTTGGAAAGAGCCATCCTACATGAGTTTTAATTCTAAGAAAACAATTTAAAATAATTTTAATTTTAAGAATAGATTTAAAAAATAATTCTAAGTTAAATAAAAATGAGCAGCATTTATCCTAAATTTGAATGTTTCAAAATTAAAAAATTAATGAAATAAAACTATTTTATTTCATTAATAAAGTTTCTAAGTAGATATATACAAATTCATCTAAGCAACATTTGTCAAAAAAAACCTTAGCAATACAGTGAATCATTTAAATATTCAATTATGGGACAATTCTTTATTTATAGTCATTGTGCGTAGTTAAAAATTGACTAAAGTGAGGTCAGCTAATTGGACAATTCTCATCAAATAAATGCTACAACGAAAATCGTTGGCCCCAAACATTTACTGTGTGTGCGTGGCTAGGCAAATATTTAATGGCCAACACAAAAACTATGGCGAAGAAACATTACCAAGTGAAACATCCTCATTTAAAATAGTAGCACACTCAAACTTGATAATATTGATTTGTGTGCAAATGTCTATATTCATGACAAAGTATGCTCAGAATGTGTGATTAAAGCAACTTACAAATAATTAAGAGACCAACGCCCCTGAATATCGTCAACCGAGGCGTCACCGTTACAGCACAAGAGGACTACTTTCCAGGCGTTCCTACTTGTTGAGGGGCGACCTTGAAAAGTAACGACAGGCTTCCAACATAAACTACAAAATAGAGAAAAAAATAATCAATTATATTTCTGTCAGAGACAAATTTCCAAGAGAACATTGTTAAATATATTTTTAACAGTTATTGAAGTAATTTTACGTATTATAGTTTGATTAATGAACGTAATAACTATATGTTAGAACCACAAACTAAGCTGACACTTCGAGAGAAGTTTCATCAAACAAAACAAATCTAATAAACTTGTTCAAAGTCTGTGAGTATTTTGTTTATATTCGTTCATCAAAATATTATGGTAATAACTGTGTGACGATTAATTAGAAAACGACATTAATTAATTGGTAATAAATGGCGTTTAACTGTAACGAGCTATATGAAAAAAAGTTAAGTTAAAGGTAAGGTTCAAAGCATATGTTTTGTTTTAGTAGTTTTTACTATCTTAAAAGATTTCGATATTTGTATGTATTCATCCAGTCATTCATAGCTTCTGATTATGATTATACTTTATCATATTTTCTTTTTGGGCCGTTATAATATTTATGCTCGTACTTTACCCACTTTATGGATAAAAGGAGGCCACCACTGCACGCCTTCGTTCAAAACTAAGATTACTTCCACAAGCATCCTTGCCTTTTTTTTTTTAATTGATATAGACCTAAAATGACTATGTCCTAATTATCGTTCCTTATTCATCCTCACCCGCTTCGCTGGCCGCAGACTAGACTGCGAGGAGATCTGAGTTTGATCCCAGTCGAGTGTACTGGGGTGATTTTTACTTTATGGTTGTCCACTCTTCACGCAAATGCAAGTACACTCTCTAAATTCAACCTTCGCAATCTGTAACACATTATAGTAATTAATACATAGGCATATAACCCGAATGGGTGGTAAAATACGGTGCTTATTCATCCTGCCCTTGAATCATAGTGCAAAGATATAAATATCCTTGTCACATATCAAAGGATAAGGATGAATATATAACCATTTGACTAGTCACTAGGGATTCCCTATGTAGCCTACCCCTTCTACTTCCTTGAGGTCCAAGGATATAAGCAATACATAATGTATTTCATAAGAAGTAAGTAAATGTGGCAAGTTTGCTGTTTACAATTCCAGCTCTCAAGTAGTACCACCAAAGGCCACAACTATGGCTGCCACTCAGAACGTGCCCGTGTCTGAAATACTCAGGAACAAGACCCAACTTGAAGATGACGAGCCGAAAAAGAAGTCTCGGGAGGACTGGAGGAAAGCCAAAGAGTTGGAAGAGGCCAGAAAGGTTGGATTCGAAAGTTGAAAAATAAAAACTAGAGTAGTAACTTTTTTTTACTTTCTATATTGAACATGCACTTTGTAACCGGCAGATTTTATCAACACACGACTTACAAACTAACTTAACTCTTAGAATACTTCTCCTCCAGCTGTGAGTTCATCACTGTGAAACGTTAAACCCCAATCTCACCATTAAAAAATCTTTCAGCCATGCCGGGAATTAAACCCGAAACCCTTAGTTCAAGAGGCAGATGTGCTACCAACTAAGCTAAAGTATCTGTCAGTAGCACATCTTCCTCTTGAGCAAAGGATCTCAGGTTTGAATCAAAACTATTATGATTTAACTGTCTTAAGCTATGTTATGATCCAATCAAAATAACTAACTTTCAACATTAATATTTTAAATTTAGTTGACTGCCATGGCTCTCATTGCTATGTAAGATGGCAATAATCTGTTAAAATGTGGTTAATTTTTATAGAACAAAATAAACTTTTGGTAAGTGGGTTGATTTTTTTTTTTTTTTAACTAGAAGAAAATTGTATCTTCTAAGTAGGCTAAGTGTTAATTTTGTAGCTCAACTTGTTAAAGTAGACATGATTAGATCCCAAATTATATAATTTTGTGAATTTAAGCAGTTTTTAATGGTAATTTATCACTCGTCATGAATATATTTGGTAATTTTCTGTGTGTGTGAGACCATGTCATGTTTTGCTCCCCACCAGGCCGGCACAGCACCCGCAGCGGTGGACGAAGAGGGAAAGGACATCAACCCGCATATACCCCAGTACATCTCGGCGGCACCCTGGTATTTTGGCTCCAAGGGGCCCACCTTAAAACACCAGCGCCCACAACCTGAGAAACAAAGGGAGTACTCCCGACTTGATGAATGGTACAAACGAGGAGTGGACACGGTGAGTCATAATATTGTGAGCTATGAGGACTCTGCTCTTGTAGGTGAGGGCTGTATCCGAATAGTCTACTTCACGAGCCGTCGACCCTTGACGCTCACTCAATAGTTGCATTGGCAATCACTTGATCAAGTGTAGAACTGTCCGAATAGTCATGAAGTGTGCCAATGCACCCTGCACAAGCCCTTGAAACCAAGGGTGACAGCAAGTTACCCTTGACACGCCGTCGATGCGGAGTTTGCTTGGCAACTGTTTAATTTTTGGTCTGCTAGAGTAATGTGATCTGTAATAAAGTATTTTAACTATACCGGATCTGCTTTTGTGTTGTGTTGTAAATGTCTAGTGAAAAGAAGCAGGAATGGATATTAAAACGTTGTATTCATTTTCACTCCCTGCTGATAGATGGCGTTTAAAATAGTTTTTAAGTTCACTGGTAGGAAGCAGCACTGCGGAATCAGGAGCGTGTAAAGGGTAGTTTGCCGTTCAAAAAATCTGTTGCTCTCTTAGATCCCAAGTGCATGTAAAGTGTAAATTTATCAAGTCTGCATCAAGTCAATTGTACGCGACTATTCGGATACAGCCTAGCTTTCAAAGTTACGGTGTAAGGAACCTCTTTCTCTTTGCCGCGGAGTTTCAAATTCATGAACCCTACCATTAGGATCCCGAACCCTCGATAAAATGTCAGGAATTTATTTATTCCTCTTAGTCGGGCGCGGGATTGACCCTTTCCCCCCGAAAAAGTTTTGGGTGGGAAACAAAACATAATGCTCCAAGAAACAAAACAAAGGGTGCGGTGCTCATGTTCTAGCAGTTACTGCTGACTCATCACTGTTAATCTCTTTGGTAGACAGTTATTTTTTGTTATTTAGCAAATTCGGTGGCTGGAATGGAGAGGGGGTTATTTTACCACATCTTGTGGAGAGACAAGTTGGGAGGCGCATGACTTATTGTGCTCTCTGTCTATCAACAGTGATTTGTTGGACTCAGCAAGTGAAAGAGCTTGAAAGATTTAGAGAAGGACAGATATATTCTTCTAGCTTTTGGGGCGCATAAATGGGAGGAAAGGGGGAAGGAAGTAACTTACCAAGGTCAACCATTTATGAGAGTTCAGCCTGTCTGTTGTTGACAAGCCAGACAGGAGTAGAGTATAAAGGGTGTCAAATCTAGAGAGAACATTTAAGAAAAATAACTTTTAAACCTAGATAATTTGTTGCAGTTTCATACTTAGAGCTAATTGAAGAGGCGCCAAACATTATGTTTTGTACTATTTTTTTCACCATGCAAATAGTTAAATATAAAACACCATTTTCAAAAGAAATTAACCAATAAAAATAATTTTCATCAAAAATGTAATAAAATCAAATATTTTATTAATTGCATAATTTGATATTGATTCAAAATTTTGTTATTTGATTTGATAAAAAAATGCTATTGACGCAAACTTCACACAAACTTTTTTTTAAAGAAATATATAAACCTATATATAATTTTTTTATAATGTGAAAAACAGATATTAATTTGGAATCAAATTGCAATTGAGTCATTTTTTTAATATTAACATTTAAAAAAGAACTGTCATTTGTTAATTACCCTTAAATAAATTTTCCTCTAAAATCAAGTAGGCTAACCTATACATTTTTATTTATAATGTCAAACACTCTCCAGATACACATTTAAACAAAATCTTTAAAGCCATTTTCCAAATATTTTAGATTTTCAAAAATCACTTACAGTAAACTCACCTTTTAACAAATTTTTATCTAAAAACCAAGTAGGTATACACTGTTATATGGGAGGTCACTCACTCCATAGGTATTCATTTTAAACAAAATCAATAATGCCATTTTTGGAAAATTAGAATTTAAAAAAAATCACTCAGTAAACTACCCTTAATTTGAGTACTAGGGTCAAAATCGATAATATTTATCAATATATAGTCCTATAAAATCAAAATAGTAAGTTTGAACAAAGTCCATTCAACACTTTTGGATATGTGGCCAGAGACAAACAAGGGGACAGACAGAATTGTAAAATCCACTTTTTTGGGTTTGGGTTCACATAAAAAATAAAGATTCATCTTAATCTTGAGATAAAGTTTTTTCATGATAACAATACTTTATCTTAATATAAGAAAGTAAATATGAGGGGTGTTTTTTACGTAAAGACTGTTTTGCAATAAAATAGGAACTACTGATTTTTTATTGATTTATTATTTTATTCTGCATACCTTCAGCTACTTTTCAACATAGTTTCCTTTGTTGTCTAAACATTTGTTGTATCGTGAGATAAGTTTTTGTAGACCATCATAGAGGTCTGCCTCCAGCGAGGAAAGCCATTTCTGAACCATCGTTTTCACTTCGTCGGCAGTGTGGAAATGCTTGCCAGCGAGGAACATTTTCAGATGCAGGAAAAAATGGTAGCCACTAAGCGAGAGGTCAGGGCTCTATGGAGGATGATCCAATTGCTGCCAACCAAAGGATTCGATGAGAGCTTGGGTTGGAGCCGCAGAGTGGGGCCTTTCAATGTCATGAAGCCACAACACTCGGCACACAGCTGGCCGCGGCGTATATCCTGGATTACTCAGCGAAGTTTCGTCAAGGTCAGACGATACACAGCTTCATTTATTGTTGTCAGTGCACTTGTGCAAAAGAACGAACGCACAGGATTTCAAATGATACGGACAAGCATATCCATACCGACAACGAAGTGAAAGCAGCGGTTCAGAAATGGCTTTTCTCACTGGCGGGAGACTTCTATGACTAGGGTCTACAAAACAACAAATACGACACAATGCGACAATTATTTGAATAACAAAGAAAAATATGTTGAAAAGTAGCTGAAGGTATGTAGAATCGCATAAAAAAAAATTACCCATAAATATTTAGTAGTTCCTATTTCATTGAAAAACAGTCCTTACTTATAAAAAAAACCTTGTATACTAATAATCTACTTTTCTCTGCATTTTTTTATTTTTTCTTTAACTGTACAACACAATATTAGGCCTGCCATAGATGAATTAGTACAACCCAACTTTTTTGAGTTTCATTGACGGAAATTTTTACAATACAATACTTTCTCCACATAAGAAAGTATAAAGTTAACATCACACACCCTTTTAAATAGCATATTAAGTTTTGTTAAAACAATAACTTTTCCTAAACGAATTAATTAAAAGTCAGCTGTAATTAAAGTAATAGTTTGCTTCTAATTAAATTTTACTCATATCTTATGTTTTTACATAATACACCCACACATTGCCCTCCAAAATTATGTTATTTTAATGATACTTAATGAATATTGTATTATTTTCCATTATTTTCTTAATACTGGTTGAATTCAATTCTCTAGTCTACGGTTGCCATCAAATTCCGAAAAGGAGCGTGTGAAAACTGTGGGGCATTGACACACAACAAGAAAGATTGTATGGAAAGACCGCGGAAAGTTGGCGCCAGATTCACAGGTTAGTTATACCTACACCTTATCTCCTAGCTTCCAAACCTCACAGTTTTCCCATGTTACAGAAATATAACTACTTTTGCAATTTTAGGATCGTTTGTATGGCCTATGATATTTTACACTCCAGCTTTATACCTTCATTATAAATGAAAATAGTGGGAAATACCAGTAATGGGAGATGTAAGCGACAGGGAAAAAAGCCAACCTGAAAAAAATAGTTAGGCCTATTATTATTATTATTATTATTATTATTATTATTATTATTATTATNTATTATTATCATCATCATCATCATCTGTTTCCCCCCCCCCAGGTCATGGCATCGCTCCTGATGAGTTCATCCAGCGAGACCTGTCGATGGATTACGACGGTAAGCGAGACCGCTGGGCGGGCTATGACCCCTCGGAACACAAAGCCATCATCGAGGAGTACCAGAAGGTGGAGGAAGCCAAGAGACAGCTCAGGGCTGAGAAACTCAATGCTAATATAGAGGGTGAAGAGGAGGAGGAGGTGAGGACATTAAATCCTAAAACGTGGCTATGAGTCACACAACAATTACTTAATACTGTATTAGCTTGAAAATAAGCCCCACAGCTTACCCCAAACACAGCCATTATAAAACTATTATGTGGCCCTTAATCATATCCCTAGATAATATATAACAATTTTTATATCTTTAAGAACTGAAGGGTGTTACACAGCATATAATCCGAACGGGTGGTAAGACGCGGTGCTAAATAAAAAAATTAAAAAATGGAAACAGATTTGGACACTATGTATTTATTTAAATATAAAAAATAGTTTTAAATATTTCCAACATTAAATGCTTAAAAGCAGTTACGCAGCCAGCAAAGAACATTTGAAGTAGCTTGATGCTCAAAAGTGGTTAACATAACCTACAAAAGTTGTATTGATGCTTGATTGGTTCATACAGCTATAAGGATATATTTGGAGTCTTCAACATGGCCACGTTTATAGACAAAAAATCAATTTTTATCAATAACTAAGATGTAGTTATGATGCAAATTTTAAAATTTTGATTGTTAAATATGCAGAAACGATTAGTGTATCTGTTCCCATTAATGTTATCTCATTAGCAGAATTAGATTTTTCATAAATAGGTGGAATTTACTTTTTCTTAAATCCGAATTGTCATTATCAAAGAATCTCAAATCTTATTTCCTTGATTCTGATTTGGTTTCCATTAATTCTTTAGTTGTTATAGAACACTAACTAAATGAAAAAAAAGTTTTAGTAATATTCATTCCTATTCAGTTAAGCGATAAACTAATGGTATATACTTTGGTTTTTAGGTTTGTATTTTAATTATGTTAAGCTTATAAGCAAGATGGAGGCATTTTACTAAACTGACCTGGCCACAGGCTAGAAACAGTTGATGATGATGAGTAAGCATCATAATAACTCTGAAAATATTCCTGTTCAAAATGTAAAAATTATAAGGTTTTTTAATTCCAAAATCTCAAATACCCCTGTTCAAAATTAAAGAAAAAAAATATTATTGCCAATCTGAGTTTTAAACAAACAAAATTGTGTTTATTTAAGTAAAACTGCATTTGTATAATGTACTGCAAGGCTGCATCTAATCAAGGGTGTTCCCCCTTCCCTCTCCAAAAGGCAGAGGAACTCGACAAAGAGGATGAAGACAAGTATGTGGATGAGGTGGACATGCCAGGCACCAAGGTGGATAGCAAGCAGCGCATCACTGTGAGGAACCTGCGTATACGAGAAGACACCGCCAAATACCTTCGCAACCTGGACCCCAATTCAGCCTACTACGACCCCAAGACACGCTCTATGAGGGACAACCCCTACGTTGGGGTCAGCGAACAAGAGTGAGTAGTGTAAGGTTATTTAGCATATTATGCAAAACCTCAAGATTTGTAACTTGAATCCATATTTAATTAAGATTTGCAATTGATTCACAATTAAAATTTGGTTGTAATTAAAATTTGAATCTAATTGACAAATTTTACTCATCATAACATCTCAGGTATAGTAATTCATGTGACTATATTTACATTTAATTTTAATGGATCATATTTTGCTTTGGGCTGGGTGATGCCAATTGCCCCAATCATAGCCCTATCTCGATTGCTTTGAATATCACCCTTTGTACTATCACTGCTTGGTGACAGGGGACGGATTGTCAGGGAGGAACTGAGAAGGGGGCACTGAGTGTTGTATACTGGTAAGGGAGAAAAACAAAGTGTGAGAGAATAGTCCATGGTGACTTATACTTGGCACTCTCAAGTGAGACAGTGTAAGTGAAAGAAAGAATTGTTAAACTTTGTGAGAAACAGACTAGAGAAAGTGTTAAATAATGAAAAGATAGATTTGAAAGGCGACAATCCCCAAAAAAATTCTACACCAGTTCAGGAATACTGCCTGCTCAAATATTTGTTTACCTTAATTACTTATTTTACAAATCTTAACTTATAACTAAATTTAATTACTTTAAAATATTTATCTTTTAACTTTAATCACTTTAAAATATTTATTTTTTCTTTCATCACCAATGTTTGGTTTAAGTTTATTCATTAAAGTATGGGCTTAAAAAGCGAAGCTTCTTAATTGTCAAACTTGAAATCTTACTTTCAAATTAAAGTCATTGAAGCTGAGATATATTCAAAGCAGTGTGGAAGTATATAATATGTGGTATCGTTTTACCTCTTATTTTATCTTGCTATTAATTTAATAAAATACATATAATATTCAATTCATAGTCAACCTATAAACCTTTGAATGCATGATATTGTTTAACAATGTGGAAGCTTACTGGCTAAATTATGTTATAATATATGAAAATTGATACAAATAAGAAAAAGTAAATTAGTAAGTTGCAAATTAGGTGAAGAAATTCTATATAAGAAAAGAGTAAAAAAGGAGATAGAATCCATTGCACATAGGTGACATTAAAAGAAAGAAAAATAAAAGAAAAACACTTTGAACAAACACTAACCTACTCACTTTTAATTTTCTTCTCTTTTTTTTTTACTAAAAAACATCTTTGTTTATGTGAGCTTTCTTTGCCCATTATTTTTTTCCCTTATTTATATCAATTTTCATATAATATAAAATCAAAGCATGATATTGATATTCAAATCAGAAACAATTTTGGGCTAGTAAGCTGAGATCCAGGTTTAATTTGAATGAATTTGAAAATCTTGTTTGCACAGGTTTAAGGTGTGTTGAAAATCCACTTTTCTGATTTGAAGCCGAGTTGAATATTCCTGAAACCGGCTCCAAGTTAAGAGTTATATGGTCACTTGGCCTTAGTAATTAAGTTTGCAATAAGTTGCCATTGACGGTGTCATTGTTTGAATCCCGGTTGGATTCACTGGAGTCTGATTTTTCCCATTGCCTCTTCACACTTTTGAGGGTTTACTTCCTCCAAGTTGCCTTGTTTTCTCAACCAAGGGTTGACACACATCTGTAAAATCAAGAAGACACAGGAAATAGTATGTGTCTGAAAAAAAAAAAAAAAAAGAGAGAAGTTCACTCAAAAAAACTGAAAATATTGGAACATTGGTAAAATCTGGGACATTTAATTGCGAGCTTTAAAATAGTCGACCTTTATATGGAATAAAAATTAAACTGAACCAGCACTCTGATTCTATAATGACTGTGTATACTTCCCTATCAAGTTCAAACTATCCTCTTTTAAACACTAATGCCATGTCACACTTGTCAATCAAATGAAAAATAAAATTTCATTCCTCTATATAAATCTTCAAATTTCTGATAAGACAGTGTAGAAACAATATACAATAATGTAAAGAAATTGATAGTGAAGGAAGCCAAACTGAAAGGATAGTTATAATCTGATTTTGGTAGGAAGAACAATAGAAGTTAGTTACTAAAGTTTATTAAAACAATTTTAATATTTTCATATTTCAAGTAATTTTGTCTGCATCCGTCACATTTTATAGATATTATCAATACCTACAAAATAACTAAAATAACAAAGTAAAATGTCATCAATATTGGTCGCAAATAAATATGTTTGAATTTTCTCTACTGTTCTTCCAACTAAAATCGGGGTATAGGTTAGGTTTGAATAGAAAGACACACTTCTCTCTTTGTTCTTCTCATCTTTCAGTCTTAAACTATTACACTTCACACTTCTACATTTACACATTGTTTTGAATTTTCAGAATTATTCCTTTATCATATGAAGAGACACATTGAAAACACACAAAACACAAATAAAGATATGCATCAATTACTTTACATTATTGAACAGTGTTTCTACACTGTCTTATTATACATTTCCAAGCCATTCAGCACTAATTCATTTTACTCTCTAAATATCTGTAAATAGGGGAATTCCTTATGAAAAATACAAGTATTTTTGTATTTATAAAATAGTGACAACTCTGTTACCACTTTAGATACGTTGTTAGTATAGTGATGATAGGGCTGATAAGTCTTGCCATAACAATATTTCACTGTGTCAAGAATTATCAGACCCTTCCACTGATAGTTTTTCTAACTAAATTTCGTCTTGCTTTCACAGCGTTGACTATGGTGGTGAGAACTTCGTTCGGTTCTCCGGGGACACCCAAAAGCACTCCGTGGCACAGCTGTTTGCATTATACGAGAAGGGTGTGGATGTCCACCTTCTCGCAGAGCCCACCAAACTGGAGATGCTTCAGCACGAGTATGACAAAAAGAAAGACCAGTTCAAGTCCCAGGTGCAAGGGAACATCCTGGATAAATACGGGGGCGCGGAACACCTACAGGCGCCTCCCAAGTCCCTGCTGCTGGCGCAGACTGAGGACTATGTCGAGTATTCGCGCTATGGGAAGATTGTTAAGGTGTGTGATTGGTCAACACATTAAGTGTACTTTATTGTTGGTTGGTAGCTAATGGCCAGCATATTTGAGTTCTTCCATATTCCTTCTTGATCTCAATAGTGATAGGTTATATCATTGCCCTTTATATCGCTACAGTGAACTAGATTACCTTTACCCATTGTAGAATCAACTTCTTTACAGAGTACATAGGGAAGAAATGGATATAGTTTAGTCTGTAGAGGGGGGAAGCCAAGCAATCAGGGCAATATAGCCGTAAAAGAGATACGGCAGATATCCTTGGGCTTTTAGAGAGGAGTGTTTTGTCATTATTTGTCATTATTGTACTGTCGTTTACAATTTTTGTTTCTCTCTATCTTTCTTGTACAGCCCTCTTACCGATAGGTTTTGCATTGAAGAGTGATATTTATTTGAGGGTAGTCTGTAGAATTGCTGTTCCTTGTTTTTGTAAAGAAGTCTGTTTTTTTTGTGGGAGTATGATGGAATCCACTGGAGATACATAGTATTTTCTAGTCCTTGAAGTTGTTTTTTGGCAATGTCAAATATTTGTCTACTCATTAGAGCATGGGTTATCACAGCTTGTATTGATGATTAGGAGTAATTGTGAATTACTGCTTTCTCATAGGATGGTACATGGTAGAAAAGTTTTGTTAAAGCATAATTGATGGCCTCCAGCTCCCGTCATTATTAGTTGAGTTTGATCCAACATGAATATGTGAGGAGAATAAGTTACTTGACTCTCCTGCTCCAGCTGTGTTAGATCTATTAGGTATAAGAGACTCGTCATTATTTTATACTTATTCATAATCATCAACTGTTTCCCTAGTGTATAACCCAAACATATAGTAAAATGCGGTGCTAAAAAAACTTACCAGCATGGGGCCGGGTTAGTTTAGTAAAATTCCTCCCATCTTCCTCTATCCTTCCACCATTCTTCCTTCTTTAATTACTTCCATTCTTCTCCTCTTACTTGCACACTTTCTGATATCTGCTACTCCCATTTCTGGCCTTGCTTGTGGTCCTTTTCCTACTAACAGGGTAGGTGATACTATTGGGGTAGTGACGTGCATTACAATACAAGAAGCCTACCTAGTGGGTTATGCTTAGCCTCTCCTACTCAATCCTGATCTCACTACCAAGTGGTGTACCCCAGGATCTGAGTAATCCGGTAAAGGTTGGGTTGAACCCCAGCGGAAACCAGGTCAGGTTAGTACAGCATTTAAATAAATAACATTTTTTTAATGTGAGCTTGGATGATTGAAAAAATATTGAAATTGTAAATATTGGGAAATCATAATTGAGAATCAAAAAATCGAGATTAAAATTAAATATTGGAATCGAGAAAAATGGGAATTGTGACATCTCCAAAAGTTAACTAAACTTCTTCTTCATATCTGATTGTCATCTAGAATTGGTTTGGATTTTAAATTTCAAATGTTATTAGAAACTTACAAATTAAGATTTGTTTAAAAATAAGAAGGTACAATGTTTAAATGAGCTAACTACACTAGGTTAATGTGTGTTTAGTGGTTCTACTCTGTTTTTGTCATTCTTTTTGCTTAGTAAAAGCAATAAGGCCAAAGTATACTAAATTTATTTGTGATTCAATTTCTGACTTTTCTACTTCAGAAGACATAAGAAATGAAGATAGATGTCACCTTTGTGATTTGGATTCTACATAGGATCTTTTCATCTTTCCTTAAGTCAACTTTCTTCACACATTTTTCACTTGCTATTTAATTTTCCCTCATTTTTATCAATTTTCAAATATTAATATTCATGATCTCGAATTAAATATGAGTCATGGATTCAGATTTAGATTACATTCCTATTTGAAATTTTGAAGCTTCAAAATAAATGAAAATAAATAAAACCAGCAATTATGCAATAACCCATTCACAATATAAACGATATCTCCTCAATATCTACGTAATACATAAACATCAAATGACATTTGTTTGAATCTTAGGGTCAGGAAAAGCAGATCATCCGGTCTAAATACGAAGAGGACGTGTTGATCAACAACCACGCAACCGTGTGGGGGTCCTTCTGGAGCAATGGACGCTGGGGCTACAAGTGCTGCTATTCCTTCGTCAAGGTGGGTTAATCACTCTTTCCTCAGCTATACCTTACTAATACCTTTACAACAGAGGGAACCGGCCCCTTGTTATAGTGGTCAGTGTACCTGGCTACAAGTGCCGCTATTCCTTCATCAAGGTGGGTTACTCATTCTTTCCTCAGTTATACCTTAGTAATACCTTTACAACAGAGGAAACCGGCCCCTTGTTATAGTGGTCAGTTCACCTGGCTACAAGTGCTGCTATTCCTTCATCAAGGTGGGTTACTCATTCTTTCCTCAGTTATACCTTAATAATACCTTTACAACAGAGGGAACCGACCCCTTGTTATAGTGGTCAGTGTACCTGGCTACAAGTGCTGCTATTCCTTCATCAAGGTGGGTTACTCATTCTTTCTTCAGTTATACCTTAATAATACCTTTACAACAGAGGGAACCAGCCCCTTGTTATAGTGTGGTCAGTGTACCTGGCTACAAGTGCTGCTATTCCTTCGTCAAGGTGGGTTACTCATTCTTTCCTCAGTTATACCTTAATAATACCTTTACAACAGAGGGAACCAACACCTTGTTATAGAGGTCAGTTCACCTGGCAATGATTCTAGAGGCTCTGGGTTCGATTCCTGCTGGTATCACGGGTAATTTTTCCAAAAGGGGTGTGATCCCAAAGGTCACCAGGGTTTGGTTAGTTAGACTAAAGTTAAGTTAATATCATTCCTGGCTCCACACCTACATAATCACTATAATCACATCATCTCATTGTGGGTATGGCTAAAAGTCTATGCACTCACGTGACCAAACTAGGTAGTGTGTGTGTGTGAATGTGTGTGTGAATGTATGTGCGTGTGTATATCTATCCCAGTCAAAAGAATGCCAAATGCTTAAAAAAAAAAGTGCCAACAAGTTTTCCACCCAACGAAACAAAGACGAGAGGGAAGGTAGATTTCTCGAGACTGGAACACACAGTAACATAGTGTAATATTTTTTTGTCCATGTCTTATTACCTGCCTGGAGTATAGGCATTTAATTAAACTAAATGATATAGGGATGACAAAGGTTTGGAGTAAGTGTACCCATGCTTGAAAAAATTTGAGTGAATCCACCTTGTTAATAATTTTTTTGTTTTACAGTTAAATTTTGACTTTAAAAAAGTGTGATACAACTTGGGCCAAAAATTGTTTGATTCAATTTAATTGAGAGTTAAATATTTGTTCAAAACATAACCAAATATATTGTGGGTTCTTGTGTCATGTCATGTTGTTCACATAATCTTGTTTTAGAACTCTTATTGCACTGGGGACGCTGGAAAGTCTTCTGGAGAATCCTCGGGAGTGGCTAACAATGCCCCGCCTGCATCTGTGGAGGCTGTTGCCAGGTCTCAACGCAGCGACACAGAGGACTCTGGATCTTCATCAGAGGTGAAACCCTAAAATTTAAGATTTATAAGGATGTTTTAACTCGATATCCTAATTCAAGGTGTCTACTGGTTCACGAAAGTCACCAAAGTCACGAAAAAGTTAATAATTGCAAAAAAGGTCACAAAAGTCCCTGAAAAGTCATGAATTTTCAATATTTTAGTCAAAAGTCATGAAAATATTGTTGTTTGAATTTACCGCGCATCGTAACAACGCAAACTTGTCGAATGTCAAGTTACCCACTACCCATGATGCCATGTGCTAACTGCCTGATTGTTTTTACCATGATACCAAAGACAAGGTTAACGTTCGCCATCTAGTTAAAGTTTAATGTTGCGTGTGAGTGCATTATGCCCATTTATGCATTATATAATGTTCAATTGTTTATCGAAGAAATTTTTTGGTCATATAAGGTCACCAAAAAGTCACTAATTTTGGTTTGTCCAACTCAGTAGACACCCTGTAAATTGAAAGTTCTGGCATCCAAACATAATGATAAATGTGGAAAAGGGTAGTTTTTCAATTTTGTTGGTGTTTCCTTTAAGTGACAGCAAATTTTAATTGTACTCAACATGACCTTTGTGTTCTTGTAAACTTGCATAAATTAAACATGTATCACTTTTGTTATTAAATTTTTTTATTTATTTTGTTGAATCACATATTTTGGGGGTATTTTTGTGGTAAATCACATATTTTTAGGGGTGGATGAGATCCTGATCAGAACCCTTTAGAAAAGTTGGGAATTTATCCATTCTAGAGGCAGGAAGGGTTGGGCCCCTCCAAGCAAGGGTTTGGGTAGGAAATAAAGCCCGATTGTTGTTCCAGCAGGTGCTGCTGGCTCAATCTATAGTGTAGACAGTTATCATCTTTGTTCTGTAGAACTCTTAGGGAGGGAAGGGGGTATTTACTGTCCTGTGGTGAGACAAACAAGTTGGGAAACATGACTCATTGTGCTTTCTCTATCAACAGTTATTTGTTAAATTCAGCATGTAGAGAGCTTGAAATGTTTGTATAAGGACAGAGATATATTCTACTCTACCATATTTTGGGATGTGGGATTGAGGGGAGGAAGAAGTAGCTTGCCAAGATCAACTATTTATGAGCAGTCAGCCTCTCTGTTGTTAGAACCAAAGAGTGGAGATTACAAGGATGAAGACCCTTTAAGGTGTCATTTGTCATTAATTTTGAGGCAGTCAAGATGAAACCTTGCTTTACAAGGGCCAGAACACTAAATTAATCTTTGTCAGCCAAAGAATGCACAGGAGCATTTATCACAATTGTCCTCACTGCCCGGCTTATTGAATTAAATATCAACTCACCAGGCCTAAGGATAGGCAAACTCACACAGAACACAACACTCAGCACACAAAATGAGGTCACTTGTGGAGCTTAGTAAAAACATGTCCACTAATGGCCAGCTCCAACTAAATAATGATGATGATGATATATTATTTATAGTAATACATTATTTATTATTATTATTATTATTATTATTATTATTATTATTATTATTATTATTATTATTATTATTATTATTATTAATAATAATGTGAAACCCTTTGTCTAAAAAACTGGATCAAAAGTTCCTCTCAATTTCCTGAAATTTTGTTCTAAATTCAGTCTTTTTTTATTAATACCAGCTCAAATAACAATGTTTAGAAGTAATTTTTTCATTTTGCATACTTAAATATAAAGCCACGTTTTGAATAGGAATTTACTAATTTTAATTATTTTTTATTAAAAATGTAAGAAAAACTACTATTTGATTTGTACTATTCGGTATTCGTTCGAAATTTTGATATTCGATTCGATAATTAATCCTACTCGCACAATCCTACTTGTATTAAAAAAATATGTATATATGAGCACACTTTTTTGTAAATATTAATCAACCTTTGTACTATGATTAAAAAAGTGGTGTGATCTTTATTTGATTTTTGATCATTTTTGATTAGTGCTATGGATTTTTATTCCTTTAAATATATATAAAATGTGTCTAAAATGTTTATAAACCCATTGCTGCTACTGGACAAAGAGGCAATGGCTCCATCTTGAAGAAAATTAATTGCTACTGCCCAACCCCCTGGCCTAAGCTTCATACTATTGAAACTTATCAAGAAGGAGTGTGAAAAGCCTAATGCAACTTCCTAAAAAAGGAAACTTAAAAAACACAAAAGGGAGAGAAAGGAAATTGGGCATCAATTTAAAATGTGAATTGTATTGTGTTTGTTCCCTTTTATGTTTTCTATTCTCCTTTCCTGTACCTTCTTCCAAATATACATTACAAACTACCTCAAAAAATAGAAAAGAGGTTTTCCTTAAAGAGATACAATCCTTGGTTTTGTATGTGCTAGGGACTTTACCATTAACTTTGAACAAAAAAAAAACTACTATTTGCACACCCTTAAAATTAATACTTATAATGATTTAAATTCTTCTAATAATTGCACACTTGTTTGATTGGTCTGGGAATTTTTAAATATCATGCTATATATTTACAGTCTGACTCAAGCCATGGTGAGGTGGAGGGAGGATCCAGCCGGAAAAGGAAGAACAGAAAGAAGAAGAAAGACAAGAAGAGACGCAGGAAAGAAAACAAGAAAAAGATTAAAGTAAAGAAGACGGTCGAAGAGGAGACGGACCAAGAAAAGTTGAACAAGGTAAACTAACAAAGATTTATTTAAGAAAAAACTGTACCAAACAGTTATCTTTAGTAAAATTAAGGATGAGTCTATTAAATCCTTAAGATATTTAAGGATTAAAAACATTTTTGAATTCAAGATTGAATTAAATATATCAATGATTATGCACTTATGCGCTTTGCTATTAATTTAGTTCAACAAATAATATGGTAGTACAAACCCAACAACTAGACCCTAGACCAGAGATCTGAACCTATGGCATGCGTGCTATCTGATTTCATTGATCTGTATGGGACAGCAACAAGAAAAATAAACATTAAATAAAATTTTTTGTATAATGCTGTGTAGAACATTCTCTTTTCTTAATTATCAAATACTAATTCTATTGTTTTGTTTGGCATAGTAATGCTAATGTTTGTTGATTTATATTAGATAAAAGTATTGTTCAATAAATAAAACTAACATATAATTTTTTTAATTAAATAAACAAAGTCTTGCACTTTTTTTAAAAATTTATTGACGTGTTGTTTTTTCCTTTCCCAGGCACTCGAACAAGAAGAAGAGAACCAGAAAGAAGCGGAGCGACTGCTGTCCATTGACGAGCGTAAGCGACCATACAACAGTATGTTTGAGGTGAAGAAACCAACAGATGAAGAGATAGAGGCATACCTCATGATGAGGCGACGAGATGAAGATCCCATGGCCCAGTTTATGGGCTAAACTTCAATCCTCTTCACTGCACCCTTCTTCTTATTAGAAAATTTGAAGCATATTAGTTTATACTTTTCAACACAGATGGTTGTTCCCTCTTAATTTTAAATTAGGGATCAATGCTTCGAATTTTCAAATCTTGAAAGATATTTGAGATTTAAGGATTCAAATAAATCTAATTTGTAATCTGGATTATTTTTAAGAACTAAATCTTTTTATGAAATTGATTGCTTGGCCTTTGAAATGTGAAATGTGGTCAAATGTATTGATTTAAATGGGAATTAATTAACTATATCAACATTCCAATAACCAATTAAAGTTTCCTTGGTCAAGAAAATTTACTTTCTTTGACCAAAGCTCATTGGTAAAAGACTTGTTTGAATTGGTCAGCCATATTGTGACCTAGAGAAAATATTTCCATACAATGGGGCTTTTAGAAAATACAAACAAATTTTTTGCAGGAAAAATTGATAATATGTTTTTATATTATTAGTGTTATTTTTAGCGTTGGATCGAATCCCCTATTTTACCAATTTTAATCTCCAATTTACCTTTGAATCTTGGAAAAAAAATATGAATATAAATTTTTTTTTAAATATAATAGAATAATATAAAATACAAATATTAACTAAATCTTAGCATTCTTTCTTATAATCCATTCATTAAAACATTCATATATTCAGTTAAGTGTTAAATTACTGGTCTTAGGTCTTAGTTGTTAAGTTTATCTTATAATTATTATAGGTTCTGAACCACCAATAAGCATTATTATTAAAGTTGTAAAATAAATTTCACTTGAAAAATTGAAAAAAGAAAAAAAATTAAGGATGAGTTTTGAATCCTCAAATCTCGAATATCCTTAAAGATTCAAAGGATTCTAGGGCCCATCCCTAGTTATCTAATAGTTATTGATACTATATATGAAAAGTGATAGCTGCAGATTACATTACTTGACATAATATGAATAAATAAAAGTAGATCAAGTATCATGTTTAGTTGTCAAATAAAGGCTCTTCCTATGAAATTGGACTGTATGTACAAATTTTAGCCTTTGCTTATCTATTCATTTTAAGTTAAATGTGAGTTAATTTATCAAATTTAGCAAAATTCATTCATTTTATTAACATCATATCAAGTTATTTATTATTTAATACTCTTTTGTTGGTCTTATGTTCATATTGTAATTAGTGTATATTAAATAAATTTGTTAATTGTGTATGTATATTTGTTTTCTTTACCAGTTTGTTGCCAATAGCATTTAGGATAAATTTTATTATAATGCAGGGATTTTCTACTCTTTCTTTTCTTAATTTCATTGTTTAAGTTCCTATAACTACTAAACTAATCAATAATGTATCGTTCTACTGAGCTAAAGGTCCCGGGTTCGATTCCTGGCATGGCCGAAAAATTTATCAATGGTTAAATATGGGTTCCCCCCCCCCCTCACAATGAATATTTGACGGCCAGGGGCTGGATGTTGTGTCTGTTCTATATTTAAGTTAGTTTATAAATCTGGTCCACTTAAGGGAAATGTTTCATACTATAAAATGAATATTATTAAAATACTTACAAAATAGGCGGAAAAACGTGTTAGTGTTAGGTTAGTATTTTTTTTTTATAGTTTATTATAAGTACATTATTAAAAGAAGTAAAATTTATATTATTTTAGACTGAAAATGACCCACTTTGTTGGTTTAATAATCTGAGGTGTCACTCTTGAATAGACTGGACTGCCAATAATGGGGAGATTGAGGCTCAAATCCTGGTCGAATGAACTGAGATGGATTTCCTATTTGGTTTTCCACTCTACCTCCATGGAAATGTGGGTGTACTTCCTATGAAATTGGACCTTTCTCATCCCTAACCCATTAGTATAATTAGTTCATATGCGTATAACCTCAAAGGGTAGTGGGACAAGGTGACAAAAATTGTGTTTTATTTAACGTTCCGTGGTATTTTGTTATTTTGGAATAATGTGGATAAAAAATACTATCCTAACTTAATAGACCAACTATTCCTAAAATCTTTTTCCATGTGTTGTCCTTCACATGTTGGTCCCGGTACAGTGTCGCTGTCATCTTCTTCGTCATTGTCAACTTCAATGTCTCAGCTTATTCGTCTCTGTGCCTCTTTAAGTCTTATCTATGTAGGTGGTCTTTGCTCTTTCTGACGCTTCCAGTGAAATCTGGTCTAAGAATCAACAATAGATCGGGTTCCTCGGTACTTTGCATACTAATCTTCCCTGGATCTCTCTCTGGTAGTTCCTTCTTGCTTCTAGCATAAGGACGCGCTCAAGCACCACATGTTCAGGGGATCCCTCCTCACTACATTCACAATCCCCCGACACTACTAATCCCAGCTTCCTTAAAGATGCCGGGTATGGTCCTTTCCCCATGATGAAGTGGACAAGACCCTGGGATGGCTGGAGGTGTTTATTCTCTAGTCTCTCAACCACATTAGGGAACAATTGATAAGTCCTCCTACCTGTCCCACTTCTTATAGACCAACTATTCCTAAAATCTTTTTCCATGTGTTGTCCTTCACATGTTGGTCCCGGTACAGTGTCGCTGTCATCTTCTTCGTCATTGTCAACTTCAATGTCTCAGCTTATTCGTCTCTGTGCCTCTTTAAGTCTTATCTATGTAGGTGGTCTTTGCTCTTTCTGACGCTTCCAGTGAAATCTGGTCTAAGAATCAACAATAGATCGGGTTCCTCGGTACTTTGCATACTAATCTTCCCTGGATCTCTCTCTGGTAGTTCCTTCTTGCTTCTAGCATAAGGACGCGCTCAAGCACCACATGTTCAGGGGATCCCTCCTCACTACATTCACAATCCCCCGACACTACTAATCCCAGCTTCCTTAAAGATGCCGGGTATGGTCCTTTCCCCATGATGAAGTGGACAAGACCCTGGGATGGCTGGAGGTGTTTATTCTCTAGTCTCTCAACCACATTAGGGAACAATTGATAAGTCCTCCTACCTGTCCCACTTCTCTCCCAGCATCTCTGCCACTCTAACGGGGCTATTTCCGCCTCTCCAAATGTTGTCACATTGGGTGTGGTGAAGAGTCTTACCTTCTCCGTGTTCCTCTTTTTTATCCAGTACGCCACACCTTTCTTACCTATAAGGAGGTCCAACGGCCACACAACTAGGGCCACACACATTGCATTCGTTGCTACAGTCTGGTAGCCTCCCGTCAGCCACAGTAGTATGTTCCTCTGTAGACCTTGAATCACCTTAGCCGGAACGACATTGGTTATTCTGTGAGCCCAAATGCACGCCCCATAGCTCACAATGGAGAGAAGTATCGTCTGATGGTATGTCCTTATTATCTGCATAGGCAGATAAAACCGCCTCTGTCCCATGCTTGAAATTTTGTGTATCACTGACAAAATTTTCCCCATCACTTCCTCCATGTGCGTCGTGAAGTTTCTGTTCTCATCAAGGGTCACTCCTAGGTTTCTGACCATATGGCTGCTTATAGATTTCCTACCTACAGCCCCAAGTCTATTGAATATGTATTGTAGCTCAAACTTCGATTCATATTTGTATATTTTTTAATTTCTTATTGTTTACTTTATAATGCTTTATTTTAATCACACAGCTAGTTGATAGTAGATGGTCCGGCATGTGGGCACAATTTGACCTTTGACCCCAATCTGTGTGGCGTCATCATTGCGAGCTATGTCGCAACACTTCCCCTGGGTTTGCCCTGGTGACGTCAACGCAACACTGGTGCCGATATTTTTCCGTTGGGGCTACTGACCTTAATTTCCCCTCTGGTTATTTCCATGATGACATATGGTTAACGACCTGTTGTCATCCTTCAATGCCGCAAAGATTTATCTCTGGAGTTTTTTTCGTTGACCTTCTATGTGGCAATGGATTTTCCCTGATGCCTCATACCTGTCGCCTGTTTAGCGGCTCGGCAAGACAAGTCGCCCCGATCTGTGTGACGTCATCATTGATTGTGATGTCACAAAACTCCCCTTATATGTAGCAGTGGGTTTTACCTGATGACTCATACCTGGCGCAAGTTTGGCGGCTTGACAAGATATGTCGAGACAGGAATAGATCACGACATTGAATGATGTCTCAATGGGTTTTTCCTGATGAATCATACCCGTCACCAATTTGGCGGCACGACAAGACAAGTCACATCTATCTTTGTGACATCATCATTGCGTGTGATGTCCCAACCCACCCATTCCCCATCTATGTGGTAATGGGTTTTTTCGGTGACGTCATCGCATCCCTAGTGCTAGTTTGGCGGCTCGACAAGACAAGTCGAGACAGGAATAGATCACGACCTTGAATGATGTTGTAACCTTCCCCGGCAATGGTTTTTTCCCGGTGACGTCATCGCTCATTGGGGTGATGTCACAACTACAGAGCATTGACACAGCTCTGATTATGCACAATCAGGGTCCTCTCTCCAAATGGAAGCCTCACAGTGATTTAAAATCCTCAGGAGCCACTATCCCCCCGCCCCCCCCGCCCCCCCCAAAATGTCTACTAAAATTGGTTGTTTGGTATCGTCCGTCGACATGTGCAGTTATAGGTATCCACCATACCAACATAGACCACTGTTGGCGAAGATGAGTAAAGTAGAAATGTTCCAGCGTTTACGTGGAGTGAGGGAAAGTGAAACAATTTAGTGAGAACTAGTGACAGTACACCTCAGTGGGGATTCAAAGCCCCGACCTTCTCAAGCCATATTTAGATGAGCTACACATACCCTTTCTAGCTAAACGTCTATATATATTAATTATGATAGTGTGGTAGGGATGATTAAGAAAATGTTCCAGCATTTTATCTGGAGGGACAACTACCAAAAGTTTGCCTGGCAGGGATTCGATTACAACCTCCCCCACCAGAATTATATAATCCTGACACTTAGACGGCGTGCTCACCGGGATTCGAACCTCTATATCTTTCGCAGGGCTGTTAGAACGGTCATCCAATCAAATACTTCCTTCCCGTGGTTGAGTGCACTCCACATTTGCGAGTCTCCCACAGGCTAGATAGCGGCATGTGACCTAAGTGCACCGCCAAACCAGCTGCCACTGCCCGTATGCGCCTCTTATCCACAGTGAAATGTAACTAATCTAGAGACTTTATTTCGTAAACTCATAAACGAAGGATTTCCAAAAGCAAGCAATGTTCCATTTGACATTGTTGAACTCTTTGTACGAAGAAGGATTGCAATGCCAGTGAAGTATTTAAACAAACACAACATTTTCAAAGATAAAAAGGGGTCAGTTTAATTTATCAATAGCTAGAAAAAAATTCTAAAGTAGTAAGTAAAACAAGTGAAAAATGACGCAGATAACCTTCCCGTGGTATTCCAAGCACTAGACATAACATTAAAACAAAATATACAATATTGAATAAATATAAAAAGGTCTTAAATTGTTAATAAAATAAATCTTTGATCTTGAAGTAATGTTTTTTTAAGTAACGTCATCTACCACAGTATCACTCAGGTAATTTGGTTTAATCACAAAAATGTCTAGTAGAAATATTCCTGCCAAGATGTAAATTAAAACTTATAGGTAGTTTGATTGTTTGTTTATTGATAATATTTAGTATATAAATTGTTATATTAGATTTAAGCAATGGTTTGATTTAAGAGAAGGCTTATGCCTTTATGGTCGCCATGTAAATAAAGACAATAATAATAAAATTGATTTTTTTGTCAAGATAATTATTTAGAATAGTTGCTGAATGATACATTTACAACAACAATGAAATCTAGCTTAGAAATAATATCATAGACAAATGCTGATTCAAAAGAAAAATACAAATAATAAAGTTTTGTGTATAGTTAAAAAAAATTAAATATGAAAAACCGTGTTATTACAAAGAGTGGTGGCTGGCGCGTGGTATGGATGAGCTACGTCACGATGTGGGAGGGGCTGTGGATTTTCAGAGGGCGTAAAATATTATTATTTAACTCAAAAAGGTTTACCTTTTTATTGTAAAATAACTATGGGAGTGCTGGTAGAACCCATTATATTGATTATTAATAAAGATTATTGGTTATTGCAAGGACTTCCAAAATAAAATTATTTTTCTTTTTCTTATGTGACTCAAGGCATTGTTGAATATTCCGAATTTCATAGGCTATTTTTTTTATAAATACAGTATAAAGAAACATTCATGGGATAAGTGAATTTTATTTAACAAAACATCTAGCATTTAAGGAACAAATGGTAAAAGATATTATACTATATCCGTGGCAAGGATCCTTGGACTATTCGGATACAGCCTGTCTCAACAACATCCGTCCTAAGCAAACTGGGTTTGTCTCTGACAAAAGGAAGGCTAGATATCACACCCCCCAATCACCTCAAATAAACCTGACTTGTATCAGCGCCGAATTCAAGTCTCTTCAAAGCAACACACCTTCACATTTCAAAATAGATTTTCATTTTCACTCCAAACTTCCAAAAAATTAAATTTCTAAATTATTAAATGAATTCAACTTTACGATCTCAATAACGTTTTGTGGGTAGGAACTTCAAGGCCCACGAAAGGCTCTCCTTATTAACAAAACTTAGTAATTAAACAATAGTTTTTGTTGTCTGTTAACTTAAATTTTCTTAATTCTTACCACAGTAACGAAAAATTACGCAGGATCCAAAAAATTACACAACTTATAAAATGAACACCAAACTATATCGTTCAAGGCGCGAACACACAACTAAACAGCTGATTTCCACCCCTCCAATTGCATCCACGTGACAGGGCCAGACGGATCATTGAAGAGGTGTGTGCCTTCTTTCCCGCTGTCGCCGGGCGCCAATCACATCCCCCACTCCCTAAATCTGTACTCACATAAATTTAATTTCGCCTTCATGGTTCCACCTTGTCTTGATTATTCGAATCGTATTTAAAATTTAAATTTCTTATTTTAATCATTGCAATTTTTTTTTTTCGCCAAAAGGGAGGGGGATTCTGGGCCCAGGATGCAAATTCGAGGAACTTTAGGGCGCACCGGCCCTCGGGCCGGTGGGTCGGCGGGCCAGTCCGAGCCTGTTTATGAGGGGTAAGTGTACCCGAATTTGTGTAGAGGGAGAGTTGGAAATACCCTCAGTTTAATAGGATAGTGTTCGAGCTCCAACATCCTCAACCAACCATACCAGATGAGCTCCGCTTAATTAATTGTACAACTCACAAGACCTAAATAATATTGGTGAATGTAATTTAAAAAAACTTTATGTTGTTTCTGTTGTATGCTATGAATGTTTTAAATAATCACTTGCTGTTTGTCAATAAAATAACTGGTAAAAATGTTGTTATTATTATTTTTTTAATCCCTAGAATATGTTGGTTGGAAATCCTTGGAGAATCAAACACAGGAAGGAGATGACAATATACACATGGCAACATTGCCATAATGAAATATTAAATAGCGCACATGATTACACATATGTAGTTAATATAACTTTAGCAAAAAAATATGTATTTGAGCTGTAGGATATGCGTTGAAAGAAGGAACAAGAATACTATTAATATTATCATTTCAATCAGTTTCACTGCTTGAATATTGGTTTATAAATTTAACTAATATGGGTTTAAGGTAAGGTATCACAAACACATACATACACACAAAATCAAACACATCCATTTATAAATGGTAACTGCTGTGATGGTAGATTGCTTGCTACCCAAGGATAAAGTGAAAAAAAAAAATATCAGAAACAACTGTTTTATTCCTTGAGCCACTTATAACAACAAAAAGAAGATTTATTTTAAATATCCTTTAATGTTCTCATCTATATTTTGCTGAAATAATATATAACTCTTACAATGATTCATAAGTAATATTGAATACAATTATGAGGAACTTGAATTTTTTTTAAATATCATTTAATGTTTGCAACTATATTTTGAAGAAATAATATATAACTTTTACATAAATTCATAAGTAAGATTGAATACAATTATGAGGATCTTGAATCAATATTGGAAATGCCAACCAAAAACCAAATAGCATTGAAAAAAATAATTTTATGCTCAAAACTATATTTTGTTGCCATTATAAATAACATTTACAAAAAACAAATTATCCACTTAAACCTCAAGCCGAAATTAGAGGAAGTGTACCCACATTTGCACGAAGTTAGAGTGGAAAGTCTAATAGAAAACCTCCCTAAATACGCTCGACGCTTATGGAGGAATCTATAATATATCCTTCAAATTGAATACTATGGCGTAGATTTGTTTAGTTTACCCTGAATATTTATTAAAACTTATAATGTCCGTTTACAATACTCACAGAGCTCCCCCATCGTTCTACATGTCTAATATTTATCACAAGAAAGAAGTAAGGCTGAATAAATTAAATTTACTAAGGGAATGTATCTCAATTTTCCAGAGTTGGAAGTGGAAAACGCTTTATGAAAATTTACCCAAAAATAAATTACTGTGGGATCAAACCCCAACCTTCCCATAACTAGTATAAAAACCATTTTCTAAAATGGAAACTTAAACTTAATTACCTGGTGATCTGGCACACATATTATTTATAGATCACTCGAACTAGACACATTTTAGCACCGCGTCTTACTGCCCGTTCGCGTTATATGCTTAAGTACTAATTATGCTAATGGATTAGGTATTGGGAAGTTTGAATTTAGAGAAAGTGAACCCTCATTTGCGTGGAGTGAGAGTGGAAAACTACCCGAGTTCACCCAACCGAGATTCGAACCTCAATCTCTCCGTCCTCGGTGGTCTAGCTCAACACGAATCGAGGGCGTTATCCAACTACGACACCGAAGAGGGTTAACTTGACAATTAGCTGGTGTAGCCATAGGGGGTTGACCCTCACGGAAGTGCACCATCAGTCTACCATGCAGATACCCCCTGGTTTGACCTGTGACATAAAGGGCCAATCGACGCAGTGAGGAAATATACCCGCATCAGCGTGGAGGGAGAGAGGGAAAACACCCGTAGTGAGGAAAGCTATCTTTAGAGTGGTATATTTTTTCACCACTCAAGTGTTGAACCAGTGATCTTTGGGATGGTTTCTAGGCCGTGGATTTCAAATCAGTTCCACTAGGTAGTCTCATTATAAATGACTCTAGAATAATTAATTGCAAGCCACAGGTCTAAGTCAGCACTCTCGCAATATACTAAACTGCAGGGGTTCTAATCTAGGTCCACTGGCTGCCACACTCTTTGGTCGGTTAGGGGTCTCCAGCTCAAATGATGATATTTGACATAAGGTTTGGTAACAAAATAATTACTTTTATTTTGAAACAATGAAGATTACTCTAAGGGCGGTAAGAACAAGAAAGGAATCCCCTGACGGCTTAGACAGTGTGGTTGTGTGAATTTCCATTCTACCTATACGAAAATGCTGTACACTTCATTTCTATCACCTAGTATTTTGTATAACTTTTAGAAATGTTCGTTAGGCGTGGGGTTCAGATATCTGCTAATTAGTATTCACTCATATACTCGCAATATATCGGTCAACCAGTGACGTGGTGGTAGTACGGTTCAAGGCATAAAAAAGTAAAGTAAAGTGTACTAAGAGCAGTTTTCCATTGACAGTTTACCACTCTCCTTTTCACGCAAATGTGGATACATTCAATTCCTCCTTTACCAAATTAGCGTATATAACAGCGCCTAATTGGTGCACAAGATATAAATTACTGTAAGCCCGTTTCTTTGCTTCAATGTGTGTACTAGTTTTGCAGATTATGACATTAACAAAATCCAGTCCTCCCCTTCTGCCGTTAATTTATCACTATGAAAGGTTAAACCAGCATTTTTCAGCCATGCCGGGAACCGTACTACCACCACGTCACAAAAATGTGGACTTCAACCCCTGTAAAACTTGAAGACGAGGGGAGGAAACTTCTTAAACTTTTTAAAGAAAACTTTGAACCGTCACCTCAAATCTAATTTTCTGACCAGTAAGGTTGAATATAAGAAGCCAGTATCACTTTACAAATGGCTAAGGGAAAATGATTTGCAAACAATTTATCCAAATCAGGATATTCTGTTAAGAATGTATGTTTACACACCTGTTATGAATGCATCATCTGAGAGATCCTTTTCTTGTTTGAAAAGGATAAAATATTCCACAGATCGACGCTGCAGCAAAACAAACTTAACTCTTTGGCGCTTCTCTGCATTGAGGCAGATTTGACTCAAAGTGTTGATTTCAACGGCACGATCGAAGCGTTTGCTTGGTCCAAAGCACGAAGAAATAAATTTTAGAATTTTAGTAAACTGTGTTAAAATAACTTTGCATTCAAAATATTATTGGTTTTTTGTATCTTTTTCTAATTTTGCTATTTTATAGACTTAAATACTGCGTAGTATTATGTTTCTTTAAAATTATAGCCTTTTCTAATATCAACTGTACTATGTTACATTAACTTTTAACATTAAAGTAATTTTAATGCTAAACAAGTAGTACTTATTTTACTGTATGTTAAAAATAAAATCTTACAGAATAAAGAAAAGATATTAATATTTAACAATAAAATCTGTTAAGTTATGATAGTTTTCAGAAGAGTTTTAATAATTTATATATATATATATATATTGGGGTGGCTGCCATTAACTTTGGCCTAGGACGTAAAAAAGTGCAAATCCGGTCCTTATTCCATACCTTCCAGCTTCCGTCCCGGTTATTGTTTTATGCTACTATGTAAAAGTGAAAAAAATATTAATAACAGGTTATTTCTTTTTTTTTAGTCTGACACCTTAACTCATTTTGTAGTGCGTCTATCTATTGAATTAAGGTCCTCTGGGCCGTTTCTTAACATGGCCGAAAAATGTATCATTGATGAAATTAAAGCTTTCCCTTTCAAAGTGATAATATATCTATAGGGTTTTGTGTCTTTTCAAGAATCAAGTTAATTTGTAATTTGTGTGCTGATGTTGATAAATTTATTAAGTTCAATGGTTCAGAAAATGAATGTTAGTTACCACAAATAAAATAAAAAACTAGATTTGTACTTTGTTTAATTAATATGTTCTGTTTCTGAGCTATCTTTAGATAGGTTGAGAATGATGACGCTCGAATTTAGAGGAAGTGTGGGAACTAAGTGAAAAACTGCCTTAATAAATTCCGGCAGGATTCAAACCTAGAACTGGCTGTCACCAAAAATGTTGTTTATTGAGAGCCTGATTCCTCTTGTGGCAAGTCAGTTGACCATTGTTGCAGGTAATATTTGTAAGCTATGGCAGGACCTTAAACTCATTTGATCAGCATCCAAAAATTTCCTCGCTTTCAATGCCCTTATAACATTTAAGTTACTTCTCTCTAACTGGGTTGATAGTTGCAAATTGCAATGTTGATAAAATAATAGTATGAAAACGTCTTATAAATGTTGACAATAAACAAAAATTCCAAATCTAGCATTGATGACACTTTATTGTTCTCAGAATGCCCATAAAACTAAAATGATAAATACAGTTTCTTATAGTCAAAGTTCATCACCCACCATTTATACTAAAAGTATGCATGCCAGTCAGTGTTGACGCGAGGGAAAAAAAATAGTCTAACTTCAAATATCAAAATTATCACCCCAAAAAATGTAAAACAAAGTATAACTTTTTTTTTTAGCTTTACGTTTTACTAGGTACTCGTTCGAATTATACGACTATGTATTAATTACGCTGATGTTTAAAATATTATGAAGGTTTAATTTCGAAGAAGTGCATCCGTATTTGAGTGGCGGGAGGGTGAATAACCATTTAGTAAAATCACCCTCAGTGTACCCGACTTGGTTCGAACCCCGGTCTCCTAGTCTTCGTAGCACGCACAAGAATAGCAAACAATGCAGTCACCAAAGAGAGATTAAATATATTTTTTAAACCTAGTTTTGATATAAAACGTACTTGCAGGGTGTTTTTTTTAAGTAACGTCGGTGACCTGGTGGTCTAAAGGTAAGGTGTCAGACTTCTGTGCTGGGGGTCCGGGGCTCAATCCTCGGTCCCGGCACAGATATATCTTACTGCCAAACCCTTCCTTCACCTCTGACAAGAAGTGTATTAATCACAACTTGTGAATGTAATAAGTAAAGTAATATCGCAAAATATATTTGATACCTACATTCGTGAGTGAGAACTTGGAGGAACTTTAAATAACTTAATCGAGAAGATATAAACAATCAAATTGGCATTATATCGTATGTTTTTTTTTCCTTTGGGCATAATGGAATTGAAACGGAAAACAACTTTTTTTCCGAGGAGGGGGTTACACTATTGCCAGATTAATTAGCATGACAAAAATAAATACAATACAATTACCTTAATGAACCCATCTGTCGTATTAATATATTATTGGTATGCAGTTGTTTTAAATTGTCTTGCTTCTTTAGAATAAATATTTTATTCATTTTTCAAAGAGCTTCATTTAGTGATAAATGGCAACATCGCATCGCACTGTTTCTTATTGTGGTCTGTGTTTGTTTTGTATAGTGCAATACGTCAACTTGCATAAAGTTACCAGTCTTATTTATTATCTTGTTCATGATTTCACGTAATATCGGCACTTTCCATGTGCTTTCCGTTGGACAGCATGGAAATGGACACGCCTTTAAAGGAAGGATACTTACTATTCCCCCCACAAGGCGTTTTGGGCCAGCTAAAGGTGAGGTTAAAAACACTTCAAGAAACACCCATTATTTTATTTTACGTGATGAATCAAATAAATTAATCAAGAATTAGATAGGAAACTTGCCATAATTATGTGTGACCCTTTTTAAACGTTTTGAGCTTTTGTCAAAATTAAAGACACAGGTTGAATATTTGTTGCCCTATATAATGCTTATTTTTAAATTCAAAAATACCGATATTATAAAAATAAACTTAGCCTAACTGTAATAATTTAAAGTTGCAATTATTTAGACGCAAAATAATATGTTTGTACAGTAGACCCAGAGATAAGTTTGTGCATTAGTGCTTGGTGACGTGCTTTCATTATTATGGTTTTATCAACACACCTAGACCCCCTATGTTGTGGTTTCTGTTATTTTTGAGGCATTTGAATTTTTCTTAAAGTTGAGGCTATGTAAGCACAATTTGTTTAAAATAAACCATAAATCTGCTAGATTAGATACATAAGATGTATCCATATAGTCCAAGGCTCCCTAGTTGGACCCTTGAGTTTTAGACTTGCTGCAATCTTGATGATTTTACACTTCTCACGCTGTTATTAGCGAAGACTGCATCAAACTATTCGAACAGCAACACCCTTGAGCTACTTATTATAAACCTTATTTAGAATGGTGGAAAAGTAAGTCAGTACTCTAGCAAACGAAACTATAACTTTAAAACAATAGCCAGTTAAACACAGCAACTGACACCGCGATAACAGCGCATGACTGATGGCCTTCATATCCATGCTGACCAAGACCTCGAGCTGGGCTCAAGAAGGGTGCATGGGCATCCATGACTATTCGGACAGATACACTTGGTCGCGTGATTGCCAATGCAATTATCAAGGGCACGCAAAGTGACGCCGGATAAGCAGACTATTTAGATACAGGTATATTTTTAAACCCACCCCATCTGAGGTCAGTTAAAATCTGCAGTGGTCTAAGACATCTGAGGTAAACCCACAAATCTCGTACAGGCATGCAGTGTTAGGTTGTTAGAACACAACCTGAAATTGGGTTAACATACCTCCAGAAATGTGGTTGTTAAATAATATACACAGCACAGGGTCGTTTTGTTGTAAGACTTAAACATTTGGAATATTTCAAAATGTCCTATTTAACCAAGCTGCATGCTTTTTAGAAGTAAATTAGCCTACAGAAGTAGGTCTACTAAAAATTAGACTGTATTTTACTATTAGTACAAAAATTATGATATTAGTTTTATAGTTGTTGTTAATTAGTGTGATCAATGGCAATGGTATTGACTTCCCCCCAAATAATTAGTTTAGGGCCTAAGTTATTATTAACTTAAATTTTAATTTACCATATCTAAAGTAGGCTTCCTAAAAGTTTTCTATAACTCTTTGATGGACTTAGTTTAAAAGAAACTCCAACACCAAACTAAAGGGGTCTAACTCGGGCAGGCCTATGTCTACGAAAACTGGATAAAATGTTTGGTTAAACTAGTAGGTCCAACACACCATGGCTACTAATGGTTTAAACCAAGTCGCTGGGATGAGGATGGCAGCTTTAGAAAAAGCTAATCCACATTAGCTTGCAGAGGAAACGAGAACAGGTCACTTATAAAAAACATGTGAAAGACTACTTCCCACAAGGGCAGATCTATGGTCTGTTGCCATGGGGACATTTGGTTTTCATTGGCTCCTCTAAGTATAAATTTAATAATAATTTTAACCAATCAAGATTTTAATTTAATAATAATAGTTTAAAATATAATTTTAATTACCTAATAATTATAAGAATAAAAAGAGGACTTGCACTGAAAAAAACACTTTTGAAAAACAAATTTGTAATTTTAACAAAAAAGAAAATTAAAAAAAGCCACTGTCACAATAGAATTAATAATATGTAGGGCCTACATGGGCCTAAAATGTTTTAGTATTAATATAAAAAATATATGTAGGTTCCTTTTTTAATACAAATAATTGATCATCATATTTACTTGGTAATATAACTGGAAAATTTTAGTTTCAAGCCACTTGCTTTTATATACATTAGAGCTAAGTTGAAAGAGTAATTGATTAAGTCAAGAAGGAGAGGGAGGGAGATGATAGAGCCTGTCATGCTTTACAACATTTACAAGTATTAATTTCAATAGTTTTGATTATTTTTCCATACTGAGGTGTGATGGGGATGATTGTGTGTGTGTGTGTATGTGTGTGTGCGCGTGTGTGCATGTGTGTCCTTCGAATCTGATACTGAATTCCCAATGCATCTGGTCAAGATTCAAACCCCAACTTTTTCTCCAATGTCAAACCAGTCTATTTCGAAGAAATAGTTCATCCAATTAAACTTTGGAGAGGAGGGCTGGTCCAGGTTTTTTATTGAGATAATTTTATCAACCTCTCTCCATACAAATGTGAGTGCACTTACTTTTGACTACCCTTGAGATCAAGTCTTATAATAACTTTAGTGCTATAGGCTACATAATAATTTAACTCATAAGTAGTAGGAGGTTTGTTGCTGGAAGATTCTTTTTCTCCTTGCAGAAATCCTGGCACAAAAAGTTCTGTCAAGTGTTCAAAGCGAGCAAGCGTGGCATAGAACGGCTTGAAGTTTTCGACAGCGAGGATGACACTGGGACCAATACCTCTCTTCGTATCATCACCTTGGAAAACTGCGTCAAGATAACTCCTGATGCTCAGAAACACCAGCTCAATGTTTTCACTGTGAGTAGACAAGGCTAGTTTCATAGGCATACTTAGTACGCCTCAAGTGCGGTGCTATACTCACTACACCTACCTAGACCAAAATGGAGTGTGCTAGTTTTATTTGGAAAACTTGCCCATTCCATTCATTTTTAAGTGGGTGCTGTCTTGTATTTAGTATAGTGCCACACTTGTGGTGTACTATGTCTGCCTATGAAACTTTCCCTTTGTCATATAGTCAGTCCAAACACAACTAGGCACCATAATAGGGGTAAGCCTAATAGGTCTTAAAACATGCCTTAATAATCTTGAAACCACCGAGGTTCAATATGTTCACATAATCTCACCAAAATTACTGGGATGGGCGGGTTTGTTTGTTTATTTGAGTAGAACCTGCCTTGATGGTAAGGTCTTCACTTAGTAACAAAAATCAATTTCACTTCTTCAGTTGCAGAATTCAGAAGCAAAGTGGTACATGTGCATGTAACTTAAAGCTATAAAAAAATTACTTACACAATTGTTACTAAGTTAAGTTACTGTATTTGTTGTTAAAAAGGACATAAAATGATAAAGGATTAAATTATTTAGTGTTACAATCACAAGTAATCAAATTCCCAATCAGAATTAATCATAGCAAACTACCTGGGGCCAGTGATGAGCTCTAGTGGGCTTGCATGTGTCCATTGTTAAGTTTTCCTGAAATTTGCGAGTCCATTATTATCATTTTTGTTTTCGAAAATAGAAAGGAAGAAGAAAGTGTCACTACTATATGGCAGTGTCTAATACAGTTTTATTTTTTTGATAATTAAATATTATTAAATCTAATGATCTTTGTGATTAATACATTATTGATTTTTTTTTTTGCATAAGATATTTTATTGCTATACTTACTAAGCCAGAATATGCTTGAAATAATTAATAGATTTGCATTTTTGAACACCTGTATAAAGGTAGGTTACCTTACATATTCAGAATGTAGTTAATTTTTTCTATCTTTTTAATAAGCAATTTTAAAATATTTGCCTGTATGATTTTATTAATATTTCCTTAAAATCTATTGAAAATAAAAAGAACTGCAAGCCCATTGCAAAATTTTCACAGCTCACCCACCACTGCCTGGGGCTAGGCCTATTGGACTAATTCCCCCAAACCTTCTACTTGACAGTTAAAAAGAAATAACAAAGGTTTACCTACATGCTAATGTTAGTCTAAAATCAAGTGACAATGCAATAAAACTAACATAAATACTCTCACTCCCTCTGAGACTCACTATAGTTTGTAACAATTTTTTTTATTGAGTTTTGATTTGTTTTAATGTTTGGAAATGCTATGTTTTTGACTAGTGTCAAGAAGTTTTAACAGGATAAATGGATTAGGAAGGAGGAATGGCTAGTAGGCTAATTGAGAAAATATTTCTATGAAAGCTATTTAAGCATGAAACATCTTTCCCGTCTACTCGAGTTGAAAACGTTTAGTTAAATCAAATATAAATTACAATTTTTTTTAAACTTACCTAGGTCTACAGTAAGAACTAATTCATGTACAAAGAACACTACACTATACAGTAGGATATTTATATACAAAATCTGAAATTATAGTCTGTTTTCTCGTTTAGACACATTGCCTTTCCAATAATATATTGTTAGTTGCATGTCTGAATTATTTTATTTAAAGTTAACGCGTTTAGTTTAAATCTAGAGTTTAAAAATGTAAGGAGAAAAACTGATATATTTCATGTTAAGAATTCCACTACGGCAAGGCGCGAAATTCCGGTCGCCAGGTCGCTATTGACGGCTAAACATTTGAGTCTGGTGACTAAGATTAGGTTTTTTAAAATGTGTTTCAAACACGCCCAAACTATATAGGCTCAGATTCTCGTGTCTCAAACCAGCGTGTTTAAGTGCCTTGGAAAGTACGCGCTTTCAAACATCCATTTCCGGGCGACAGCATTTCTCCTTCATTGGAAGAATAAACTGCTGAGTCACACCCTCCTCCCTCCTTCATTCCTCGGACACCTTGGATTGAACTACCAAAGAAAAAGTTCTCAATATGGGATAGAAGAAATAAAGAAGCTCTTCATACTTGGACCCAAGCCTGTTTAATGATAAAGTGGATCTTCTCTTAGCAGAGTGGGCAGAATACAAACTTTTGTTTCCTTCACTGACTTTGAATCAGACGCTGGAGAAGATTCATAGTGAAAAGTGTTCATCACATTCCCCAATTTGCTCCAGATTCTAACATTTTTCGCTTTCTACCAATGAGCACAGCTTCATATGAGAGGGACTTCTGCCTCCATAACAAACACAAGATGACTTACAGGAACTCTCTGAAGACTGAGGCACTAAATGATTTGCTCAGAACTTCTGTAAATGGACCCTCCCTGTCAGAGTTTGACCCAACTGCAGCTATGATTGACAAGTAGTATGTCAGTGCAGAAAGGCAGCGCTACACAAAAATGTTAAGTGCTAAAGTACATACTTTAAAAATAGGTAATATATTTTATAATCAAGAATATAAAATAGTGGCTACCAAAGATTTTGGTCTGGCTTATGTCTTCAAACTTGAAATTTCATGTCCTGCACTACGGTATAAACTCTTGTCATGTCATAAGCATAGAAATCACAGAATGATTTATTTAATACATTGATAAATGCACTTGTTGGCATCTATACACTCAATTTTGGTTTTAAATTTTAAATATAGAATGTAGAATAAAATCTAAGTAGGGAGATTAGGCGGTAACAATCAATGTTCCTCAAGAGGCAGCCATTACACCTTCAGCCAATGGCAGCAATTTAAAGTGTAAATTGTGTTCTTCTTTTCATTGTAAAAGCCATATTGTGTTCATTCCCTTTTAAAGAAGATTCCCTAAACACTATCACGAATGACGATTGTGACCATTAACCGGACTTGTTTCAGTAGTTTGTTATGTAATCAGTTCCTTCGACGTGACCAGACTCTGCGACCAGCGGCTTTACAATGCGACCAACTACATTGCTTTAGGAGCAGGTCGGTCATAGTCATGCCAAGTAGATGTGTGTTTTGACACAGTTATAATTTTGTTTCGCATTTGGTTGTGCCTTAGTTTGAAAATGGTGAAAGATTTCTGTCCAGAATAAGATGACAGTTTGATTGAACATGTGGCAAAGCACCCCTCAATTTTCGATGTGTCTTCTCCATTGTACAGGAACCAATATGTGAAGAAAAACGCATGCAAATAAATCTCAGAATAAGTCACAAGGTCACAAACAACATCAAAACACGAAGAATTAAAGAAAACACAATGGAAAAATTCTGAAAACTGAGTAACTCTTTCTACTCTACAGAAAATTACACACGATTGGTGATCACCAGTTGCATCTAGGAAAACACTGTATCCTGCAACCATGACTCACCATCTTAACACCCGAGGTTGTCACGTCGAGGAAACCCTACCTTTTATATGTTTATATCCATATTTCTTATTCCAAATAGGCTATAACAAAATATAGGCCTGCCTTGAAAAGTGAAAAGGGGTTTTTCTTAAAAAGAGATCAATTTTAAATAAGCAGCTTTGCGGCATTTATGTCCACTGTAATGCCAGATGACAAATTACAAATTTTGTTACTAATTACTCATATTATAGAAAATAGAAAAACATAGAGATCAAATTTCTTAGTACTGGTGTGTGTGATTAGGTGGAATTGGAACCATAACCATACCACAACTTGTAACATTTTGGAGCCAAATCATCACCGGCAAACATATTTTATTCTCTCCTGGTTGTTGAAATTCATCTCGCCGAGTCTTCATTTCTCCTGTAACCACCTTGTGTTTCAGATTGTGACTAAAACCTCCACTCACCACATTGCTGCCTTGTCAGAAAATGAGATGTCAGAATGGATCCGGGTGTTCCAAAGCGTGGCATTTAAGGACGACTGCTCGAGACGTACGATTGAGGAGGACAACGATCTCTACTGTTCATCTGGAGAAGGTAGGGGTTGTCAGAAAACAAATATATTAAATATAAAATTTCACTTATATTTCATTTACATGTGTTACACCCAATTTTACTGAAATTAAATTTTTATTTTTTATTTATTTGAGGTATTTAATGTGCACTTTCTGAACTGAGTGATTATAACAGGACACGAGAATTTCTATGAGCGATAGCAAAAGGGCCTATCATTTTTACCAGAAAAGGTATTTTCACAGAACTTCCCGGGTTCTTTTACATACTATATACAATCAACATGAGACTGACGGCTTTACTTCCTTTCTGAAGGAAGTCGTGAAACGGATTTTTATCACCGCTCAAGAAAATTTCGTCATCACCAGCTGGGCTTGAACCTACAAACATCGGGTCCTGAGGCGAGCACTTTACCCCAAGACCACTGAGCTTGACAACTATTGAAATTAAAGTATTTTAAAATTTCAAATCACTTGCTTTATTACCAATCCTCATGTCTAAACATAATCAAACTATTAAAACAATCTAATTTACCATATAGTAAAAAGTTATGGTAAACAATCATGTAAATAAGCTTTATGTAATTTAAGGACGGCCCTTAAGGCAGAGTTAGTTTTTATCGAGTTTCTTGGGAAAGTAAGATGGGGGGAGAGGGGGGGTCTGAAGCCTTCAAACTTTCAATACCCCTCCTCCTTCCTTTGAAGGTTACTACTTATAATATAATGTTTTGAAGGTATTATTTCTGTATCTATTTTTTGATTGGGAATTTTAGGGCCACTTTTAATATGTGTAACTCTACAACTTCTGAATATTTAGTCTGAAGCCTGTTTGAATGTAGCCTGGAGATGCATTGGACAGATCTTTAGAATTCAATGTTGTAATAGTTGTAACTTCATATGATTTAAGTTTTGGTTACAATTAATGGACATCTTTGAGGATAGGGGGTGAAAAATGCACCAACCTCCACCAGAGTACGCAAATTGTTTCCCTCTAGCCAATTTATGTTTTTATTGTACCAGACTACAAATTCAACAACAAATCTTTAGAGCTCCACAATTGCTCGGCAAACTAGTTCACATATAACTTATAAATGAAGGAAAAAACTATTTTATGGACGCACGAATAAACCTGAAAACAAATAAGTCATGCACAAATAATAAAGTGTTTACTTTACTAGACTTTCAAACATGCGAGTAAGTTCATTGTTATTAAGAAATGTATGAATACATTAATAAAAACATTGGTTCCTTTAGTTAACATATTTTTAACCTTAAATTTGTGTTGAGTTCTACAGAATTTAAGGTCAAAGTTTTATACCTTGGAGTTGTTACATTGTTCCAGGTGTGTTCATGGTTAACTTGGTTCCCTCGGAGGCTTCAAGGCGCTGCGGGCTTGAGCCTGGAGCCTATACCTTGGTAGTCTCTTCAGCGGCCATTCAGCTGCGGGACAGCGCCAACCACCACCTGCATTTTGTTTGGCCCTATCGTTACATCCGACGATACGGCTACCGCGAGGGTAAGTTCACTTTTGAGGCAGGCCGCAAGTGCGACACAGGCGAGGGTACATTCCACCTAGAGCACTCCAACCAGCAGGAGATCTTCCGCTGCCTCTCCTCCAAGATGAAGAGCATGAGGAAACTCCTCCGTGGGGATGCAGCCATTGTCTGCGGGGACACCCAGTTCCAGGCCGCCCTCAGCATGGAGGCTGGGTCACGTAGCCCACTTCCCCCTTCCCCTACCAGCACTACTACCCTTCTAGACATAGACTTCTCCAATGCAATCTCCCAGTCTTCTCTCAAACCTCTAATTTCCCCCACCACAGAGATGAAACCTCTTATCGCACCAAAACCAAAACTTAAACCCGTGAAAGCACCGCGAAAACACATCTTGGCTTCTTCCTACTCGCAGTCCAAATTACTTCTAGGCCATGACGAGCTGTCGACTGATTCCTTTGAGAAATTTGGCAAGTACCGCAAGTTCTCTGGTGTTGACTTGGTTGCAGGTTCAATGGTTTCATTGGCCGACACAGACCAAAGCTTGGCCTATGACAAAGTGGAGGTGAGGAAGGAGGCATGGCGGACACTTGGTATGGATGACATGACGCATACTGAGAGATTTGTAGACAGTGAACAGGAGCCTAACCACATACTGCCAGAATCCAAGCTAAGCAACATCGAGTCGAGGGTCGTCCCTTGCTCCAAGATCCTTCCACAGCAGGTTTCAAATAAGTCTGCTGACCCCTCTGAGAACTACGACACCCTTCAGCACTTTGGCTCGTCGTCTAAACTGAATACAAACTCAGGGTACCAGCACATACATGGACTGGCGCCCATCTCCTTCCCCGCTCCAGAGCCTTCACAAGATCAGTGTAATTCTTGGAATGACTACAGTGTTATTGAGGAAGGGTTTCAATCATTTAGGCTAGCAGATGACTCCCACCAGGGGTACGGGATGATCCGCAAGAAGCCAGCACCAGACGCTCAGGCCTTTGTCACTCCCAACCACAAGATGTATAACGAACAGGAGTATGCCTTAGTTGTCAAGCCAAAAAGGGTCTAGTCTGCTCAAAGGGCTTGTTTATAGCTTTTATCTAATTTACTGAAATAAAATAACTAAACATCGATGTAAATTGAGACTTTTTGTTAAATGGACCTCAAAGCGAATTGAATATAATATTTTTGTCGGATGATGAGGATTTCATCACAATATGTATATAACTTTAATTGCCATAGTCCTAAATAAGTGCAAACTTATAAATTAGGTTCTGAATTTAATTAAAATATGTATTCAATTCAAAATTTTGAATCTTAATACATAATAAACATTGCAAAGAAGATAGAAGGACAATACCTGCACGCTTACCAGAAACATGTAAGCCTAAACGTTCACAATTAAAACACAATTTACAGTCGTTCTCTGGGCACAAAAGATAAAAACTGGCTAGAATATAGCTAAAGGTTTATCTTCATTGTGTTTTGATTATAAAATTTTAGACTTACATGATTAAAATAGTTATTTTTTCTTTTAAACCTTACTATTTAAAAAAAAAATTGAATCTAAAAGTCAATTTTGAATAAAAAGTTTTATTAAAATTAATGTTGACCCATTATTAATATGTAATCAACCCTTCAGGTAAGTTATGTGACCATTTTTACATTTTATTTAAATGGATTAACTCAAAAGTCCCACAAGTGAAACCCCTCGGTACATTATTCATAATCTGTCATTCAATAAATTCTCTAGTTTTCAACAAAATTGATCTGATGACAAAATCAAATGTATCTTTATGATTATGTTTTTATCTTGTACAGAATTCTATTTTTATTGAATCTAAATATTAATTTTTTCTTCGAATCTCAAATTTGAATCTTCATTTTACATATTAATCTCAAATTCAAATCTTATAAAACATGATAAGCATGGGAGATTATTTTTAGTTACTATTTCTATTTTATATAGCAACTTCAGAATTCAAAGTAAAGTGAATTTGATCCATCTCGAGATTAATACTTAAATATAATGCTTGCATTGCTCTAGATCTCTCTTGGAGGTTTGTGGATAGGAAATAGAGCTACAGACTTTCCGCGACATGGGTCCGCATTTGACAAAATATGTTACATTCATTACCGTTTCCATCTTGTGGCCTGGGTCAGTTTTTTATTCAAGCCATATATTTTTCACTACCAGCTAGCTAGGCCTGTCGTAGTTTCATATGCCTTACAATCTATCTTAAGACTAGGACGGGCACAACATCCAGTCCCCAGCCATCAATAATCAATGTGAAAGGTTAAACCCATATTTTCATCAATGATAAATTTTTGGCCATGACAATAATCAAACCCGGGACCCTTAGCTCAGTAGGCAAATACGCTACCAACTGAGCTAAGGTATATGACAAAGTATATCTTATCTTTAATTCTCACACGTCTTCTAGCCTTTTCCGCAATTTCTCAAGTTTTGGGTCATAGGCCCCTACGGGAAATTAACAGCAACAACTAAAACTTCCATTTGTATTTGACAAAATTTCACTCAATGTTTTGTTGAGATTAGAAATTAATCTCAGCCCTCAGGTAACTCATAATTTAAATAGGCATTACAATTCAAACCAGGTGTTCATCATAGTGCGGTAACCTGAAGTATTAATTAGAAAACAGTAGAATTAAGACCAATAAAACTATTTTACCATATTTCAAAGTATACAACAAATTTGAAAAATAATTATTTTGTCTATTACAAAACTATTTCACTGACTTTCCCCTCCTCCGCACCCCCCACCCCCCTTCCAAACATTTTGGTCATAAAAACCGAGCAAAGTGCTGATGAATTGTTTATGTTTAGTGTTTGTTTAAGACTGTAAGTAGAAGGCTGTTCTGTCACAGTCTGCTACTATTCTGTCAATGTGATACCTACCTATACATCACATGAGGGCATTTGTGAAATATATATTTTTATATGTCAGAGTTTGTGTTTAGTATTTATGGTTATAAATTAGTTTGGTCTAATCTGTGGGACACATGTAGCTTGCGATCTGTTTTATTCTGGTTTACTGTTCTCATTAGGCTTTTAAATTAAAAAATAGAAAAAGGCATAGTTTTAATCTGAATTGTGGAAAAACTTGTTGCACATAAACAGGCTCATTCATCTCATCAACTATATCGGTATGTTCAAAATACTACTACATTGTATTCGTCTACTGGCTATAAGTTTGATTTTAAATTAAAAGTGTTATTAATCTATTACTATTATCATTACTATTTTTTTCATTTTGCTTGGATCTCAGTATGTTCACTACATTTTGCGGATTAGCCTCTGAATCATGAGCGGTTGGAACACACCGTTATAAAGAATGTAAAGTGTAACTATTTTCAAAGTAGTACTGTAATTAAATACCATTTTTATTTTCTGGGTACCAGATATTACTACCCATCTGGACCACAACATATACACTAATGTGGTAGAAATATTGAAGGTAATATTTTACACGAAATGTACTTGCATTTGTGTGAGGAAAGTTTGGCAGGTCATTTGAGAAAAACTACTCTCGGTATTCCTTGCCATGATCCAAATTTTGTTATTGGCAAACTAGACAAAACTGATGTCTTATGTTTGTGTCGATCAAAGTATTCAAGTGTCCCATCTCCATTTATCATGATGATCACTGAACAACGTATAGTAAAAATAGTGTAAATGTGTTAGTAAAGACTTTCAAGCTTGCATCTGGTGGGTAATTGAGGTAATGTACTAAACATTACATATCCTATTCATTTGTTCATAAGAAAAACTTTATTTTGCAGTTATGGCACCACTTAATTGTGACTGTGTATTCTTACAGACACTAGGAATGTTTTTTTATTTCGAGCTTTATTCTTATTTTTTGGTCATAGAGTAATTTTATGGCTGAAATTGTATTTTTACTTTCAAATGTTCTAAAATGTACTCGATTATTTGTTTGCAAAGCTACCAGCATTATTGGCGTTAAATTAAAATATTTAAGATGTTTATTTTTTGAGAATTTTTTTAAGAGTAACTAATCTTTATTAATATTGTTATTTTAAGTATCATCACCAACCAAAGAAATATGGTCCAAAATACAAGTCAAGAAACAATGTATTTTATAAGTTTATTAAAAATTGTTATTTAAAATTAGTTTTAAGTTTAACGCAACACTTAATTGCTCATACACAATTGTTATAAATAAAATTTATTAATATGTTTCCCAAAAAAATCAAAAATATTAATCGACAAATGTACAGAAAGTTCAGTTTCAATTCTACTTAAGTCACAACTTAATTAGTAAAGGGTGAACTTTAGCAGATGAGCATTATTTTCACATCCTATTTGATTAAAGATTAAATTTTAAACTTATTTTAAAAATTGGCAATTACCATTAATACAATAAAATATTGTTTATAAAGTTATATTGAAAAAAATTATCCCAGTCAAAAAGGATATTTTATTACCACTAGCGAATATTTTCTTGAAAAACTTGATCCTTAATATTAACTTTGAATGTAACCATTTTATTTATATTTTTTAGCTATTTACTTATTAATTAAATAACCAAAGCTATTATTTATGCTTTTAGTGAGGGTTACTCCATCTAGATATCATATACTGAAAATTGAAAAATTACACCTGGACACGGGAATCAAACCCGGGACCTTTGGCTTAGTACGCCAATGCTCTAACCACTGAGCATATAACCACTGATAATATAATCACATACTTGTAGCCGACGATTTCCACACGTCCGTCATAGGCTCTGCCTTAAAATATGAGTGAAGAATGACCCTGGGCACGAGACGATTCCTAGATAGCTCATTGGTTAGAGCATTGGCATACTAAGCCAAAGGTCCCGGGTTCGATTCCTGTGTCCAGGTGTCCTTTTTCAATTTTCAGAACATTTACTTATTGTAATACTATGTCAATAAATATTGAAAATGACATGTTTACGCTTAAACGACCCATTAATCTAATAATATATTCATAAAACACTACCTCCAATAAAAACTTGTATTGCTGCAAGCAACACAACTTTAAAAGCTAGCAAAACTTAAACTACAAAAATTATATGCTTTTGTTAGTTGTTCAAATGTGGGTGAAGCGGTTTGATCTAAGTGCTTTTTGTTTAAAAAAAAATATGTATAGGTGCCAACTTGTTCTTCTAAGTAGTCTCATATTTAGTAGTTGTGCCTTTATAGCATGGCTACTAGATTAGTTTTGGATGAGTTCACTGCTCAGAAATACTGAATTTTTATTGGGAACGTTAGAATCTCAAAAATTCAAGTTTAAGTAGGTGGTTGAACTAAATACAGAAATGTTTCCAAAACTAGAAAAATCTGAAGTTTTAGATTTTATCTAAAATAAATGGTACGGCACACCGCACAGACTTTCTCTCTCTTTCTATAAACTCGTAAGATTTCTGAACGGAATAATGTACATTGTATCATCACCACTCCACATAAGAACACGCATAAAATAATATACAATGATATATAATCAATGAGAAAAGAGGCGCATCTTTGTCCACCTAAGA
>CABFWB010000063.1:16373-33239 GCA_902151455.1 Timema bartmani | reverse complement strand
ACAGACAGACAGACAGACAGACGGAAATTCAAAAACCACTTTTTCGGATTCAGGAAGTCATGAAACGTCAAAATTCATCAAAATCTCGAGTTCGATTTTTTTGACGATCACCATACTTTCTCTACCTGTAAGATAGAGAGAAAGTAAAAATTTTGAATTCAATTAATTTGAATCTATTTAACTGATAATATTTCATAGTGAACAGCGTGCCCTGAATATTCCCTTTTATTTGATTATTAAAATATAACTTGCACATCATTGTCATCATCAACTGTTTACAGCCTGAGGCTGGGTGGGTTTGATAAAATACCTTCATCTTCCTCCATCGTTCAACTATTCTTCTTCCTTTATTTGCTTCCATTCTTCTCTTCTCACTTGAACACTTGCTGTTATCTGCTCCTTTTGTCACATCCCCCTTGCAGTCTTTTCCTAAATACTTCATCTCAATCATTCTTCTTGGAATTATTTCCTTTTACATCCTCATTACACGACAATGCTCTTCAAAATCCTCATTTCCATAGCCTCCAATTTCCTTGTCTTGTGTATGTAATGTCCAGGTTTCTGCTGTTTTATGTAACTATGGGTACAATGTATGCCAAATACAGAACTTTCTTACCCTCTTCCTATTAGAGCTTCTTTACTCCCACCATTTGCCTAAATCAGACTTCCCAGATACATTACCAGCGACCTGGATAACAGAATTTGCTTAATCAAGATTGTTGCCAATGCTTAAAATAATTCTGAGGGTATTGAGAAGAACAGAACATTATCACAATAAACTTGACAAAAGTGAAATGAATAAAGCAGTGATCATAAAAATTGATTAAATACCTTACAATTGAGATCATTTTTTCAATCAAAGTTATCTTATTTTATGGGTGTGGGCTTTTTTTTTTCAGACTTATAATTACCAGATATGTACATGCACAAATTTAGTTGTGTTTTAACCCCTTCATTTTATGTCGACAGAAGTTTGAATATTTCTCAGATCAATATGGTGCTCATGTAAAGAGTTTTCACCTACAACGAAAGGTATTTACTTAAGTTAAGTCAAATCCACTTTTATCAAATTCAAATCTTAATGTTGGTTATTTATCTTGAATTCAATTCTTGGAAAACATGTCGAGCATATTGTCACTAAAATTTTTTATTCTTTTATTCTGATTTGGTTCACATTATATGGTAAATTCATGTTCTAGGGTCTGGTTTCACCTCTGGCTAAACCACTATAAAGTATTTTATTAGCTTTTAAAAAATTAAGATTTAAGATGAGAAGATATTTTGAAACTGAAATTGTTTTGAATCTTTCAAATTTTGAGTATCCTTAAGAAATAGAAGCATTCTAAAGACCCATCCTTAACTATCCTCATGTTTATATATAATTTTTGTGTTGCCATCTTAATTATATAAAATAGAAAATAATCAAATATTAATACATAATTTTATTAACTATGTGTACTATGAATCAAATATTTCATAGGATTTTTCTATTAATTACTCTAACTTTAGTTTACTTTTATAAAAAAAACTTTTTTTTAACATTTAGATCTCAAAAAAAAAGTTATCAGAACTTTACAGGCTGGTTTTTGAAGCATAAAATACTTAAATTATCAAAATAAAAAACTTTCTTGTCTTAAAAGTCAAAGAAATAAAAAATTTGGGGCCTTATTAAATTAAAGAATATATGATGGTCAGATACAATGTCAAAAGTTTTATAATGTTTTGGGAATCCCCTGTACTTATAACTGTGTGTGATATATTATTAGTTTCATTCCAAATTTGTGTTCCAATTGAATTGAATATGAAACTCAAATTTATTGCATTTTCCCTCTTATGTTTTGAAGTGTGAGTAATTTTATCTCTTACATTGTCAATATTTGTACTTTATTTACATTCAGGTGAAGCTCCTGTGTGTTTATGGTCTCCTAATTCAATAAAACAAAGGTTCCTCATGATTTTTTTATTGTATATTCTGTTCTTTATTTACGTTGTTTTGTAACACATTTTTGTAAATGTTTATATATCTATATATTTAATGTTCTTAATGTATTTAAGAATGGTTTTTCAAATGTAGTCAATATTTTTAGGTTGCCCTGTCTTTGTTTCCAAGAAAAATAATTGCTACTTAACTTAAATTTGATAGCCATAATACAGGGTGTCTACTAGTCATGAAGGTCATGAAATTATCTTCATTTACAGTTCACAGATCATGTTCTTATTCAAAAATTTGTTATTGGTTCTATTTTATACATATATATCAATTTTCTTATATACATATTTTTTGCCTGCATCTCACTGCCCATCTGGACTATCCTTGTTTTAGTTACACTATTAAGCTAGGAATGAGCAGAGTAGAATTAACCCACATTTGTTTAAAGAGAGAGGGAACCATTTATGAAAAACTACCTGGTCAGAATTCAAGTCTCGACCTCCTCGTCACGGATGAAAAAGAATAACCCACATTTGTGGGAACTTGGACTAAATGTCAGGATAATCTAGTTTAGTTTTCCGGTGACACGAAGTTTGGGGTTTGAGTCTTGTTTGGGTGTGCTGAAGGTGGTTATTTCCTAAATAGTTTCCCGAACTCCCTCCACCCAAGTTTGGGAACATTTCCTCGAAACTATCTTCCTCATCCCTAACCAATTAGCATAATTAAATGTGGATAGCCCAAACAATCAGGCAGACAGCTGAGTAAAAAAAAATGTTAATAATAATAATTATTCTATATTTTGACCATATCAATATATCTTTTTTCTTAAAAATGCCATTATCATTTATTTAAAGTGAGACACCTGTAGATGCTAATATTTCTAACTTTGTCTACTTGTTTTCCATTAATTAAAATTACAAGTTTGTCAGAAGTTAATTGTATTCAAAAGAGTGTACCATTTTCTTGTTGTTTTTAAGAATAATGTGTGCCTTTTATTACTTTTATTTTTAAAGTAAATAAACTACATATATTTTATAATAATGTTACCAGTGTTTATATTGTTTTTGTTTGGAAAAATTGTCAGGTTATGAAACACATTTATTTAATCTATGATAAGTTATTGAAAAAACAGTTGAGATTTGTGTCAACTTGTTTTGTTTTTTTGCACCATTATCACTTGTTTCTTAATGGATCTATGTCCTGACTAGGTACTTATTTACATTCCTGCTGCTTAGACTTCCAACATAAGTGATCAGTGATTCATACTCTGGCACAAGAAAAACAATTTAGTGAATTTACTATTTTAATATAGTTAGTTATTCATAATTTGTCTATAAAAAGAGCCAAAATCTAATCGTATACATATATAAACATCATAATGTAGGCGTAGTTCATTCACTAACTTGTTACATACATTTAGGAAAGTGAGATCGAGTGCAGGGTATAAATTATTTGTCTTCACCCGGTCACATTATTTTGGATGCACTCACCCAAACGATAGTAAAATTACAAATAAACATAATAGTATAAAAAAAACCATCTACAAAAGACAAAACAATAAGTACAGTATACATACACATTCTGCTCCAATAATAAAATCAGTTGCTACAAAATTACGGATATCTTTTCTCCCACATATCACCTGGTCAAAATTATTTTCCAGAATGTACCTCTTAACTTCCTTTTTAAAAAGATTAATTTTTTTCATCTTTATTTCTTGTATTATATTGAAAAATTTTAGTCCCTTAATCTTTGAGTAGAGTTCAAATGTAGTGGTGTTTACTCTGTTCTGGAAATAATTATTAAGACTTGTAGAGTAATTCCCCTTTTTAGGTTACTAATAGTTAGGTTGTTTTCAAGTTTATATGCCATTACAACCATATTCATAAAATAGCTTCTGTTAATTTCAAAATACCTAACCTTTTAAGCTTAATGTCGCCCTCCTCATTGCTGGGCAGCCGAAAAATATATATATATATATTTTTTNNNATATATATTTTTTTTTTTTTTTTTAGTCGTATGAGTGGTATTAAATGAATTTTAAAACTATTATCCCAGATTACATTTAGGTAGGACAAGTGCAAGTTAACCAGAGCAAAGTAGATGGGCTTTAACACGTTCGGAGTGAATTTGTAGGAGAGTTTCTTTAGCACCCCAACTAGACCCCTAATTTTTTTTTGTGACATGGTTTATATGTGGGCTCCAAGATAATGTGCTATCAATGGTCAATGCTTTCCTTACTTGTTTCAGGACGTTATGCCCAAAGCTTATCTGGTAATTATCTATATTCTTTTTATCTTTGTTTTCTGATCTAGTAAAAATGATGTAGTTTGATTTTTGAAGATTCAGTGACAGTTTATTGACTCTTAACCAATGGTATAACAATTTCAGGTCTGTTTGACTATTCTCTGCTATAGTCTTAAAAAAATTTCCAATGAAAAATAAACTTGTGTCATCTACATATAGTTGTAAATGGCCTTGAAAATTTTACCTGAAAAATGTCAACATAAATAAGAAAAAGTACATGCCCAATTACCGAACCTTGAGGGACCCCACCACGTACAGAACTTTTGTGATTGTTTATGTAAGTGTATTGATTTCTGTTAATAATATAGCTCTTAAACCACTCCCATCAGCTCATGTCTCCCTCTCGTTTCTCGGTGTGTCCTAGAGGACCTTCTGTGCTTATGTATTCCCTCGCCTCGAGAGATTATATAAGCGCGGGAGACCATGCCTCAGGATTCGGTCGGAAAGCAGGAGGGAACCCAACAACCAACCCAACAATTATGTTTTATCGGTTTTCATATAACATTAAAAGGAAAAAATCGTTATTTCTGATCAGATACTTCAGTATTATAAAATTTGTTTCAGCAAGCTTATCATCTGATAATTATCACAGCTAAAATCATAGTTGAGGAGACTACCAATTACCACTTTGTTAAAAATACAGAATGGTCACTACTGGAAGCCAGTAAATTTGGCTGATCAATTAAAAGTCAGGGAATTTTGTGCATTCATAGAATGTTGGTAAAATTGTGAAATAAAAATCTCTTGCGACCCATACACAAGGAAAGTTGTACTTTAAGAATCTCATTTAATTTCTTCAGCAGTCTCTTTTTTTATACCTATTTTGTTATTGAATTAATCTAATGGAATCAATTTGCAGATAAATAAGTTTTATTTTCACATTTTTAGCTTTATATAATAAGATAATTTTACAATAACATGAAATGAAGTAAATTTACTAAACTTTCGTGGTCAGTGTTTGACTAATGGGCACTTTTAAAAATAATCAAAAATGTTGACATTTAAATAGGGAAACAACATTAAAATTAGCTTTTCAGGAAAAACTACTTTTATAGTGAAACATGATTACTTTTTGTTTATGGATAAAGGTCTAGTCAAAATACAGATGTAGAAATTTTGTGGCCACCCTATTAATGAAAGTGTATAATACCTATGTTAAAATCTGTGTTGAATTTGGTTTGAATTACAGTTGAATCAAAATTTAGTTTTCTTGTGATGTGAAAATCAGTGAAGTATTATTAATAAAAAGTTAACCACAGGTGTGGTCACAGGCACTGATTTATGGCTCTTGGCTGGGAGTCTGTAAGCTCAATTCTTTTAATTTGAGTCGATCTCGATCTCAAATGAGATTTTGTTGAATGAACTAAGAGACAGATATTTAAAATAAAATATGTTTTAAATATACTGTAATAGTAACATAAACATTAATTATTTGTGAATGATGAGATCTAGCAATGTTAAATGTAAACACCCCCTCAATTCTCCGCCTGTCTGGAGCACAGTTGTTCACTTGGTGCTGACCACCTACCAAAGATAAGATAATTATCAATTATTTAAGTTGTATATAGTACAATTTTGCATTAAACTGTACTTGATACTGTCTTGCACTAAACTTATTTGTGTTCTAACAGGCCTCCTATTTCTTCTTTATCTATTATTCATACCCTCATCCATTCAACAACCAGTTTTCTAGTTGCTCAACTTGTCATTCCAATGGCCATCTGCACATAACCTCTTTGTTGGAATCTTCTCACAATTATTGCCCCCCTTATAACTGTATTATTTCACAAACCACGACCCTAAACAAGTAGAGAAAGGAGTAGTCAATGACTCATTTATCACCAGACACAATAGAAGGCCAAGGCGAATAAATAATCTTTTTCAAGAAGCTTGAAATTGGAACTCATAAATCTGTTGATCCTGATTGAGTATATATTTAAAGCTCGGCTCGAAAATCTGAAACATCACAGATCCTTACTCTTAGCTTAACTTATATGTAGAGACCGGATGTTAGGCAAAATACCTATACTTTATTGTTACAGATATCATATAAATGACTTAATATAAGTTCATGTCGGGGCATTAGGGTTGTGTACAGCAAAGATAATTTTGCCTATTTTCGTGTATAATGCCTATTTACCTGATTTTTTAAATTAACCTTGCATTGCATGAAAACAGTTGAAATGTACAGTAGCCAATATTTTCTGAATGTGTTATACTGTCACTCTGTATTTTAAAAATTCGACTTCATATTCACCCTATGTTTCCGGCGACCCAAAACTTGTTTATGGAAGGGTGTGTTTTATCCAATTCGTGGCTTCTAATGTAAACAGTCAGTCGTATACTTGAGTTAAAACAAGAGGTGCCATTAACACCCCCAATATCCCCAGGCTGTCAAATCCCTTTCTTTCATTCAATGTCATACACGTGTGAATGTCAGGTTGTGGATAGTCTTGAAGGCTGGTTCATTGCAAATGTTGTGATTTGTACAATGGACTACAATTAACACTCTAAAATATATCCGCTTGCACGTGAACAATGAGACAAAAGAAATAGTTCAACTGTAGCTCAAGTATTTACCTCTGCACTCAATGCACTATGTATGGCCAGATGAAGTTAAACATGAGAACGTTCTTCTCTTTTCTTCTGATGTTGAAGCCTACATGCAAAAAGCTGGCAAGATTCTTAAAGTCCTGTTCCCCAACATACTTCATGCCACGAAGTAGACGCTTCAATTACCAACACAAAGAAGATATTTATTTAATCTCCGACTAGGATTCAGTTGTTCAAAGAAAGTTCCCTTGAACTAGCCTTACCTCCACAGCTGGTATTAACTAGATAGTGTGCATGGCTATCTGCAGCTTTGTATTATGCCAGAAACTTTAACAAGATACTAGATATTGTTAACAATCTGTGTGAAGATGATGCATTGTCGATATACATTGTGAAACAGTTGCTGTTGAAGGACACTTCAAAATGATTTGGCTTTTTTGCTGCCAACTATTCTACATTACCGTATGTGATCAAGTGTCTTGAAGAGAGTAATAAAATACTGGTAAATTCCCTGGATGTTGTGGACAACGTTGTGCAGAAAATTCAAGTAGTTCCAGGTGTTGTAGGCCCTGAACTGTACGAGAAAAATTTGAGTAGCTTCTTGTTGATAATTTCGGGACTTTCAGCAGTTAAAAGACATAGGGATGATTCTTAAAGGTAAAAACAATGTTTCAACTGATATTGATTCAAACACTGTAGTGCTATTTAAATATGCTCTAATAACGTCAGTAGAAGCGGAGGGATCATTTTCAATACCGAAAAATGTGTTGTCTAATAGAAGACAAAACTTAATAGTGGAAAATTTGAAGAAGTATCTTGTTGTCATGTGTAATCAATGACTATTTCTTATTGACTGCCAAGGACCATTGTGTGCTGACTGATATAGTGCTCTAATCAGAATTTCAAGCATGTATTATTTTATTTAGATTCTTTTCCATTATATAAAGTGTTAATCAACATGTGTGTACTCGAGTGTGTTGTCCTAGTTAATAAAACATTATTTAAAGATTTATTTTGTTTGGTAGAAATTTGTTTGTAAAATATGTTAATGTTCCACACATATTGTGTCCTTGGTAGACCTATATTGCTGTAAAATGTCAGTACTTATTTTTAAAGTCTAAACACTAAATTAAAAAATAATGCCTACTTTAGTGCCTATTTTCAAGATTTTTAGTGCTTTTTTACCTGCCTATTTTGAATTCTTTTTAGTGCCTAACGTCCGATCTCTACTTATATGGGTGACCATATGAGGAAAGTTAATAGTTATATTGTGAAAACCAAAATCAGGAGAAACAATGAAAGAAATTTTATCTAGTTAATATTTTATAGTATTTTTGTGGTGGGAGCTTAGGGAAACCATTTAGGTGGAGAATTGAGTAGATCCATTTGATATTCAAACCCTGACCCCCCAGTGTCCGGAAAATCAGACAAGAAGAGAACAAAGCATGTGTCCGCATGTCCAACTCGTGAGAGTGTCGTTTAATATGTATGAAAAAATCACCCCTAACAAATATCAAACTTTTTTTTTTAGTGTGTTGCCACGTCTCACTGCTTGTATATGCATACAAGATAATGTTTTAATTTGACAGATATAACACACTTAAATTATCAAATTGCAACAATACCATTATGCCAAGAGATCTGAATGTTAAAACCTTATTTACACTTGGCCACAACAATTTGATGCCAAAAGTTTTTTTAATGACTTTTTAGAATTTTTATTTAAGGAATCTTGATATTGAAAGAAGAGGTCAGGAACTTTGCTTTGATGGCTTTAGTTGATCTTGTTACTTAACAGTTTATCTAACTTTATTAATTATATTATCTTTTAGCTTTTATTATAAATAATACATATTATTATAACAAATGTAAAAATAAAGAGAATGGTCAACTTTAACTTGGTTTATAACCTTGTCCAAGTCAAAATCTTAATTTTTTAATTTTTATAAAGGTATGGTGCTCTGGGCATGAATCCTTAGGGTGTTGTATAAAAATAAATTGGTTTGTCACTTCTTGTCTGTGTTAACCCCATTTAACTTCACTTAATGAAGATGAGGGAGGTAAAATTAGAGAGAATGTACCCACATTTGGCTAGAAGGAGAATGGACAACCATTTAGGAGAAATCACCCTCAATACAACCGGCAAATATTTTAACCGTGACCCTGTCGGCGACATACCAGACTAAATGAGCTTAGTAGTCTGCATGCCCACCAGTATAGGTTTCATTTTTAGAAAGTCTTTTCTTAGTTTTTAACGAGTTTAAAAAGTCTGAATAAATAAAGGAAAGAACGTGCAGGAACCAACAGCTGAAATAAAACTATTGTTTCTACAATGTTGTCATTGGACAAAGATGTGATGGCTGCTTTTTGAACAAAATTAAGCTTCACCACCCAATATCTCAAGATAGGTTTCATTCTTTCAGAACTATTATGAAGGGAGGGATGTCCAACACAAAAAACCAATTGGTTTAAAATGATAGGATTGACATCAGGTTTAATGTGTGAACTGTGTTACTCTTTTCATTGTAAGAGCCATATTGTTTTTCTACCTTTAACTTCTTCCTACTAAAATTATGTATTTCAAATGATTTCACTAATAATAATTTGTTGATCATAACAGAGAAATTGAACTCCAGAACTTTCTTTGTTGGAAAATGTGCTACTGATTGTGAAGAAGCCATCCAAATTTTGAACTAAAGTAACTATATTTATTCCATTTGACATAGATCTTAAATGTGTATTATTGATGTTGAAATATTTATTTTAATCATTACCAAAAATGTTTTGTTTCTTGATTATAAGTAAGAATGATTTTATATTAAATAATTGTGAGAAATATGTGTTTGTTGATTTATCAAAGTTGACCTTATAAATCCAAGAAAAGGTTGAAATGCAAAACTTGTATTTTTTTCCAAACTTCGTCCATAGTAATGCCAATCTGTTACACTTTTATTTTGTGCATCAAATTGTATTACTCATCCAAGCTATTAATAGATTTTAATTAATGAGATTCATTTAGAAAATAACATCCTTATTACACTGGACTGGGATTCAAACTTGACCTCCCCGTCATTGGCAATCCAGTGTATTGTGAGTGTCCTGCCTTAGTCCCTGTGGTTTGTTACACTTCACTATAATGGGTCCTATATAAATTACCTAAAAAAAAAAAGTGGATATATTTAAAAGACTTTGAAATTGAAAATATGATTTATAAATACATACAAATTAAATACAATACTCGTATACAAAAAAAAATAATTTAAAAACAGACTAGAATGTAAATAAGCATTTACTAGATGCCATAACAACTAAGGATGGTAATGTATCACTCGACCAACTAACCTCAAAACTAAAAATTAAATTGAAAAGTTTTCATATATATATAGTTGTTTTTAAACAAGCAAATGCACCAATTAATTATTGTTTGCACCATTACATTTCTATCTTCCATAGTAATTAGTGTCGGTTGAAAGAATTCTACAGATTAAAAAAAAAAGTGACTGAGGTGCACTATCCACAAGCTAAGCTTATATACTTTTTAAATATATAATATATATTTGATCAAATGAGTGTCGATGAAATTTTTCCTGAAAGTTATTATTGGGGGTGAAAAAAAATCCTTTTATTTTATCCACCCCTTTTTGCTACCTTTTCAAGATACTCGTATTTTATAAGCTAATTTAGCACTAGGAACTAGGACCCACAAACTGAAGAGATATTTTATCACCAGAGATGACTCACATACAAGAATTTGAAAGAAAAATCAAATATTTCTTCAAAATTTTTAAACTTGAAAATTTGTTTAACTACTATGCTGCGTATTAGTGGATAGAACCTAGCAAATAGGCCCTATACCATTAATTTATCACTTAGCCAAATTCAGATTCATATTGGAACAGAAAGGGTTAACAGTTATATTTTCCATGTCAACTTCTATAAAACTATCAAAACTGTGATTAAAACAATAAAGTTTTTTAGGTATGAACAATTCATTATTATAGAATATAAAATTCAGATTTAGAACTCAAAATGTTTAGAAGATAATAATATATTTTTTTTTAAATTCATAAATATTTGGACACCTCTAATAAAACATGAATATTAAAATAAATATTCACTAAATGAGAGAGGTTTCATTAAAATTATTAGTTCCAAAAAAAACCCTGTTCTAACCAAATAACAATCAAGGCAGACTATAAATAATATAATATTTCTTTATGAAGGTGCCCAAAGGTGAAATGTTCTAATAAAGAGCAAATTCGAAGCAAAACTTAGAAAATTGATAAAAAGTCAAAGCCAAAGATGTTATTTCATTACAAATTAAAAATTCAGCCAGAAATTGATAAATGTGTACTAAACCCTAAAAAAACACATTTTCCTAGCACAGCAGTTAATTTATTTAAATTTAGGGAAATAAAGACAGAAATTTTTAAAGCCTCCATACGCAATGAACAATTGCCAATCACTTGGTGTGTATTTTATAAAAGAAACAAGCTAACAATTGCGCAAGAAATGTTATATAATAGCTCAGTTAAAAAAATTTAAGACTACCTACACTTGTTTGAATTTTTTTATGCCCTTAGGAATTTATAGATGATTAGTGCTTACTTAAAAAAAATTAAAAGATGTGAACAAAATTGTAGATATCTGAAGTCAAAGGAAGTAATTTATCACCTTTGGCTTTGGCTTTGGCTTTGTCTTTTGAAGCTTTGCACATCCCCTTAAACATTTATTTTTTTAATTTCTCTAATATAAATATTAAAAAGTCGTAAAACAGGCACTTTATTTTAAATGTTAAAATCCCCAAAACAGTGAACTCTGTCAAATGTAATATTTGTGTGAACTATTGAGGTTCAAATATTCTGTGTGACCTGTTTCTCATGCCACGAAACGGAAAATGAAACAAACTGCTGTATTCGACAGCAACTATTCTGGCTCTTCGACGATGTACTCTTCAGCATCATCTTTGTCATCATCTCCATCCTCGGGAAGTTCAACCTCTATCTCGACCGTCATATCATCCCTCTCCGAGTGCTTGTCTTCCTCATCGGTCTTCATCTCCTAGGTGGGTAAACTTTAGTAAATGTTTTGTAAAATTTAAACAAACAAAAATAAATGGTACAGCACAATCTAACATATTTTCTCATATAGTCTATTGTAGTTTAAAAAAATATTATATCTGTTCGAAGTAAGCTACACTTATACAATATTTTTTTAAATAATTATAGCATGTTATTCACAGTAGCAGGGCGTCAGGGTAGTCAGGATAAGCTCAGCTATCCCAAAAGGTTTTGAAAGCGGAGATAAATCATCCCTTTACATAAAATAGATGTAGCATTGACATTTTAATGGTTATTTTTTAAAAGCGTAATGACATTTTAGGAAGCGCGCGAAGCGAATGTGTCATTTCCTTTTGGCAAGATAAGATAATACCTTTCTGTCTAACATACCAAGAGAATCAGGCCTGCGGGTAGCTATAGAGGGCAATCCGCGTGCAACTATTCATTTCAGCCACTGACAGTACTATTAAGCCAGCTATCCCCGACACGTGAGTGTTACATTCTGAGCATATATATATAGTGTTTCAAAGGTTTCAGTGTGGATTAGTTTAGTTTGGTGATTGTGACATGAATTTTATTATTTTACTGAGTTGTTTTAAACTTTCTATTATAATATATATGAGTAAAGTTTTAGGACTTAGTGTATGTACTGTAGACAAAAATGGGGGACACTGTAGACATCAACAATTATTCTTTCGGTTCAGTTGACTTTTTGTTAAATAAAATTAAAAGTGCATTTAAAAGTAAAAATATTAAAGTGGCCCATCTACGTACGAGTCTGACTTGCAAGCTGGACTCAGTCATATTTCACCATACACATTCTACCACTAGCACAAGTGAACTCTCAACATTACCACAGTATTGGCTTGTACACATCGCCCCCCAACGCAACACTTCTTTTACTCTCCTGAAAGCAGCGCAATTTTTTCCTGAACGATTCCCTGATATTGTCTACTTTTTTTTTAACAAACTCCAAGTCAGCATAAGTGAATTCATCCCTCGTGAACTGTGCGAGTGAATCCCAAACCTCATCCCACTTTTCTCTAATAGAACATTCTGTGCTACAAATATGTCAAAGAGCCGGCAATTTACAGTACTCCTCCAAAAACTTTGTCAAAAACTCAGGTCTCATGAACGATTTGGATATGGAAGCTGATTGGTTCCTCTGACTGACAAAATCACACTGTCTGCAGTGTGGGTAGAAGAGCCTGGCTCGTACCCTCCACACAAGTATGAGCTAATAGCTAGTTAGTGGTGAGCCGAGCCCCACGAACAGCCCTGACGAGCAGAGTTGTACTCTGCTCGTCCGAGGCCAAGCTCGGCTCGTGACACCCTACCCACATACGAGCTTAGATAGTTGGAAACTGAGCCCAGCCAGAGTTGTACGTGGATGAGCTGCTTAATACCAAAATTCGATAATTCACAGAAGGAATAGTAAAAATAGTTTTTATATGGTAGTGGTGGTGGTGGTGGTGGTGGTAGCAGTAGCAGCAGCAGAGGCAGTAGCAGTAGCAGTAGCAGTAGCAGTAGCAGTAGTAGTAGTAGTAGTAATAGTAGTCTGCCAGTACTATATTATATAACTTCATAAAATTCCCATTTTCAACATCATTAATTGTGTTCCTTTATGAGTGTGTGTCGATGACTCAACTCAGGGGCGGCCGCCTCGAGGGGGGCACCAAATTGAGCTCCAACCTAGTCTAACATAACCTAGATAACGAAACTAATCCCCATACCTTTAACTCTTTACCTTACGTAACCACTCTTAAAAAATTCTTTTACATCCGCCACCTTGAAAAAATAGCGCCCTAAAACTGTTTTTTACAATTATTTCATAAACCATTCATTATATCAAAGTGTTTGTCATAAATTATAATATAGAATAAAGAAGAGAACATTGTCTACAAAACATGTTCTTGCAGGTTTCTTTGTAATCCTAACAATTTTCGTACTATATCACAGTGCAACTTTTGTAATATGATGAAGAATGATTACCATTTGTGGAATTTCCCTTCAGATTATTTTCCTATTATGCCCAGGTTACGTTAGGTTTGGAGACTATTTTCCTAACATTCCCCAAATATATAGGGGGATGCCTATAAGCAATCCCGCCCAGGCGCAAAATTTAGATCGGGCCACCTCTGACTCAGCTTATCCAAAAATTATCATCACGCTTTGCCACTGGTTATTCATCATGAAAAACAATCTACAGATAGCCATTTTAAACAAAGTTATTAGAGCGATTTTTGACCAATTTAAAGTTTTCATAAATAAGTCATCAGTAAACTATCGTTAATTTTATAGTTAGAATTAAAATTACGATTTCTCCTAGATGCATGATTGATCGACCATAATATCTAAATATCGAGTTTGAATTAAATCTGTCAAATTGTTTTAGCTAAAGACCAAGTACAGAATGGAATTGTAAAAGCTTTATGAGTTTGGAGGCACATAAAATGATCCATTATACTCAAAAAGTCAACAATTTGTGTGATAACAAAATATTCTCTAAATCAGGTATGTCCAAATTGCGGCCCTTAGAATCATATTTTGTGGCCTGTGACACCTTATAAAAGTTTAGAAAAATTATAACGTCATCCTGAAGTTCCTTAAGCATGATCAGACTAATAGTGTAAAATTTATTATATATTATGTATTATTTATCCGAAAATTGAAAATACCATACACTGAAGAAAGAAAGTACAGAAAGTTGGCAAGAGTAACAACTAAAAAAAATTTAATTGTTGATACTGTTTAGGCCTAATTTCCATGTGTGCACTGTCTAGGAATATAAAATGAGGCCCTTGGCTAACTTCAAGTTGGACAGCCCTTCTCTAAATGATGAAGTAAAAACTTTACTTGACCATTACTAAAATAAAACAATCCTTATATTTTGTAAAAAAAAAAAATTATACTTGTATATTGTTTAAAGGGGACAGAGTTGGATTTGTTTTTAAATAAAATTATCGCTTATTTAGAACACAATATGTTTTTAAATATTTTATTCAGAGTTTAAAATTCTTTTTGAAAGTGAATTTATCTGACAATAAGACTGAGGGTTTGATGACCAAATTGGAAAACTAAATGTTAGGACTTCTCTAGGGTTTGCCCAAACTTACCTTCTCTATGAGCGCGAGGAATTCATTGGCTGCACTTTTCTCTATTTCGGTGACAATGGACTCCTCCCTGCGTGGCTTATCCTCCGTCTGGGGCACAGCGGCCTTGTCAGCCCGTGTGCGCTGCCTCAGACGTATTTCCCTAGTGCGTGCTTCAAGTATCTTCTCACGACGACTTTCTCTTTCCAACATCTGAAAGAGACAAGAAGGAGTGAAACTAAGTATTGACAGGTCTTGGATGACAAAGAGTGTTTGTTAGGCATTTCAATACAGCGGGAATAAACAACGAGCTTTAAAACAACTTTAACTTCATGCAACATAAAAGTGGGCATGTATATTTATCATCAAAAAGATAGTGTGCATACTTATCTTTAAAGAGTAGGTGCATATTTAATTTACATTCATTAGTGTTTCCAGCCTGAGGCCTGAGTCAGTTTTATATTCAAGCCAAATATTTTCCACTACCAATATGCCTTATAATCTGACTTAAGATTAGGACAGGCACAACATTCAGTCCCCTGCCGTTAACTGGGAGCAGGAAAAGTGATAGACAACAAAGTGGCCGACACGAGAGGACAAAGTGGTAAACAGCCAACTGCTAGACACGAAGAAACGACGTGGACCAAGTGATCGACACGAGCTGGACCATGTGATAGACAGCCAACCGGTAGACAAAATGAAAACAATTATTTGGGAGGCTGGGTGGGTCAAGTGGTCGACACGACTTGAACCAACTGCTAGACAAGCTCATGTATAGGAGTACAAAGTGATAGAAACCAAGGGGTCGACACGAGAGGATCAACTGCTCGGCAAACTTTGATATCATCCAGTTAAGAGTGGGCTAAGTGACAGAACAGTTAATTTAATACACGATTGTCCTTATTTACACTCAAATAATACCCCCCTTCCCCCCAAACGCGTCAGCTTAACCTCACAATTCTTGACATATTTTTGTAGGGTTTGCTAAAGTAAAACTGTAGGTGAAAATAACTCGAACTAATGATGACCTTATAAAAGAATATCATGAACTGAACAGTCGCAATTAATTCTGCAACGCTGACTGCAACATTAAAGAACAGTGAGAGCTGGTCCACACCTATGAACTAACTTATTTTTATATTAATAAATTAGAGGTGAGGAGGGTATAATTTAGAGAAAATATATGTGGTTTTTCATGAAGAAAGAGTTGAAAACCATTGAGTAAAAATTCCTAAGTGGCCTTTATTAAAACTTGAAATTTGACAACAGTTTTAAAATAGTATGTAAAATTAGTAACCAGCAATAAGCGACAATAAAATGTATTTTTATTGTTTTTCAAACAGATAATTTTAAAATCTAGCCAGATATTTAGTTCTACATATTTTTTTTAGCACCGTGTTATACTAGAGTTACTGCCTACCCATTCGGGTTATATGCCTATATACTATCTAGGCTAATGTGTTTAGGTATGAGTAAGGTTGAATTTAGAGGAACTGCACCCGATTTTTCGTTCAGTGAGAGTGGAAAACCATTTATGAAAATCCACCTTCAGTCCACCCAACTGGGATCAAACCCCGGATCGGATGGGATCAGCACGGTCATGATCGAGCCAGACTACCTCTTGCTCGGGATGGATACAGGAAGTCGTATGGCTGAAAGAAGGTAAGAGTACAGGATGGGGACGGGAAATTGTGCAGATCAAGGCTGGGGGTAGGAGACTGGGAGGAGGGGAGAGGAGCGATTGGCGGGCTTGGCAAGAGAAGGGAATGATGGCTGGGAGGGGAGTACGGGATGGAGGCTGAAATCTAGATTCAAGGGAGAAAGGGGGCTGCTAGGAAGGAAGCTGCAAGGGGCAGAACGACAAATACAGGGACATAAGGTTATTTTTGTGTAATTAAGAGCCTGTTAAGGTTAGGTTAGGTTA
>CABFWB010000063.1:0-16312 GCA_902151455.1 Timema bartmani | reverse complement strand
CAGAACTGTCATTTCAACCACTACAACCATGTTTATAGCGTTGTTAGTTTTGAAATAACTTGTCTATTACTTGAGCCACTCTTGACTGGATTCATCTCGATGTTTGGCAAGCAATTCGGCCGCTTGGCTGTCTATCACTTTGTCCTCTTATATGGGAGCTTGTCTATCACATGGTCCAGCTCGTGTCGATCACTTGGTCCACGTCGTTTCTGCGTGTCTAGCAGTTGGTCTGTTTACAGATTTGTTCTCTCGTGTCGACCGCTTGGTTGTCTATCACTTTGTACTCCTATACATGAGCTATGAGCTTGTCTAGCAGTTGGTCCAAGTCGTGTCGGCCACTTGACCCACCCAGCCTTCCAAATAATTTTTTATAGCTTGTCGAGCAGTTTGTATGGTGCCCCGTTAACTCATCACTGTGAAGGGGTAAACCCACATTTCAACAATGATAAATCTTTCGGTCATGCCAGGAATCGAACCCGGGCCCTTAGCCCAATAGAGAGACATGCTACCGAGTGAGCTAAGCTGTCGAATTTGGGTGTATAATAATTACCAGAATAAAGAGAACATACAGATGCACCATCATAAATTTGTTGTGTATTTGCACAAATAGAGCAGAGAAAAGTGGATAATGTAAACAACTTCCATGGTTATGGTGAACAAACATTCAAGATGGTTTTTAATGATCAATGTGTATTACTTCGGAGCCAGTTTTTAATAAATTTTAAAAAATGTGATCAAAAACTTTACATTCTGACTTCTTGGTGCACATGTTTGTGCATAGGGTCTACTAAATTTAATATTCCAGCCCTCTGCATGCATTTGATATCACACAATGATCATCACACACTTTACACTGTGAAAATTGGACAAAGAGGTGATGGCTGCCTCTTGTAGAAAATTGATCACTACCACCCAATCCCTTGACTCAAGTTTCATTCTATCCAAAATTTTGTAACTGTCAAAAAAGTTTCTTCCTATCTGAATCTAACTGCACCTAATTTGTTAATAGTACTATATTTGGAAGACAGTAGAGGAAATGTGGATAGAAACATATAAAAGGGACAAACACAAAATGGCTTTTACAATAAAAAAAAGCCACGTGGCATAGTTAGTTAACGCGCTAGTTTCGTGTTTAGTTAGACTGCTGAGGACGGGGAGATCGAAGTTTGAATCTCGGTCGGGTGGACTGGGGGTGGTTTTCCCCAAATGTTTTTTCCACTCTCCCTCCACACAAATGCTGGTTCACTTCCTCTAAATTCAACCTTCCCCATTCTTAACCCATTAGTGTAATTATTACTTAAGCGTATAACCCTAATGGGTAGTAATACGCGGTGCTGCCGTATTTTACAATAAAAATAACACAGTTCACACTTTCCATTGCTGCCATTGAATAAAGAGGTAATGTTTCTATACACCTTTCCTGTACCTCCTTCCAAATCTAATACAATTACCTCATAAAGCAAAAAGAGGTTTTCCTTAGAGATAATTTGTTAATATGGAAGAAATCAACGCTATATTATTAAGTATATATGAAATGTGACACTTGTGGGATGAATGGAAATCAGCTGCGTCATATTTGAATAAACTGTAAAAATGACACCTGGACACAAGAAAAGAACCCTGTACCTTTGGTTTAGCGCGCCAATGCTCTACCATTGAGCTGGAGTGTCCCATTTTCAGGGTCATTCTTTACTCATATTTTAAGGCAGAATCTGTGATGAACGTGTGGATATCACGGTCACTAAGAGCTATCTTTGATACCATTGCCACTGACGACCCGATTATGGCTTTATGCTACTATTAGTAAACATACATTGTTCATTCCAAGTGAGTGATTTGTTAATGTTTTTTAAGTTTATTCTTTCACTTAAGCTTTGTCACTTTAGAAAAAAATAATATTGTTTTGCTAAATTGAAAAATATTGTAGTGAAATTTTACAATCTTTGCACAGCCATCATAACTGTTGTGTCACTCACGGCTGTCAGAAGAGGCCGGTCATTGCGGTTAGAGGAAACTAGACTCTCGGAGAACTCCACCAGATAGGTTGTCCCATTGCTGTTGCCCACTGCTACCAACTGACCCTCGTCATGAACTCTCAGACACTGCAAGGGGTCGTCACACACCTAGGGATATTGATTAAGACATGACACTCCAAACTTAAGTTAACAAAATGTACCATATAGTTTATATCTCCCTCTCCATCTATAGCCTAAAGTAAGAGCAAAACAAATTTAAAGCTGCCTTGACCATTCCAATACCAACTCAAGACAGGTGTTCCTAGTTAAAAAGCTGTGGGCAAACAGAAATCATTAATGTGTGTGTTTTTAGATTTTCATAAATACACACAAAAAAGTTTCTTCCTATCTGAATCTAGCTTCACCTAATTTGTGTATATATATATACACACACACACACACACACACACACACACACACACACACACACTTGGGATCGTTAGCTTAGAAGATAGAAGCGCTACCGAAAAAGCTAAGAGCTAAGATGTTGGATTAAGAGAAATCAAAGAAACAGAGTGTTTATAAAGTACTGTCTATAAAAGGTGCCCTTAGTTAAAAAGAAAGAATTTCCTCCAAAATTTTGACTATACGGCAGCTAGTCAAAATGAAGATGTTAACTTGCATTTAATTCATTCTCATATTAGGTTACAGTATTGAAAAAAAAAAGTAATAGTTGATACCCCAGCTTGTATGCCAAAGTTGATAGTGTAGTCCTAAAATAATTAGTACCCTAGCGATTGGTAAATTAAAAATGAGAGAGATTTGATTTTAAAACCTCTAAGTTTTAGAATACAAGACAAATTGAAATTTTTGAAAAATTGTTGAGATCATGCTCTGGGAAACATTTGTTTTATTGTAATCAACGGTCTGCAATAAACTGTTTTTTTCACTCTAAGTTAAACCAGACCAAGCATAAATTCAAATAAATATTTACTTTAAAACCAAATTGTAAAATTTAAAAAAAGTTTAAAATGAAACTAAGACTAATTCTTTTATTACACTGACAATATTTGCTGATGATTATAAGGTATGTAACTCATCATTATGTATCCTCCTCCACTATTCATCTCTTTTTTGATCAAATATTTTCCTAATTACTTAGTCTTTGAATACTCTAAATGTCTTCTAGTCATGTAAGGTAAGAGACCAAGTTTCACAACCATAAAGAACAACCAGTGAAACTGAGTTTTATATTTCTGGACAGCAGACAACATGTTACCAACTTACTGACCGAGGAACAGCATGCATGTTTTTCACAGTCATCTCTAAATTGTTGTCCTCATTCTGTTTTCTCAATGTTCACTTCTAAACCCATTTCTTTACTAGCCTCTAATAACATTTCTGCATTTCTTGCAACAGCTTTCTTACTATTACCCAACAAAGCTAACTCATATGTGTATACCAATAGCTGCATTGTATCGTTTAATACCAACCCTTCCATACTCTCTTGCATTACTCTAATAGCACACTCGAAAGCCAGATTAAAAAGTAATGGGTAAAGTATGTTGTTTCAATCCATTACATATTTCGAAAGTAATGGGTAAAGTATGTTGTTTCAATCCATTACATATTTCAAAAGTATTTGATAAATGACATTCAAAACGTACCCCACCACACATCCTGTCAAACATTTCTAATTAGCTTGACTAAAAAATGTCATCTAATTTATTTATTTTGACTAAATTGGAAGCCTTTTTAAAATCTATGAAAAATTATTAATGTAACGTTCTGTGGTATTCCCACTTTTTCTCTTATTTTCCAAATAGTAAAAAGTTTTTTTTAGCAACGCATCTTAATACCTGTTCAGACTATCCACTTATGTACTAATAACGCTAATGGTTTTAGGGATGAGGAAGGTTATATTCAGATAAAGTTTACCCACAACTGCATGGGGAAAGAGTGGAAAACAATTTTGGAAAACCACCCTCAGTACATTTGACCGAGATTCTATGCTCTATCTCCCCATCATCGACAGGGTGATCTACTGCAAGAGTAGTGCTTAAGACTATGCAGCCCCCAAAGTGGGTTTGTATAAAGCTGATCTGTTGTTAATCTATTTCATAGACTGCGTCAAGCTCAATGAAATTAGACTGGATTAAATGTTGTAGCATGTTGTTATTACTGTCTGTTTTACCCTCCTTTTTGAAAATGGGTAGGTATTATTAAACTTTACTTTCATTCTTGTGGTATTACCTCACAGTGTTATCCTTCTTTGAGACTTCGGGGCGACTGGTCGCGTCTAGTCGAAGTGTAGTCTCCGGGTGACGTTAGTTGTGAGACACCTGTCTCGCGGGTCTAGTGGGTGGGGGTAAGGAAGGGAGATGGGGAGAAAACGTAGGCGGGTTGTGGGGTGGCTAAGGTATGCAAATGATAGCCCTCAGGGCTTAAAGAGGAAATTGGAGTAGGTGGAGGTCGGGTGGTTGGTGAGAGGAGACTAAGAAAGGAACTAGATAACTCTGAGGTGGGGACACTTGGAGATGTTGGAGTGGTGTGGGGACATCCGGGAGTCTGGGTGTTACTGTCGGGGCAGTATGAAATTGGCCCTCGGGTGGAGTATTGTTTGGCTGGCAACGTGTTATTCAGGGTTTTCTCTCGGTGGGCTCTAACCGAGCGGCGGGTTGGGACCATCCCGGGGAATCGCCGGTGACACGAACAAGCAGATGGGAAGGGTGGAGAGGTAGAAGGAAGGAGTCCCGGCAACACGGTGTCATGGTGGGAGGTAGGATGGAGTCCTGACAACGTCAATCGCGGTGAGAGGTAGGATAGAGTCCCGGCAACGTGAGTTGCGGTGGGAGGAAAATGGAATCGTCCCGGCAAGGTGAGTCACAGTGGGAGGAAAAGGGATTGTCGCGGTGGGAGGTAGGAGAGAGTCCCGGCAAGGTGAGTCACGGTGGGAGGAAAAGGGATTGTCCCGGAATGTGAGTCGCGGTGGGAGGTGATGGGATGATGGCGGAAGGAGAGTGAGTTCAGACAAAATTGCTCTTCACAAAATACGACAATTTATTTGCTCTTTCGTATAGGTGATTCACCAGGGTGGGTCACCACTGACTGGCCGAGGCTGATTGATTGCCTGACCGAGGAATCACCGTATTAAATACCCTCCACTGCTGCCTGGCCTTGTCCAATGGGAGAAACAGGGGCTTCCCGTTGGTGCGTGCAAACTTGAGAGGCAGTGCCCATCACGCGAGCCAATAGAGACAAGAGTTCTCTTTGGCGCTGAGTACAGAGTGTAAACTCGTCACGGACGGCTTAGAGAACATGGACTGTGGAGCGATCTAGGCAGTAGAGAGGGTGGGTGGCGCGGCCTGTGCAAGTGTGGAGGAAAGAGACAAGGGCCGACTGAACAGTGAGGCACAACAACAGTTACACATCGGACATAACAGTTTATGAATTTCTATTACTAATATTTCATACCCTCCCTTAATTAACAATTCTAAAAATCTATACCTAGATCTTTATGGTTCCTTAACTTCTTAAAAGCTTATTTGACTTCAATAGTAACTCAAAGTATAGTACCTCATCAAAGAGCTCATAAAACAGCCTCCTAGTGATGATAAGCTTTTAGTGCACCACTGAAACAAGTAAACCTCCCAGGTTGTTTTGTAAGAATGTTTGTACCTTGACACTCAAAATGGCCTCTCTTTGCTGATGAAGGATGTCCCAAGCGTCCAAAGTCCCATCCATCCTTGTCACGTAAAACACAGAGAAACGAGTGGTACTCCAAGCTCCATCTGTCAGCGGGGTGTTGTGGTTGCTACAGGGTATGAGGAGGAGGGAGAACCAAAAAACAGGTCATGGTGCGTCAGTGTTAACAAATCATATAAATTAAGAGCTCAGTCGAATCCACTTGTTTTCAAATCCAAATTTAGGACAAAAAGAGTAAGCTTGGGGGTTAAATTTTCCACAATGCTTACTTTAATAGCTATCAAAACAAACACTAGCATCTGGGACCCCAACATCCTATTGTAGTATGGAACTTAAGTTCCCAGTCATTTGGTATTCCAACCTTAGCCACACTGGACGATCCTACAGATCATAATGTATTGTGCCAAGCAGTGTGGTTGAGTTGGAGGTCTAACCTAGTCCACATGATAGAGGACTCTTTGCAATCCTCGTTCCAGATGCGGGCGGTCCAGTCACCCACAGACAAGAAGTTTTTCACAAAGGAGGGATTTCTCTGCAAGGCATACACAGGCCCTAGATGGGCTGAATACTTGGCTGCTATCTTCTCTGGTGGTGTCTTGCCCTTGCGATTACAGCTCAGCTAAGATAACACAAGACTTCACTTAGTCAACAAACTACAAATGTACAAGTAGCCTAGTAATAAGTTTAAATTATTTATTCTGTAAGTATCGTAGAATCAATGCAAATAAGGATCAATCTGTTTCCAAGCAATCTAGCTCATTTGAAGATATTCCGAAAAGATGTCTCACCACATTCCCACACTCTGTCCCTGCCATGAACCGTGTGGGGATGGTAGGCTCGTACTCCAGGGAAGAGGCCCCCATGGCCCGACTTAGGGACTGCTCCTCTCCAATCTTCACCATATCAAGAATCAAGGTCTCACTGGGCTCGAACATCTTACGGGTATCCCACCACTTCACCTGGTTATAAACAGAGCAAACACTTTATTAAGGCCATACCCAGAGATGTATAACTGGAGTTGGTGTCATAACATCTCTACTTTCAAGGAGGGTAGAGGGTTTAGCCAACACCATCTAGAGAGAAGGCCTGCTCGCATTCCTGTGACATCACAAATCTGAGGTCATGCAGGCTCCTTGAACCTTAGTTTCGTTAATCCAATATTATTTTCTGTATTTATTGTTGGGGACATTTTATGTTAAATATTACCTGTTTTTAAGTAGCCTATAATAAATTATTTATTTAACTAATAACTATGCTGAGCATAAATTATATTAAAAAAACAAATTTCCTGGGCATTTATATTTACATGGCACTATATTGTTGGTGTAGCTTATTCAGTATTTTTAATTATATTTCTAAGAGATTACCTAAGGAATAAATATTATTTTGATGAGCTTTATGTTTAAAATAATTATCAAATATAAAGTATTACTAGAAGCAGCATAAAGGCACTAAATACATTCACATTAAATTAATTAGGTAGTAGATTATGACATTTAAATTCATAAATTAATAAAGCTATTCACAAGGCAATAGCTGCATGCACAGTTTGATTGCAATAATAATGTTATTTGGCATTATTTTAATATTTATTAATATTGGTAAATTCACTTTATATGCATCTATTTTTTTTAAACTTTTTATTACTATTGTTGGACCTATCTTGATAAAATTATTATTTAATATTTTGTAAATAAGCATTACATCATCTCAGCTTGATATACGTTACAAAGGTCATAAATATTTTGTAAGACTACCTGTATACTAAAGTTTAAAATCACAAATTAGTTCTTATAGTATTGAGCTATGTTTGATAAATTAAACCTGGGAAAAAATGCATATGTGTGTTTTATCTTAAAGTTCTAAAGGTATGGGGTTCAATTCCTAGTCCAGGCATAATTTTGTATAGTAATAAATTATTTTTAAACATTACCTTTCTCATGTGTTTGTGAAAGTCCAAAGAATGTGCCCAACTTATAATCTGTTGCATATATTTATGCATGTGCTGCAATAATCAAATATTCAACTTGATATTAAAATTTAATTTAGTAACATTATAATGTTAAACAAGGCTTTGCTTGACATGTTATCCTGTTAGTTAGAAATTAAATAAGTACTGGTATACATTGGTTTTTTTAATAGTACATTTTTTAAACACAACAAGGATTCCAAATCTAATAATATTTGTTAAAATCATTCTGAGACAACAGTCCTTCGCGTTAGATTATTTCTGCATTCCTATTTAAAATTATTATGAAAACTTATTTATCATTTTGTTTCAAAATAAAACCCTAAAAAACCTTCTTTGTATTTATTTTTATAACTTATTAAAATCATTTCTGGAAGATTTGAATTAAGAATTTAACTAAAGGCATGGTTTTAGATTAAACGATTATTTTATCATAATATATTTTATTTAAAATAAGATATTTATTTAGAAAAACTAGCAATTTAATTATTTTTTTTAAATCAAATGAATTGTTATTGTGTTGTGGTTACAAGTAGGACTATGCATTAAGACATAATCTTGAATTTGATTTTACAAGGCATCTTACTACCCATCCACTGTTAGGCATGCAGTCTGATTCATGACTCAGTTGGGTATATTGAGGGTGGTTTTCCCAAATGGTTTTCTCTCTCTATATATATCTCTCTCTATATATATATATCTCTCTGTATATCTCTCTCTCTATATCTCTCTCTCTCTATATATATATATATCTATATCTATATATATATATCTCTCTCTCTCTATATATATATATATCTATATATATCTCTCTCTATATATATCTCTCTCTATATATATATATCTATATATATATATAAATATATCTCTATATCTCTCTCTCTCTATATATATATATATATCTTTATCTCTCTCTATCTNTCTATCTATCTATCTATCTATCTCTATCCATCTCTCTCTCTATCTCTCTCTCTATATCTCTCTATCTATCTCTCTATCTCTCTCTCTATATATATCTCTCTCTATCTATCTCTATCTCTCTCTCTCTCCCCCTCTCTCTCTCTCTCTCTGTCTCCCTCTCTCTCCCCACACACATTTGGGTACATTTAATCTACCCTTACCCTCCTCATCCCTACTATATTATCGTGATAAATATGTGTATAGCCGTAACAGGTTTTAAGAAGTAGTGGAAAATGTAAATTTTTTAAATAGTGTAAGATGCACCCACATTCACACCAAGGGAGAGTGGGTAACAATTGAGGGAACTACTCTCATACATCTGGTAGGGTTCAAACTTCGAACTTCTCGCCAATGGCTAACCAGACTAAATTAGTTTGACGTTTAGTACGTGTGAGCATCGATGCAGGTATGATATTTTAATTAGACCTACCTCTGATTTAATTTAATTTAATTTGTAAACGAGAGATAGCACCACATCATTCTATTAGTAGCATCTAGTTTTATATGAATAAATTTAAAAGTTTTACTTGTAGATTAAAAATTTTAGAGTTCACAAAATGTTTAAAATCATATCACTTTTATGTATGTAAAAAAACTTTTTAAAAATCTTATCTTAAATATATTAATTATTTACTTTATAAATTTAAAATGTTCCGGATGTTAAAGTTAGTAGAAACTTTAATATGAATAATTGTTATGCCTTTATATATTTTTTAAATTATTAAATTAAGATTTCAATACAATGGATTTAAAATTTATGTAAACGTTAAGTCTATAAAAACTAGCATTCAATAAAATTAATTTCTTCATATGGCCTACCCTTAAATGTTTTGTGGGATGAAAATCTTTTCTTGGGATTGAATTCAACCATTTCCATTTGGAAAACCAAACATGTGGACCTTAGGTCCATTTTTATAGTTTCCTCAACAATTTGGTACACAACACTTACTAACCATATTTAAATATAAATAAATTCAGTATTAAACCGTAACCGAATAAGAATATATATATATATAAAAGAATGCACTTGAAAATGTATGTACCATTGTGTGGGTGATCTATTTATTAAGATGATATTAAAATGTAATTTAGTTCCAGAGGACCATTTTAAGTAACACTAAAACAGAGGCAGGATTCGAACTTTAATGTATAAAAATGTATTTTGTGGAGCCTACCTTTGAGTGATGTCTTCAGCAATGGATACACAGATAAATTTGAGAACGATGGTCTTGACTTCGAGTATGGTCTTCTTAATAATTAATTTGCGAGAGGAGCTCCCCCAAAACACTCGCGTTTTATAGGTACTTATATCAAAAAACACAAATTGAACACTATTAACATAATTATACATACATAGTCCCACACTAAATCATTTTACACAGAGTTTTTGATGAGTTCATATTCAAACAAAACAGAGCAAGGGAGGTTCATCGAGATGTGATAGAGAATGGTTTTCAACGAACACTGTTTGTAGAGTACCAAACACCAGGTACAAGAGGGTTGGCTTTAGGAATGTGGACATGGGTAGGAAATTCTGAGAAATCTGCAGACCCGTAGAGTAGAGTGAGAGGAAATAGGGAGGGAAATAACCAGAAAACTGTACCTAGCAACGAGGAGGGTTTCTAAGTGAAAATTGCAAATAATGTAATATTAAACAACCATTTTAAAAAATATTTCACACTTGGTACACAATCCAGATAAACCACAAGAAAAAACGCTCAACACATTTGAATTTGATTAAAATAAATCTTGATAAACTATTATAAGTGTTAAACCCATTGCAATGTGTTTGCAATGAACCATACATAGTACCTGAATAATTAACAAATAACCTATAAAATGCTAGTTCGTACCCATCATGAACTACACACCATTAATTTAGTTGTTAAATTGACCGCTTGAGAGAGGAAAGAAAGGAGTTCCTGTTGAGACAGACGGCCCTAAATATCCGATGTCACACTGTTCACAAACACTAGCTAGCAGGCCTTCTCTTTAGGTGGTGTTGGTTTAGCACCCCTTTCCCTTAGGTAAGGCCTTGCATAATACTCATCACGGCATCATGGCTTGGTAAGATCATCTAACTCAAAGTCGGAAGTTTGTAGGCAAATTCGTTACAGCTTTAGGCTCTCTCGTGTTTTATACCTGTCCATCGGTGGAAGCAGAGAAGAACTCAGTGCCAGACTTGCTGTTGATCCAGATAACGTTGTGGACAGGATCACGGTGACTCGGCTCCAAGGCGCTCATCTCGACAGGCTGGGATCCCCGGCGCACATCCCAGAATGCTACCTGGCCGCTGTACATCCCCGACACCAGGCAGTTAGGGTCCTTGGGGTTGTACTCCAGGCACACCAAGGGTACTAGTGGCTTCAGCACCAGCTGTGGCTTGTTGGGGTTTTCTGAGTATTGTAAACAGAGCCAAAGTGCAGGTCAAGTCTAACCCCATCACACAAACTTTGCAACTCATAAATACAATCATTTTAGGGATCTGCAAGTATTTAAGTCCTAAACTAGAGCTCTTAATAGAAGTTCAAATTCAAAGCTTTAAATTGTATAGCCTTTTTGCATAAGCAAATTTATGTTCTGTATTGTGTGGTGAATGACTCATTTTAAAACATTGGTTGTGACTTTTTTACTGGATGGCCGATCTATCTGCAATGGAAATTAACACTAAGAGTCTAACCCAAGACCACTTAGACTGTGCTTTCCGACTCTCTGCGCAAGCGAAAATATTGTCAAGAATATCAAGTTTAAGGTCACCTTGAACAGCTGTAGTGACCACACTTTTCAAGATCAAATTTGTTGAGCCATATGCTTCTGACACCTGCAACTGTGCAAAGATTATCATTTTCCTCAAATTCTTTGTCATTTATTGTATATTAATTTTTTTAATTTAATTTCTGGCATGGCTGAAAAATTTATTATTGGTGAAATGTGGGTTTCCCCTTACACAGTGATGAATTAATGGCTGGGAGCTGGATGTTGTGTCTGTTCTATATTTAGGTTAGTTAATAAGTTGTTTGCTAATATAAATGGTTGGTCCAGAAAGTGCACGTTAAATACCTCGAAAAAAATTACTGTGAAAATAATTTAAACACTAACCACGCCAATGAGTATACAGAATATTGAGTCTTCTTGTCTAGTCTGGATTTAATGATTGATGGGAGAGGTTAGGAATAGAATGCCAGCATGGAAGACTTTTTTCCTAAATTATTTCCCACTCTCCCTCCATGTAATTGCAGGTATATTTCCTCTTAAATGTTGCCTTCCTTATATCTACCTCTATTAGTGTAAATATGTGGATAGCCTGGGTGGTAATAGTAGGATCCAGTGCACACACACACACAAAAAGTTCCAAGCTGCCAGTACGCTGTGTAAATCTGGATAATTTAAATTTCTTGTTTAAGACATATTTGCAAATTCTAAACAGTATTGTTGCAAGTTCTAGGGTGCAGATACCCACCCACTTCCCAGATATAGGAGAAAGTGGTGAGATCTAGTGGCGCCCGCTGAAACTCGAGGTTGCAATGGGTAACGGCGAGTCGAGCACCACCATCAGGGGACCAGGACAGGTGGGTGACAGGCCTTTTGACAGAGCTGGGATCCCGGTACACATTCACTGTACGTGCTGTTGCCCGCTCCGCGATGGAAACTTGGTCATACTCATCGAAATATGACTCATAGATGTTGACTGCGTTGTTCTGGAGGATGGTATGCTCCATAGCCTGGCGTCGGCATCGAATAAGTACAATTATTGGTGTTGCGCAGGTACCAAATTTTAACACACCTTGAATTTTCTAGTATTTAGGTATTGTACAGTCTCAAAAGTTATAAGTTCTGTGTAACTTGAGGTAGAGGCACACATCCTTTTACATAACAGTAATTAAGCTTAAGAGAAAGTAATGTGGAAAATTTGACAATCCTTGTAAGACAACTTTCTGGATATGGAGATTCTGATGAAATAGAAATGTAAGATTGGGTTAGGGGGTGAGTAGTGAAAAAAACACATGCCAAAAACTCAATCAAAAGTGCACAAACAAAAACAACTAAATAGTTTGTCAAATTGATTAATAATATATAGGTACCTATGTGTCCATTTACTAGATTATTTTTGTATTATGGAGTTCTAATATATATAGCAAATTTAGTAGCATGTTTTAACTAAACACTGTAATTATTTTAAATGTTTCTAGTTATTTTATTTAACTTGAGTTTTCAATAGATCAAGGTAGGCCTGATTCAGTTCAACTTAAAATATAGCTTTAGGGAAATCATTTGGCGTAAATATGTGGTTTGCCGAGATGGGTATAGGGATGTGGAAAACAAAATAATATGTTAAGACTATTAGGAAATGTTTAAATTTGCTTCACCTTTATTTTCTGCTATCCTAAAAACAATGTAGGCCTATATCATCTTAAATGTAATATGTTCCTGGAATCTACATAAATAATGCCCATGCTTTGCATCTTACAATACCACTTGTCCTGGCTACCTGCATATTTACACTGATGTGTTAGAGGGAGAAACCCTTTAGGAAAAAACCAGGTCAGCACACTCAATTCGACCTCTTAGTAAACAGAAAACCAAATCAGATTGATATACCTTTGTCAGTGTGCCCAACAGAATGGGTTACAGGTAGTTGGAATGAAAATAAAGACTGTTCTGGGTTTATCTGAAGATGACCCTGTGACTTACATGTGACAACTGCAGAATGGAGGGGTGGTAGCTCTCATCTTTTTCCACTTTTTTCCTGTAACGCATGGTTTGTTCCTCATCCGCTGGGTTCACATCGCGAGGCCAGCCGCCCTCTGTGTGGTTCATGCCATGCTGGTCGTATTCAGCACGAACAGTGTTTGCCTGCACTCACAAACAGTGCCGGATTAAGGTCTTTGGGGGCTCTGGGGCTATTGAAGAATTTGGGGCCCTATTTACTTATGCTACGTAAGATGCCCAAGGCTTTATAAAAAACGCAGTTAAAGTGTAAATGAAAATAAGCATTGGAATATCATATTTTGGGTATATTTAAAATTTTAAAACTAAAAACGCAGTTAAAGTGTAAATGAAAATAAACATTGGAATATCATATTTTGGGTATATTTAAAATTTTAAAACTTAGAAAAACACAGACTTTAAATCAATATTATAGTTACAATCAAACAAAAATATACAAAACTAAACATAGGTTAAAAATGGAAATGTTAATTTAAAATGTATTTTTCCTTGCCTTAATATTTGTGAATATTTGCACAACATCGTCAAATGACAACCGTCTTGTAAAACCATGTTTTAATGACATGGTAGCAAGACCGTTAAGTCTTGATTCAAGCATTGTTTACTGTAATTTATTTTTAACTATGATATATTTTTTAAAATATACATGTATTTAGCAATGTCTTGGCAACTAACTACATCAACACTCTTGATTAAAGTCATAGAAATGTGACATTTCTAGTTTTAAAGATTCATCAAGATCCTTATTGTAAAAACTTAAAACAGTTCATAAGCAAAATTTCGTTCATAGTATTTGAAGTTTTGCAATCAACTGAAAATTGAAATTATGATTGAAAATTTTTGTAAGATTGTAGGCAATTATTAAGTCCGCTGTATAACTTTTCAACTATCATAAGAAATGTTTCTACATCAAATTTTTTCTGTCCTCTGATAACAGTCTCATCGTTGGCATTGTCATCTCCTGCATATTTTTTCTTTGGTTTTCTTTAAAGAGTTTGAGTCAAACCAGATGGTGTGATATTTAGCGAGAAACAAAGGAACTACATCAATGATGAACCTACCAGCACAGCTAAGCATCGAGAGCAGGAATATATATTCCTGAACTCATAAAAATTATTTAGAAAAAACCCCCACATATATAAGGGCATAAAATTCAATTTTTGAAGTAGCACAATACCGTTCAGAATGGTTAAGGAGCTGGGGCTGGGGCCCCTGAACCAGCGGGTATCCGGGGCTGCAGCCACTGTAGCTTCCCCTCCCCTCCCCCCAAACCCTTAATTCGGCACTGCTCACACAATCACTAATGTAACCTTTTATTCTCTGACAAGTGGTAAAACATAAATAAATATTAAATGTCCATGTTTAGATTTATAAGTTCAGGTGTAATTTGAAAATAAGTTTAAACGCAATATTAAAACTGTGACCTCCTTGTCACTAGCAGTTTAGTCTATTGCAAGATCGACACCTTGGTCTATTTGGCCACCGATGTGTATTGTTATATAATCCATCAATAGTGAAGAATCTGATGCCTATATTAGCCTGGAGTGAGGGTTGAAACCCAGAATTTGCACCAATTGTATTTAGGGTTGCCACCTGTCCCTTATTTTGCGGGATTGTCCCATATGTTATGCAGTTGTACTCCGTCCCCTGACAAAGGAGTTGAAGAAGAAAATAATTCCATATTATCACAATAATTCTACTAGTTGAATATTTGTTCATATTCTTCTGTTTTATCATTTGGGGCATAAATGCCACACTATTTTCTTGACACATGTTTTCTGTAGGAAATTGACTTGTTAGAGTTTGTGAGACTTTAAAATCTAAGAATAGATTTCAGTTTCAAAACAGTAAAATTAATTTTGTTTGGATCTAAATCTTAAAATATTCCTGAGAGAATGTATGACAATTCTTTACAAGTATGGCTGTTTTTTTTATATCACACTGCATCACGGTCTACACTAGTAGAGCTGGACAAGATTCAATATCAGCAGTAAGATGTATCTGGGTGCTTGTCGTACATCACCAACCAATGTGCTCCTTATTGAAGGGGTGGAACATTCTCTGTTTCTTGGGCACCGGTTTTTGGCAAAGAAGTTATTTGTTAAAAACTTTGCATCCTTACAAATTATGATGAGACTAAGCAATATTTGTTGAACAAAACACACCCAGCACTGGTGGATAACTTTTTTGAATTTGAATGAGCTTATTCAGTATATTTTTCCTCCTCTTCCTTATCCTGTTCAGTGTATCACTGGGGGGGGCATGACACCTTTTGGGATGTCCCAATGGTGTTATCTATTCCTGAATAGGAAGTAAAAAAAAGCTAGGGCCTACTTTTCCTATTGAGCAAAAGTTAAATGCAGTAAGGTATATGAAGTAAAGATCGAGTTTACAGACCTATTTTTATAGACGATTCTAGGAGGGAGGGGAACCAGCCCTAGTGTGTGTGCAGTTTTTTATGAAAGGGTATTAATTATAATCAATCATATATATTACATTCCGACGTGTCAATATTTACAGCGGAAATATTTGCTATTCTGCAGGTATTGAAATGTGTCTTATTTTTATGTCCTCACCCAGTAGCTGTGCTATATGACTTCTGTAGTGCTTTGGAATCTAGTATAAGTGGCTTGTTAGGAACTCCATCATATCCTTTGATAATTCAAATACTCAAAGAGTGCATTTCTCTTCAAGCTAATAGCTAAGTATTGATGTTCCAATAGATACTTAGTTACACATGGGTATCAGGGGTAATGAGAGAGCAGACAGATTGGTATCTAGTGTAAATTTATTCTCCGTGGAGCAGAAGATTCTGCTACCACATAGCAATTTTATATTATGAGTCAAATTTAAAATTCAGGATATGTAGGGTGAATGGTGGGAGACCACATGTAAGCACAAGGCAAAATCATACTACAATGTTTGTGAAACCAAATTATCTACACCATGGTTTTCGGTAGTTAAGGGCTGCCATAAGTGTATTTATACTTTAATC
>CABFWB010000062.1:568994-591166 GCA_902151455.1 Timema bartmani | reverse complement strand
TCTGTCTGGTGGTCACAGGACGTAACTCTGTACCGCTCCCACTAGTCTGTCTTGTGGTCATAAGATGTAACTCACTACCTTCCAATAAGAGTTATTAAAGTTTTTAGATCTACTTACACATATTCATATGCCAATACATGTGATCTGCAGCTGTCACTTTTGAAAGATATTAAAAATATTATCAATGCTTATTTAAATAATACTAATAATATATAAATATATTATCATCAGTGTTAACAACAAAAAATATGTTGGTATTTTCTAAAGTGTGCTCCAAATATTGGTTTACGATAATATGTTACAGTCTTGCCTTTAATGGTTTCTCTGTTGCCCTATCACAGTATCTGCACCATGGAGGAAACACGCTAGGACAGCTTTTTCCTTTTAGGATAAACGAAGTGTACATGAGGCTATGAGGCTACATTTTAATTCTTCATGAGACACATTGCATAGGTTATCTTTTAGAGTCAATTTTATTAATAACAGATCAAGTTAGATATTAAATGTGTTTAGTAAATTGAAGTGAAGGAATACCATTTTTAAACGAGCTTTATATTTTCTGATAAAATGCTACATTTGGAGTATCGCACTGTATGGAGTAGAAACTTTGACTTTTAGGTAGATAGAAAAGAAATACTTGTAGAGCTTTGAAATGTGGTGCTTGAGAAGACTTGATAAAACCATTTGGACAGACAGGGTGACAAATGAATAAGTCCTAAGAAGAGTGGGTGAGAAGAGAAACCACTTTGTATGTGATTCTTCAGTGCAAAGCAAATTGGATTGGACACATCCTTAGGAGAAACTATCTTCTGCATGAAGTCATAGAAGGAAAGGTTGAGGGAAAGATGAGCTTAGGAAGGAGGATTCAAATATTAGGTGACTTGAAGGAAAGAAGAACATTCTGGGATCTGAAGGAGCTGGCACAGGACAGGGTGCATTGGCGGTCTAAGTTTACTGACAAAAGGAATGGACTTATCGTGAGACAGAACACCTAATAATAATAATAATAATAATAATAATAATAATAATAATAATAGTAATAATAATAATAATAATAATAGATGATAATAATAATATATTAACTCAGTTTGTAACAAGTCTGCCTGCTCAACTAAGGTTTGCATAATAAATTCATGGCATGGATAAAATATTTATCATTGATGAAATTGATACTTTTCATCTAGTAGTGGGGAATTATTGGTTGAAAGACTTGGTTTTGTTTCTGTTATATTGAAAAAATGTAGATTTGTAAACCATGCACTGGTATAATCAGTTGTCTCAAAAACTACACGCTATCCGCAACCTCTAGGAGAAAAATCTTCCTTTAAAATATCGTTGAAGAACTCGAAATGATATGTAGTTTGAATGTGATATATTTAATTATATAATGAGCAGGATTAAACATTGCCATTTTTTAGAAGTGGTTTTTAAATTTACTAATTTGTTTAATCCACGATATGAAGTTAGTTAAAGATTAATGTAGCTATGCGTACACTCCATTTATCCTCAAAGGTAAAAATCCTACCTTGACGTATTGCACTATGGTCCTATCTTATAGGCTATAGCATAGTGGAATAATGCCAGGTATCCTTGCTAGTACCTACAAGATGGTTTAAAATATTTATTTATTTAAACTCATATTTGTATTAGTTGGTTAATTAATAGTACAACAATGACAATAAGTGGCTCTAGGCGCTTGACTCATGTCGTACTTTGCCAACGGTCACAGAGAAATTGGTGCTCAAGTCCCGGTTCTATGCATTAGGGTTTAGTTTTCATGTGATATTCTCTGTGTTGTTTTCTCATATTCTCTCCATGCTAATGCAGGTGCATTACCTGTGGGCTAATCTCCAATAAGCTACTTGGCTAGAGATTAACGAGGAATGAAGAATCTATTTTTTTTAGTAATTATTTTGGAAGTGGGGGGGTTTGGGCCCCCAAAGCATCTCCCTTGGTACAGCCCTTGGCTTCTCATCAAACAACCCCCTTACTCCCTCGTAATCCTGCTAAATGTAAACAAGTGGTTTGTGGAGTGTGGTCCCGCCTGCCTCTATCTCGCGGTTATCACACATGTGTCACATGTGTTCCGACACGCCTGATAAGGTAGCCGGGCTAGAGACATGCAGGCGCACGTCACGACAGTGATGTACTCCCGGCTGTAGAGAACGCCGCGTGTGTTCATCTCGATATGTCACACATCCTCTTCTATGCGGTCATCACTAGTCCCGACACTCCGGGGAGGAGGGTGAGAAGACACAGAGTGTGCTACTAGCTGTTGTTACGTGCCAATACCGACTATCAGGGCATTCAACCCTCTACGCTGAGCGAACAGGAAGGAAAATTAGGAATTTTCAGGTAATTACATAACTAAATTTTATTTAGACCAGTGGTTCTTAACCTTTTGGAAGTCACGGAATCCTTTTGTTTCTAAGAAAAATTTGAAAAATATCAGTAACCAGGTGTAATTTTTCAATTTAAAGAATATGTTATTTAGATATATACTAGCTTAGCTAATTAATGCATCATGATATGCGCATTGGTACAGTTGTAACTAAATTATTGGCAGAAAAAATCCAACTACCGAATCAACGATAGCTGCGTTATCTGATAGCTCATGATCCTAACAATATATAGCTGACGATTTATTCACGTCCATCACAGACTCTACCTTGATATACGAGTAAATAATGGTCCTGGGCACGGGAAGATTCCTGGATAGCTTAATGATTAGAGCATTGGCGTACTAAGCCAAAGGTTCTGGGTTCGATTCCCGTGTCCAGGTGTCATTTTTTCCGTTTAAAGAATATGATTTTTTATTGGTTTAGAAGTCAACGTATGTAGCAGTCTTCGGTTGTTAGAGTCATAGAAGCCAACATCACTTAGAACTGTTCTCATGTGGCATCTTTCGCCGGCGGAACACTTGTAACCAGTTCACGGAACACCGGTTTAGATGTATACTCTTACTTCCTCTCCACAGCCCTGCTGGTCAGGAGCGAACCTATTGCCTCCTGGTTTCGAGCCACTTCACACTAACAGTGTGTATAACCCTGCCCTGTTAGTGATAGCATCAGCGAGGAGCTACTCTCCCAATGAAACTGTTTTAATAGTTTGTTTTTTAAAGAAGGGCCTTCAATGACAACCCAAGTTGAATGAATGAGTAGGTATTCTTCTAGTAATTTCATCCACATTAGCTTTGAGAGAGGATAGGGAACAGCTTGCATTAATGAGCATGCGTAATAATGCGTCAGTCTCTTCTGATCTGGATTGAGGAAATCAGGGTTCAAATCTCGGCTTGGTCTACTAAGGATTTTATTATAAATTGTTTATCATTCTCCCTTCCCACAAACTTTGATATCTACCTTACTAATCCCTACCCTATTTTTGTAGCAATACGGACATCCCGGATAGATTATAAGATGTGGTTAGATTTTATTTAAAGGAAATATTCCACTTTCCTGTTAACACTTGTGCACCCGCCATGATTCGAAAAATGATCTCCCTGTCAACTGAAACCAGGGAAAATGAGAATCTATCGTCGAGGATCACTCGGCTTCGGTGCGGATATCATAATTATGAGCAATAAGTAATTTTCCCTTCTTAGTGACAGTAGTACAGCCTATAAAAGTTATAGGAAAAACAAAATTAATTGAAGAAGAATTTTGTCGTTACAAATTCTCGTGTTAAACTCTGAAATTTAAAATGAAATAGCCTAATAATACACGCTTTGCTGGCACTGGTCAATACTTTGCATAGTAAAAATTGAATTATGATGCATGTTGCATAAATTAATTCAGTAAAAGTTGCAACTTTCTAAAAAAAATTAATTTCACAATTTTAAATAAAAACAATTGGCTTGAAATTTACTGCAAATTTTTACAAACTATGCGATGTAGGCAAAAAATATGAAGCCTCTAGTCTATGGTTATCTGTAAGTACTAAAACATGTATTTACACCCCATCCACCATTAAAGGTAAAAGTCTGACCTTGACCCTACTTAATAAGCAACTCCATATTGGAACCACTTAAGGTAAGCTTGTTACCTTTCAAAGTATACAAAGTGTATGTTAGTGATATTCAATAATAATTTGTTTCACAAAGTTTGGCTAAATAATGATTTATCTTCAGGAATTTCACTTTATCACATTTATTTTATTATCTAAGTTAAAAAAATGTATAAAATTGTATATTCCTATGACAAAATGGGCAATTATGCAATATGTTGAAGTAGATGAAAAAATTACATGTGAAAAATTATCCAGTGTCCAAGGCCAAGATTCGAACCTAAACCTCTTCGTCAACAGCAATTCAGTCAACTGCGAGCTTGACCCTCTTTTGAGAACCACTCCATTAAAGTATGAGACGTGGTCAAATGTACAGAATATTTGTACATGGCATAATTTCATGGTCTTTACCAAGTGCATTTATGTAACCTTGTTAACGCTTATCAGAAGATTCTAAAACACGTAGATTAAAACGAAAGATAATTGTCACTAGATTTGTTAGGCTATAATAAACACTCAGCCTACCCTAAAAGGCTGCAGGCTTACCTTGATAGGCTACACTACGATACAGCAAATATAAAGGCCATAGTATAATCGGTCAAGGTAAGACTGCTTGCTACCTTTAAGGGATGAATATTAAGTTTTCATTAACAAATAATTAGATTTTGCACATTTGTAAAAAAAGAAACTTGTAAAGAGCATGGAGCCACGAGCTATTCAAAACTCATTTTATATAGAGGAGGAATTTTTTTAATACAAAAAGCTATTTTGTGGCCAAATTATTTAGTTTTTAATTTGACAAAAAGGACAAGTTTTATATACGGTTGACAAAAATAAAATGTTGAGGAAATATTTTTAACTGACTTGACTCCATATTTTACCAAACAAATCTCTAACTTAAAGTAGAACGCTATTTTTGGGGGCGTAAATAATACGATAAAAAAAAGTTGAGAAAATATATCTTTATATCTTTGAAATGGATGGTCATGCATAAACGTTTAAATGATCTTTTTGACATAAATCATCCAAAGGCTAGGTGTGATAAAAAATATATTATTTGCAGCAATTAAGGGGTCAGTGTAGGATACGTGAGTTAAAGGCCGTATTTTTGTAATTTTTATATCAAAACATTTTTTTCGGTTAAAAGAAATCAAATATTTATCCAGTAAAAATATAAGAGTTTAATTTTATTCACGTGGTAATCTCAACCGTTGTTGAATATCTGTCAAGGATGTCCGAGAATTTAATGGCAACTTTTTCTCTTCATTTAAAAATTATCTCATTTAGTGCTACTATTCTCATGACCGATATTAAAGAACCGTTTATATCACCATGTGAAGAAAATTAAACTATGTTTGTACTGGAGCAGTATTTTATTTATCTTAGACAAAAAAAATTTGCCATAGAAACTGCAGAAACAATAGCCTTTTCTCGCGTCCCTTTCCACCCCACCTTAAACAACGAGGATATCAGTAATATTCTGATCATAGACGAATATAATTTTAAAATATTGGGTCGATTTGTTGTGATTTTCCAACTGTTGAGTGTTAACGTACTCTCACTTTATGGTACGTCTTACCTTAATGGGATCCACTATGACCCCATCAAATAAGCTGCAGGGTAAGTTTGCTATACCTTTCGGGGTGAATGAGGTGTACATACATGCATACAGGCCAACGGGAAACTTAGCAGAGCAAACTTACATTACTTTTTTTTACACCAAAATTAAGCTGAATAGAATCAGAATTTTATATGAATTTAGTTATTTTTCTCTTTCCCAAAATAAAATGTATTTGTAGTCTATAAGATAAATTTGAATAGTTGAACTCGTTTATTTACGAAAATCGGCCAAAATGCACTGAAGGGGAATAGAACACACCTAGAAGAACTATACTGAAGCCTAGGGTTATTGGTGTGCAATACTAAGATACCGTTACTAAGGTTTGATAATTTAATTTTAACATATACCATTTTATTGTGATTAAACGTAAATTATTTACAGCATAAATTGGAAAGGAAGCCAGAAGCCAAAAAACATTGTTCGTTGTAAAAGTGTAAAAGTACCTAAAAATGTCCTACCTCCATTGGTTCATGTTGAAGTCCTCGAACAAGGGAGGTTTTTTCAAAAAACATAATCTCTCTTGAAGTAATTAAAAGTTTTTTTGAAAAAATATTTTAAAAACTCAATAATGTACAAACCTAGGCATTGAGGAGGAATTCGAAAATAATTTATTAATAATACTTTTGGAGGGGCATTGAATAGCCAAGAACCCCCAACAATCCTCCTATACCCCACCCTCTGTAAGATGGTCAATTTAGCAGCAGGATGTATAGTGAAATTTGATTTATCTTTTAATGATTGTAAACAACTCGTTTAGTTTATATATATATATATATATATATATATATATAAACTAAACATATAATATAAACATATAAACTATATATATATGTGTGTTTAAAACTTCTAAATTGGTGTAATTCTGGCATTTTTGTGAGTGTGCTTTAATTTTCAGTTTTAGTATGAGTACCCTAAACTTATGTCAAAGTTGAAATGTATCCACATTAGTGTNAAAAAAAAAAAAAAAAATGGGAAAAGTGGGGAAAAAACTTAGTAAAAATCATAATATATAATAATTATGGAAAAACAACTTTAACGCACTCAGCTGTAATTTAACCCCTAACTCCTCATCACCAGCAAACCAAACAAGAAGAGACAAACACCTTTTTTCCGCGTACCCACCATTCAGGGTTTCAGCTTACATACATAACAATTAGAAACTTGAACGTAGCAAAAAAAAAAAGTAAGATTACGTGTGTTTTTCCTGACGGCTTACAGATGATGAGCATCCAGACGTCTCTTCTGCTGTTCCTAGCCTTTATGGAGATGACGTGCGCGGGGGACTTGGAATCATGCCCCGAACCGTGCACCTGCCCACGACCCTCCCTGGCCGACTGCGCCGAGGTAGGGTTGACGGAACTACCGTGGGATTGGGGTCCTCAAACTGTTCTTTACGCACCTCACAACCGGGATTCAACCCAGTACACCCTCAGCCGCAACGAGTCAACGGAGCCCCACCAGCGTGGTCCCCACAGTCTTGAGACCTTAGACTTGAGCCACAACCGACTGGAAACCATTCGGGACTTCGCCTTCCAAGATTCGTGCAAGCTACGGGCTCTTCTCCTGGGGAATAATGAACTGAAGACCATTCATGTGAACGCCTTCGCTAATCTGGGAGATCTGACAACTTTGATAATAGAGAATAATGAATTAGAATCGATTCCTGTCGGTCTCTTTGATTCTCTGGTGCAATTAACACTTCTCAATCTAAGCAGGAACATGTTTCAACACGTGGATAAGAAAATGTTCCAAAACTTAACAAACTTAGAACATTTGTCCTTGGCAGAAAACCAGTTGGAATATTTAGAATCCAATATATTTGTTTCTTTTAAACAACTCAAGACGTTAGACCTCAAGAATAATTCGATAAAAAAGTTGCACAGAAATATTTTTAAAGGTTTGACACAGCTGAAGAACTTGAGTCTTTCCAACAACAGCATCCACAACCTACCAAGTGGTTTATTTCGTTCACTGATTTCCTTAAGGGTGCTGACTATGGCAGATAACTATATAACTAACGTTGAGATGAGCGTGTTCACAGGTCCTCAAGTTTTGACTTTCTTAAGTTTAACAAACAACCGATTAAAATATGTGGGTACTGGTACTTTTAATTCTATGACACATATGAATGAATTACACTTGGATTCAAACAAGCTGACCATATTCAACAGTTCGATTTTTCACAATATGTGCGAACTTAAGCGTTTGTATCTGCAGAACAATTTTATTAATCATTTGAAAGAAGGACTTTTCGATAACTTGACAAATATAATACTACTTAATTTAGCTAATAATTCGATAGAATATATTACATATAAGTTGTTCAATAAATTAAATAATTTGACTCATCTAATACTAGATAACAACAGATTGAAATCATTAAAACAAGGAGTTTTCTCTGAGTTAGGAAAGTTGGAATCATTAAGTTTAGACCAAAACTGTCTTGAGATATTGATTAATACGGAATTCTATGGTTTAAAGGAACTTCGGGTTTTAGTTTTATCAAATAACTGCTTACAAAGACTAAATCTTGGTTTATTTGACACACTAACAAACCTACGAAACCTTTCTTTAAATGGTAACCATTTACAAACTTTGGACAATGCTATTTTCAATCATTTGTTATATTTAGAACGTTTAGATCTAGGAAACAATAAAATATCTGAGATATCTAAAGATGTATTCAATAACTTAACAAGACTCAAATATCTTGATATGAGTAACAATGCGCTGAGCGCATTAGACAGTCGTTTATTTAACAAATTGACAAACTTACACATATTGAGACTAGATAATAATTATATAACCTCCCTGAGTGGTGTTCTTCTAACCAACTTGAGTAGTCTCACATTATTGAGTTTATCAAATAACAAACTAGAACAACTTGATAGTAAAACTTTTACGGTTCTTTCAAGACTTGAATCTTTAGTTTTGTCTAATAACCAAGTGGGGTATATCGACTCGGAGATGTTGGCTCCACTGAAGAACTTGAAGTGGTTATATCTAGACTCTAACCGTCTCCAATATCTGGACGATGCTGTTTTTGAAAGACAACGCAAACTTTTGAGATTAGATCTTCAAAACAATCCATTGCATCACTTGTCGGCCAAGGCTTTCCGTCCATTGGAAAACTTGGTGTATCTCGATATTTCCAACGCAACCCTGCAAGACTTAAGCGCGGAATCTTTCAAGAACAACTTTAACCTCAGGTACTTATTACTACACAACAACCAACTCACACATTTAAGTTCGAATTTTTTTTCGCATATGGAAATAACGGCTTATTTTAATTCATTAGGTAGAAACGTAATAAGATGTGTAACACTGTCAGGAAATAATTTAAATTTTTTGGATTCAGGTGCGTTTGAAGATTTTCATGATTTAGAGGACCTATACTTGGATAACAATAATCTAGTATTTATTGACAGTGGACTTTTTAAAAACCTTAAACATCTGGTGAATCTAGACTTACAAAAAAATAATTTGCGAAGTATTGATGAAAATACCTTGAGCCATTTGACTAACCTTTCCTATTTGGATATAAGTAAAAATAGCTTGAAAGCGTTAAATGAAAATATATTTCGAAAAAATAAAAAATTAAAATATTTATATCTACAAGATAACAAAATTAAATCTATTACTAAAACCACATTCTCACCCGTAAAAAACTTAATACTGCTGAACTTGACTAACAACCTTATTGAAAATCTTAACCGAGAAATATTTTTGAGCTTATCCCAACTTCAATCGTTAGATTTGTGTACGAACAAGCTCAAGAACTTAGACCCTATAATATTCTTGGGTTTGAAAGAACTCAAACGTTTACTGCTAGACAATAATCAACTGCACACTTTGGGATACAAACTGATTCAACCTCTTAAAAAACTGGAGGTGTTCAGCATTAAAAACAATTACTTAAAAACAATACCAAATGGTTTGATTCCCTCTCTGAAACATTTGACTTGTTTGACCTTTTCATTCAATATGCTCAGCACACTGACGATGCAGAATTTACCGAGACTGACAGAGCTAGAGAACTTATATATAAATAGCAATTATATAAATATGATAGATAAAAATATATTCAAAAAATACATAAATTTAAAGATATTGATAATGTGTGATAATCAAATAAGCAAACTTGATGCGACAATATTTTATGACTTAAAAAAACTTGAGATTCTGGATATTCAAAATAATTTTCTACGTCATCTTCACCCCTTTGTTTTCAAAAAACTGATAAATTTGCGGCAATTAAGGTTGAATGCCAACTTCTTAAAAACAATTAACGAGTCCTTGTTTCAAAGCCTTAGTAAACTAAAGACACTAGACCTCGGTGATAACCAGATCAAGTCGATACCTGAGAGATTATTTAAAACGCTTTCGTCACTATCTCGTCTGGATATGAATGACAACATTCTTCCTTGCCTTGAAGACCAAGCTTTTTACGGACTAAGCGCTTTAAAATACCTTTACCTGCACAACAATAGATTGGCAAATATCCATGCGAATAGTTTCCATCACTTGGCTACATTACAAACCCTTAGCCTCAAAGGAAATATTCTACGTCATCTGAACAAGACAATTTTCACAAGTTTGAGAAACCTGAGGATTCTAAATTTATCGGACAACATTTTTCGGTCTTTTGACGAGGCCTTGTTCACTTCTTGTGTCAAACTTGAACAACTTCATTTAGACGGCAATCAAATACATTCGCTTGGAAATAAAATGTTTCATGGCCTTCACAATATGATCTTCCTTGACCTTCAAAACAACGCCATTCATTCACTTCCATCTAACACGTTTAACAGCCTGAGAAAAATTGTATTCCTTGATTTAGGTAGTAATAAGCTGACAGAGTTCGATTATAGGATTTTCTTAGGGAATAGATATTTACGGTACCTTGAATTAGGAGGGAATAAATTCAACTCCAAGATTACACCACAATTGATTAAGTTTACAAAACTGGGTTTGAAATATATAGGTTTGAACGGTAGTGGCATTATTTGCAATGATCGTTTAGCAAGTGTTCTGGAGTACTTTAAGAAGCACGGGATTGAAACAGACATAATGTGTCAGAGCCCTGATTAATTTTCAACATCTTATTAGAACAAGAAAAATGAATCTATTTTTAATAGGTATATTTAACGTGCACTTTCTGAGCACATTAACTATTATCAGAACATGACTCGGATATTAATAATGATAAGAGTTGGGTAGACGTTCGGGTCAGAGTTCAAAGGGTGTTCTAATGGGAAGAGAAAGAAATGAAGTAGAACAAGCACAACATTCAGTCCTCCAGCCAGCAAATCACCAATGATACATTTTAAGCTATGCGACGAGTAAAGTAAGGTTGTGAGGTTAAACGATGTGGAAAAATAAGTCCGCATTATTTCATGGTAGTGTGAAAATTTACAAGCTAAGAAAATTAAGTGTTTTAGTTTTAAGTAAAGAGGGAATAAAGTTACATGGCAACTGACAAATCTTCATTTACTTGTGCACCAAGAGGATAATATAGAGGAAATGTAACCGTATTCTTGGAAAAGAATCCAAAATTATTGAAGTAAAATAACTCAGGGGGCGGCCAGACTGAGCGACAGAGCGCGCACGTTTGAAAGATAGAACTGGTTCTATTTTTCAAGCGCGCGCGCTCGACCCGGTACAGTCTAGTTTACAGGCGCTAGGCAATATTATTGTATGTTGGTTCATTGAATGCTAGGAAAACTTCTCATTTTGACATTTTTATTATTATTGATAGATTTAGCACACTTGCTACCAACGGCCTAATTTAATTGGTAAGATCATCAACCTACCTATATGTATATATATATATATGCAAATATATATATGTATATATATATGTATATATACATCTATATATGTAAAAGTGATATGTTAAAATACTTCAATATTATCAAAGTAGGCCATTATAAATAAGATTACCATTAGCGTGGAGAGAGGATGAGAAAACTACAACAATAACTCACTTGTTAAAAAAAAACTCAGTTCACTCAGCCAAGATTCGGAGTCTCCTCTTCAACAACTAACGAGAGCTATCTGCTAATCACGCGCTCGCTCGCTCCCGCACTCGCCAGTCTGGCTACCCAGTCGCTTGCGCGCTCGCTCGCTCGCACGCTTGTCAGTCTGGCCGAACCCTAAGGCTCTCGATCGAGAATTTAAGAACAACCTACTCGTCAGTGGCAAGACAAGATGAAACTGACGCCTTCGTCCACGCGTGATTAATCCATCTGTTAAATAGAACAAACACGGTCTAAAAGTTGTGTAGGAATAAGGAAGGTAGAATTGAATGTAATCTACCCGCCTTTGTTTATAGGGAAAGTGGCAAGGCCGTAGCCAGCCAATAATTTCAGGGGGGGGNTTTTACCGGGTCAGAAACCCAAGGCCATAGCCAGCCAATAATTTCAGAGGGGGTTGGGGGGGCACATCCCCCAATTGCTGGAAGCTAGAAAAAAATTATAAATGATAAACAGTTCTGGAAGCTCTCTGAAGTGGTTTATTTCATGGAAAATAACTCACTAGCAGCCGAAGGCTTGGAAAATTTCTAAATTTTAAACACTTTTTGAAGCTCTGTGAAGTTTTTTTTTATGGTAAAATAGCCCCCAGAATGCCGAAGGCTAGGAAAATTTCTAAATATTTAACACCTCTAGAAGCTCTCTGAAGTGCTTTCTATGGTAACACAGCCCCCTAATTTGTATTTGTATATTAATTTTAATATTGTTTTAACCCTAAATAAAGCCATATATATTTTGTTCATAAAATTTCGCGGTGGGTTTGAACCCCCAAAACCCCTCCCTGGCTACGGCCTTGGAAAGTGGAAAAACATTTAGGTAAGAAAATCAATACATTCAACAGGGATTAGAATCTCGACCTCACTAGAAAAACCGACCAGAGAAGGTTAACTTATTAACTCACGTGCCCACTGATGTGGGTCCAAATTATTTTCATCAAACATATTCACATAATGACAAGACAAAAATAAATGGTACGGAACTCCGCACGAACTTTCTCACTCTATTGTTTAAAAATGAAGATATTTACTCAAAACTCGTAATATATGTGAAACGAAATAATATACACTAGCAAACCCAAGCATAAATTGCACTATACTTATGTAAAATAATTTTTGAGTCCCGGTTTTAAATTTTATTTTTAAAGAATTAATGTGCTCATTTGTATGTTTGTACCGATTAAAAATATCAATATTGGGTCCCCAAGTGTAAACACTTCATATTGAAATTTCGACTTCCGGTTAGAATTTTCAACATTTTATTAGGTGTTGCAAATCTTCATGTCATCATATCGCTATTAAATTCCTCATTTATAAATGTTGATCAAAAAAATGTAAATATTGACTATTGAGTCTAAAACTGAGATAGATCATTGTTGTACAAACATTTCTCCTAAGAGGTTTAAGTACAAATAACATAAACTTTTTGAGAAACTTACTAATATTTAATTACTCTATAGCATTGGAGAATTATTGCGTTAAAACTAAAGTAGTATCTCTTTACAACTAAAGCTCAAAAAATTGTATAAATATATTTACCAATATCTCGGAAACTGTTGGTTTTATAAAAATATATTTCATATAAAAGTTTTTTATTTGTAATAGTACTACAGTTTTGAAATGATAAGTTATTTAGTATCTCAAATAGTTGCCGAGATACGGACATTTCAGCTTCTGTAAAGTACCCTAAAAGTAATTTTAGTGGGAAAATGAAAATATCCAATTTATAATCTTTATCAACGCCTAGATACGAGTTTTAATCAAAATCTTTAGAGGCTATTTTGAGAAAATTAATTTTTTCTCTTTTCGCCCTTTGTTAAACTAATCTTAATTTTAAGTTTAAACAGACACACAGACAGACGGCATTGCAAAGACCACTTTTTAGGGGTCGGGGGGTCATAAGACGTCTACATCCATCAACATTTCAGGTTATATATATTTTTTTACGGTCGCAATACTTATTACCTTTTGTGTTAGAAAAGTTAAAAAATATTAATATTTGCGTATAGCTTGAAAGTTATTGGTTTTATAAAATATGCTTCGAATAAAATATTTGTATTATAAATAGACCTACATATTTGTAATGATAAGTAATTTCATATCTCAAATAGTTTCGGAGATCTGATAAAAAATTATAATTTACGCATCAGACCGGAGCCCTTAAAGTCATTTTTCCGAAATATTGATAGTAGCCATTTTGTTTAGAATATTTATAAATGTTTTCAAATGAAATTAAATCAAAATCGTTAGGGCCGATTTTGAGAAAATCGACTATTTCTCTTTTTGCCCTTCAGTAAACTACTCTTAATTTTAGGGTTAGATATCCAATCCCAAAAAACCCTCGGGCCAACTCTATGAAAACCCTAGATACCAAGTTTTAGCCCGATCGGTAAAATAGTTTATGCTCTAGTTGGGGGTACAAACAGACAGACGGAAATTCAAAAAGCACTTTTTCGGATTCAGGGGGTCATGAAACGTCAAGATTTATCAAAATCTCGAGTTTTATTTTTTTGACGATCAAAATACTTTCTCTACCTGTAAGATAGAAAGTAAAAGTAGTCCAAATAATATAAGTGATATTATACTACATTTTGGATTACGCAAGCCTTGATAATAGAACTGATTTATATATGTTTGGATGATTGTCATCGCCAACACACACAACCAAGGAAAAGTAATATTTTATAAATTAATATTTTTTAACGAATGACTATAAGCACATGGGATTACACCAATAGTGAGCTCCGAATTACTAAAACCCCTCGTGCTTTCATGTCATTTGGAAACCAAATTTTCAGCCCCCTCATGGAATATAACTACAGTATTCTCTCTAACGTGGCTGGGTACTGTTTGAAGTATAACGCCCAAATGATCTTGAACATGAAAGAGGATTTTGGTTTATTCCATCTTGTTTGATTTTTATTTTCTTAAAAATATACATTACATTTCTATTCTTTTAACGTAAGGATTATTAATGACTTAACATAAGAGCTAAAATGAGGAAGTTATATAATAGTAAGTGCACCCATTATTTTTTTTTGTGGAGAGGGAAGGGGAAAACAATTATAAGCTATACGTGGTAAACCACTCACAGTGCAATCATCAAGGATTTGAACCCCAACCTTCCTGTAAACTTTGTTCGGTTAAAATGGAAGCTAAACACCTTAGACCACTCGACCATTCAGGTGCCATTATTCATGAGTTTTTTTTTTGTTTTTTTTCCAAAATTGGGTAAGGCTGCGTTTAGTCCAGTCGGGTCCAAAATTATTCCCAAAATGGGGCCAGCAGGTAGACATTTAAGTGTAACTTCACACACAAAAAACACTAAATATAAAGAATAGTTTATAAAATAAAAACTCGAAATGTTATTTAAAATAGATTTGCGTTGCTTTAATATTTAAGTAGTTCTCTATTTATTTTGTAACAAAGGAGTTGTTCAAGTTCAATAAAGAGTACGATTAGACATTCGCAAGGTCGGTAAAATAAATTCTTCACTCGAAACTTTGACTGCTTTGCATCACGAAAACGATACACCTAGTAGTTAAAAGAAACGAGGCATAAAAAAAGAGGCCAATAAGGTGTGAACCATAGTTTTTTTTTACTAGCTCCAAGGGCAATAAGGGAGTAGGAGAGGGTATTACCAACACTTTTCAATCGACATCACACCTGAGTCTTATCGTAAGACGAATTTTCTCTCAAAGTGCTATTACTTCAAGAACAGCCCTTCCTAAAAGTTAAGATGAAACCTATATACTTCCCATGATCTAAAACAACCCTCCCCAATCCCACTTCAAACTCTTGATTCTGAATCATAAAACAAAAATTTTATGATCAGAGGTTCTTTCCTTTATTCTTAGAGAAAGGTTTTTCATGGCCCAGTAAAAGAGGACTGGAAATGTGGTTTCTCTTCAAAAGTGAACCATCAAGGCAGAAATATCTTGTCGCCTCCCCAAAGAGGGCAGATGTTGCTGCCGAAACTGCGTGTGTCTGTCTTGCAAATAACTCGGAGAAATAGCAAGACACAATTGAAATTTATTTTGAAGCCATATTATTTATTTAAATATACAGGTTGTTCGGAAACTCAACGCCCAAACTGCACATATACTGTAGTTTGTTTGAACCAAAAGCAATCTAAAATCCCTACACACTTATATCCGGCAAAATACGCTAATACCATTAAATTATGTTCAAAGTTTCGGCGCACAGCGATGGGAGAGAAAAGCTGTGCAGGCATGCGTGTACAAAAGGTTGCATTGGAATTAGACGCGTGAAACTTTACATGTAATAATGGCAAGCACGTTCTGTGATGTAGGACCGTTAATGATGACCCTCAGAACGTATTCCCATTTCTAGATAGACTGGTGTGTTGTTTACTATTAATTGTGGTATGTTCTGCTGCCTTGTTCCAAGATGTTGAAGTGTGCAGTGCCGCGCGCCTAGCTCCTATGCAACCTATTGTACACGCGTGCTTGCACAGCTTTGATCTCCTGGTGCTGTACACCGAAACTTTGAACATAGTTTAATGGTATTAACGTATTTTGCCGGAAATAAGTGTATAGGAATTTTGTATTAATTTTGGTTCAAACAAAGTACATGTGCAGTTTGGGCGTTGAGTTTCCAATCAACCTGTATATCAATTATTTCTCGAATAAAAACTAATAGTCAACTCATGTATTAGTGAACTCGGCTGTAGTGAACATAATTCACTGGTCCCAACCCACATACATTTCAATGTGTGTTAAAAAATCAGTTTATAATGAACCCTCAACTTCAGTTTAAGTGAACATAAAAATTGAAACGTTCAATAATAAATGTCATTCTAACATTATAATTCTTTAAAAACATAATTTTTTAGTTGTTTGAACTTGAAGACACCGATTCTGTACCTAAGTGCTTGTTTTGGTTGCACAAAGCATGACTGAAAATATGGAATGGGGAAAAGGAATACAGGGGGGAGGGGGGTTGGCTGAGCTTAAACACTCACTGCACTCATTGACCTGACCTAAGTTTTAATACCTCTGTCTGCGGCAAGTAAAGGAAGATAGTCTTCTGAGTTGTATTAATATTACAGGAGTTACAGGACAGTTAGTTACAGTCTGTGGCAATTTAGTAATTGTTTTCACTAATTCCTTTCTTCTAGAGGGTATATAGAACTCAAAAATGTAGACCTTTGTACTCAGTTTAGTTGTCTGAATGTATGGATAATGTGGAATAAAGTGTGGAAAAAGCACAAACTCTAGAAAAGGATATGTAAAAAAATTAATTAAAACAGTATACAAGAAACAGCAGCATATAACCAATTTTTAAAAGATTAATCAATAGATTTCAATAAAGAACTATTGTATTTGAACTCTTATTTTGTTTGTCACTAACCCACTACTTTCAGATTTAAAAAAAACACTGTTTTAGTGAACTTCGGACATTGTGAACAAAATATCTGAGTCTGTAGAGGTTCAATACAACGATAGTAGACTGTACTTACAAACTAAAGAGAACATGAGGTATGTGTCTCTTTCCAAACGCAATAATAATATATATTATTTTATTAAGGAAATTGTTTAGTTTGTCTTAACATAATTTATTTTTAAATAAAATATACAGTGTATTATCTAGAGCTGGGCCGATCAGCTATTTTGCCGATTAGTCCGATGCCGATCATTTGTTGCCGATTAGGCCGATCACCGATGCCGATTTTTTTATTTTTTTTCAATTTTAATAAGTGTATAAAGTAAAATGACCCTTAAAGTAAAAAAAAATATTACTTTCACCAGTTTTATAATGTCTAATATAGTTTTGTTTTAGTAACATTTAAATAGAAACTTTTAAAATGTAAAGTTTGTTTAATTATTATTTTATATTGTTATTGTTAGGACAAGTGAACCTGTCATTTAACAAAAACAAATCACATTAATAAATAGCAAATATACCGGTACATGTTAGATAATTAAAATATGATTTCACATTTATGATTAAATAGGCCTACTGACCCTTTCATTAGACAAAGACAAATCATAATCAGCAAATTTAAATTTAATTTTAATGATAAAAAATAATCAAGGCACACATATTTTTGCACACAAGGAGAATAGGCCTACATCTATTTTGTTTTTAGATGAAATAGGAATTTTTACATCCAATGTCTATTAAAATATGGCTTCAATATTAAACAATTTTTAACAATCGTAATATTTTTGTGAATTGTGATTTAGATATATCATAACATAGGTTTTTGTGATTCTACAAAGCATTCTATCATAATTTAACTACTAAATATTAATATCGTATAGAAATAAGTGGTTTCTTTAAAAAAAAAAGTATAATAAAAAGTCATCACCATTTTTAAACAGTAATCCGATCTTTTTTTTAGCAATTTAAATAATCTTAATGAAAAATAACATTGTTTTAACTACATTTAAATAAAAACTACCTTTAGAAAATCGAATGAACGGTGAACGGGTCAAAATGAACGGATCATTGAACTGAACCAGATACAATGAATCGTTCATTTAAAAGAACGATTTGGCCCATCTCTACTTCAATATGATAAAATAAATAATAAATAACATAATGTGCAACGAAAGTTATTTTTCGTGTTTTTTTTTAAGAAATACTTTAAAACTTGTTTAAATTTACTATTAAAGAAAATGTAAAATTTAAATATTAATATATATTAATTCAATTCATATTGAAATATGAGCGAAACAAATTCCCTGCCAGTGGAAAGTTTTGTACTTGCATTAAAAGAAAAACTGTTTCCATTTAAAACAAAATGTGCGCATGTGCGAGATTATTACGTCCGATGTTTCATTTTTTGGGCATCTTTAACAAATCGAAATAAAACAACACCAATCTGCTAATATCTTATTTTATGATTATTAGATTTGTTACCTGTGAGTATTTTTATTTCTAATAACGTGCATAAATTGGAAAAAGACCTATAGTAAATATATTTTGTTTAGAATGTTGGATGTGCTGTTTATTTCAAACCTAAGTCCATAAGAACAAGCTAATTATTCAAAGATCACATACGAGAGAGCAGAGATAAAATATTATTTTTTTAGGACTTAAAATATACCCACACATTTTGAATAATTGGCATAAATAATCGGAGATTCAAACACCGATCATCGGAAACGCCGGTTATGCGATAATCGGCCGATGATCGGATTAATAATCGGCATCGGCCCAGCTCTAGTATTATCTATATAGCTCTTTTCATTCTTTACTCTAAATATGAAAATATTTCATCAGTACGGTGACAGGGAGCTCAGGGTTCTAAACCTGGTCGGATCAACTGAGGGTGAATTTTCTTTAAAGATTATAACAGCACAATATTAACCGGCATTGTGGTCAGTGCAGCTGGCTACGAGCTTGGGTGGCTCGGGTTCGATTCCCGGCTGGTACCGTGGGTATTCTTCCCTTAAGGGGAATGATCCATAACGACCACCAGGGTTTGCTTAATTAGGCTTAAATTAGGTTGACTCATACAGGCTCCATAACTTCATAATAACTATCATCACACCAATTCATTGTGGGTATGACGTGTAGAAAACCACCTATGGTGTACCCTGTGCACCATTCTGTGCCACCGGAGCGGCTAATAGTTTACACATAAGGCACCCGAACCATAATGTCATGTCCTTACCATATATATACCATACGATAAAAAAAAGTCAATATTTACCACATAGCTTTCTTTATCTAAGTCAGTACATCCCGATACTATATAACCTAGCACATATTTTGTTGGCTAATTGGATGGAAGAATGAAAACTAATGTAAAAACAAATTCTATGTAGAAAAAGTTTTCATAACCTGGAATTGAATCAGGATCTCCTGGAGCTATGAAAAATCCCTCTAGCGCCTGTGTCAATTGGTAGGTTAATTAGAAATTAGACTGAGCTTCAAATATCCTGCAGAGGTGTACATTAAAAGTAGATTCTCTTTTACCTTTTATTCTTATAATCGTACCATGTAGGCTAATAATATGACAATTTATATCCACTGTAATAATATTGCGTAATTTTTATATAACCTGAAAAATTCATTATATTTGGAAAAAATATGTAAATTACTTTTTTTTTCTTTGCTAGCTAAAATTGATTAAATGTGTATAAACTAGCAACAATGTGTTAAATATTCAATATTGAGGATTGGCTACACCCATCTACGAAAGCAAAATAATAAATGTTACCAACATTAGTATTTCTTTTTATTGAATACTTAAAATCCCTTAAAACAAACATGAGTCCAAACGACTGAGCCCAGAAGTGCGGCATTTCCACACTAAACTGTGCGCTAAAGCAGTCTTGCCAACCATAAACACTTTATAGCGTAACAATTCCCTCGGCGCGGTGATGGTATAAAAAAAGAGGATCCCAGTCTTTGAATGACGTCACGGTCGCGTGGTTTACACTGCAAACAGTACTGTAAAAAAAAACGTGGCAGGTAAAACAAATGACTCGAGTTGCATCACAAAGTTTAGTTCTTGCTAACGTGTGCGTTCACAAACCATTTTAAAACATTGTACGTATTAGTTTCGCTAAATAGCTGCTTATGATTTATAACTAATTAGCATTGATTAATATGAACTTTTTTGTACTTTCTCGTGACCCCTCGGAGAAAGGAAATATTATGAAAGTAAATTAAATTAAATTTGAAATGTTGATGGATATCGACGTTTCATGACACGATGAACCAAATAAATGTGTTTTTTTGCGATGTCATCTGTCTGAACGTGTATGTATACCTGTATGTCTGTATCTCGGTCTAGAGCCGAAACCATTCTACTGATGAGCTAAGATTTTGTATTTAGTATAAAAAGAATAAGGGTTAAAAAGAGTAAAAAAAAAGGTAAAAAGTTTAAAAAGGGTAAAATGAGCAAGGAGAATAAACAGGGCAAACAAAGGTAAACTCGATTCTGGGTGGATGCGGTAAAAAAAAAGGATAAAACCATTTTAATTGGATTTAATTTCAACCCTTTAGCAACCAATTATTTATGCTGTGACACTACTTTAATTTTTATTAGCGCCAACAGGTAAGAGTTCAAAGTGTTGTTTATAAAAGAGCTATAACTTAATCTCCAACAGAAATGTCACCCGCCTCGGTGGCCTAATTAGCTAACGCGCTGGTCGTGTTGAGCTGGACTGCCTATGACGGGGAGATCGAGGTTCGAATCTCAGTCGGGTGAACTGGGGGTGGTTTTCCCTAAATGGTTTTACACTCTCCCTCCACGCAAATGCGGGTTCACTTCCTCTAAATTCAACCTTCCCAATTCATAATCCATTAGCGTAATCAGTACTTAAGCGTATAAACCTAACGGGTAGTAAGACGCGGTGCTAAATAAATAAATAAAAAGAAATGTCAGCTTTTGAAATACATTCAGATTATTTATCTATTTTGACATTGTGTATTAGCATACTTTCTCGTTTTGTATTTCAATTTGTACTAATAAACGATTAATACCTAAACATATTCTGAAAATTAAAAAACTATACATGGACATGGGAATCGAACACGAGACCTTAGACTGAGTACGCCAATGTTCTAACCACTGAGCTATCCAGGAATCATCCCATGCTTAGGGTCATTCTTCACTCATATTTTAATAATTTAAAATTTAGTTATTATTACCTGTGGTTAATTCTATGTACTAGGAATAACCAAGCTACTTTATTGATCCCCGTGCAGCTGTCACATCTGGTATGTGAAACATAATACCAATCAATGTTTTCTGTTCCGAATTTTTACCAAATCGTTCCTACTAAGATTGTCATTTAGTTGGGATTTTAATTACCTTAACTTTAGGCATGATCACATAGTATGAAAAACTGTTCGCAAACCTATGATAAATAAGCTTCAAGGCAATAATTAGCCTTAGCTTCAATTAATAGTGGAAAAACAGTAGTTAACAAATGTACAATTAAAGATAACCGTATTAAATGGTCAAGGTTACTATTATTTCTCCAAACAATTTTATTCGATTCATTCATCAGATTAAAACATTCAATATATGTTAAGATATAACCATAATCTAACTGTATTGTACCAAAATGTGTTTTAATTAAGTTGTTTAATTTGAACATAGTTTACTGTAATACAACTTAGTTTATGGCAGGAATATTAAGGAAAAGCCGTGTAAAAATACTAACATTGTTTTTGTAGTCAACAATGATAACATTTTAATTTAAAATTAGTAATATTTTTAAGATATTGGTAATATCTATGAAAAATTGACAGCACATGTTTTGACATATTAATATATTACATTATTTTAGTAACTTTTGTAAGTGCCTGATATTTTTCTTCCTACCAGATTCCTACTATAAGAATCTGACTTGACCTGGGATCGAAATGACTCTCTATCGTGACTGTAAAATTTTGAAAAAATTAAATTTAAGTTTTGTGTGTGTGTGTGTGTGGGTGTGTGTGTGTGTGTGTGTGTGTGGGTGGGTGTGTGGGTGTGGGTGTGGGTGGCTGTGTGGGTGGGTCTGTGGGTGTGGGTAGGTGTGTGTGTGTGTG
>CABFWB010000062.1:531896-568515 GCA_902151455.1 Timema bartmani | reverse complement strand
GTGTGTGGGTCTGTGTGTGGGTCTGTGTGTGTGTGTGTGGGTGTGTGTCGCAAGCAAGGAGATCCCGAATCGAATCTGGGTGGGGCTAAGGAACCTAATTAATATTTGTGTATACACGCTCGTCCTGCAAGTCATATAATAAACGGATTTGAGCCCATAACTTTCTCAGCGCTAATCCTTAGAAATTGAATTTTAACTAGCATCTTCATTCCTACAAAAAGTTAGGAATATTCGTAAGTAACTCTTATGACCCACTTTGGTGCTATAATGGTCTAAGGCTGGGGTGGGCAGCCATGTTGCAAAGTGGCAAATTGGCCATAAAAGTGTGGCAAATTTGAGTTTGCCAGATCTGACAATAAAATAAAATTTCCTGAAGGCGTGTCCTGGTTGTAATTTGATATTTCCACGCATCGTTCATCCTGTGTAGAAGGATGTGGAACAGACGTAGATATTCCTTGAACTGTCGAGACTGCAATGTGTGTATATGCTACAGGTAAAGTCCAAACTTGGATAATGTCAATATTATCCAGAAAATGTTGAAATCCACAATATGTGGATAATGTTAAATGAAAGGTGATTGCATATTATTTTTCGAAACACATCTGAATGATATTTACACTATCCACACTCACTTAGATAATGATGATGTTAGGCTAGTTTGTGTTATGTTAGGTTAGGTTAGGTTAAGTAAGTGGAAAAGAAAGCATCAAAATGAAGCATTTCGAATGTCAGTGCATTGCCACGATCCAATTTCAGGTCCCATATTGAAATAACGTTCCAAAATATCATTATATTGAAAAGTGCTTAGTTTTACAAATAGTATCCAAAGCTATCCAAATATTGCTGGCTAGTTTCGTGATTATCCGGATAAGGTAGTGAAATAAATTACTTTATATTTCTGACTTTATCACAGCACTTGGCTAATGCTGGCATCTCTTGGCTAATCCCAACATTATCTAGATATATATAATGACACAAGGGAGAGGAGAGTTCTTTTCACACGGGCCTCTACTTGTTCTAAGGCCGTTCCTGATAAATTAACATTAAATAAACGAGTAAAACAGGTCATAAACTTCACACCTAACTGCAAAGGGAACTATCATCAGCCAAGGTAATGTATGACCACGGCAAATGAAGGTCTGTTCAATTAGCATACCGATATATTAGATGTGCCAGTACATTTTTTATTAATAAAATGAGGTTTATAAATATGTATTTGTGGTCAAGTTCGTGGATCATGATGAAACAAGGAAGTGGAACTCTAAAAAATGTATTTATTTATTTATTTATTTAGCACCGCTTCTTACTACGCGTTCGGGTTATACGTGTAAGTACTGACTACGCTAATGGATTAGGAATTGGGAAGTTTGAATTTAGAGAAAGTGGGCCAGCAATTGCGTTGAGGGAGAGTGGAAAAATATTCAGGAAAAATCACCTCCAGTTCACCCAACTGAGATTCGAACCTTGATCTCCCCGTCCTCGGCAGTCAAGCTCAACTCGAAGCTAGCGTGTTAGCCAACTACGCCAAAGAGAAGGGTAACTTTAGAAAAGTTTATATAGCTTTAGAAAATCAATTTTTTTTTCTATAAAAAAATTCTCATTCACCTCTTACTACCCATTCAGGCTATGCGTATACATTTTAATTAAGCTTATGTGTTAGCTATAAAGAAGGTGGAATTTAGATAAAATGTCCCCACATTTTTATGGAGGGAAAGTGGGTAACCACTTTAATAAAACCACCCTCAGTACACACTAGCAGGATTCAAACCCCGATCTTGCTCTTGTCGGCAGTTAAGACCATTGCAAGAGTGGCATCTTAGACCGTTCAACCACCGAAGCGGTTCTTTACACATTATTTATTCATAATAGAGAAAAACCCTAAATTCAAACCTTGGTGATTGATTACACTGGTCAACAAATTGAAACTTTTTTTCTGTATCTGGTTTTTAAATGGGTGGATATAGCTAATTTTCGGGTGCTGAGTTCAGTTGAAATATCAGATTCTCTCTATTACGTCATATTTCCAAGATACACAGCACTAATACGAAGAGAATAATACGACATTAGCAACTATTTACCATTTTAAATACAAACAAAACATAGCCCTCAGAACTCACCTATGTTTTCTTGATAGCGTAAAAAACTAATTTAAACTAGCAAAAAACACTAAGATAATCCAAATTAAGACATGATATTAACATTTACAAAGTTTAATGTCAATTTTCTTTGACAAACTAATTTAAACCAACAAAAACCACTAAAATAATCCAAATTAAGCCATTATATTAACATTTACCAAGTTTAATGTCAATTTTCTTTGACAATCTAATTAATACCAACAAAAACCACTAAAATAATCCAAATTAAGCCATTATATTAATATGTACAGAGTTTAATGCCAATTTTCTTTGACAAACTAATTTAAACTAACAAAAAGCTTTAAAATAATCCACTTTAAGCCATGATATTCATATTTACAAAGTTTAATGCCCTTTTTTTTGTTGACAAAATGAGATGACGATGCTTTTCTTTTGTAAGGCGTTTCATCAGTCTCCATAAAAATATGAATCAATAAATATTCTCCACTCATGTGGATTGAACACCCAACTCCACCATCAAACCATTCACATCTGTGCACACACACTTTAAATTCTTCATTTCAAAATATCCAGACAAACAGCTATTTCTTGTTCTAAAACTTGAAATATTTGTAGCTTGCGCTAGAAGGTTCAATTGTTGCAGTCTAGAATCCAGCAGTTCAGCTTGATGTTTAGAAAGTTTCAAATCACGAACCAAATCGTTCCTTCTGTTCTTTGAAGTGAAGCAATCTGTCATGAGTTTCAGGGATGTACTCTTCCAAAGGTCATGAATCTTGTGATTTACTGTCCTCTGCTAGTTCTGATGCAGTGGTTTGCAAGTGGCAAGTACCAACAGGTAAGCCTTCCCCATGAGGCACAGGCATATGAACTGAAGAAACATTAGGATATTTAATTGTATGCTTAGTTTTACTGGCATGTCCTGCAATATTTGTCAGCCAAAAATAATAGTCCATATGATCTTTTGGCTCGCACCAAACCATTGGAACAGCAAATGGCATGGCTCAGTGGTTTCCTTTCATCCATTTCTATAAAGGTAGTTGTGCAGGTTATGCAAGCAATATGAGGTGCAAAGGGTTTATCCTGATCTCCAAGAGCACAATCAAATTACAGTTTATAAGCCTTCTTAACTAAGTCAGTGATTGGCTTTATTTGGGTTTTTGGAGTGAACTTACCACATACATAGCGAAAGTTATCGGGGCGGTTTACACAACCACAAAGTTTAGCAGTTGCCATTACTATAAGAACACTGTACTAACTATAACCTAAAAATATCAGAACGTCTCACTAATTCACAAGGAAAAGCAAAAACACACACTAACACAAACTGAGGTATCAATAATATATAATAATAATAATAATATATCAATAATATACAAGTTTCAACACGCACTAAACAGCAGGGCTAACGTGGCTAGCTGAGTCACCTCTAACGGCCAATGGCAGTACCATTCCCCTCAACTAAATTGTCTTGCCATCTAGGGACTATTTTTAGAACTTCTTCCATCATATATTGCATCAAAATACAGAGTGCAACCAGCATAATCAGTGATAATTCATGGGGGAAAAAGAGAACACAAACAACACAATTTTTTTTAAACTCAAATATCTTAAAAACCTTACGTGGCAGAGCATTTCCGAAGGCATATTCGGATTCTACAACCAAAAATACATGTTAATTGATGTATCACACACCAGAAGCAAAATTACTGCTAGCCAGTGCTATCATTCCCAAAACATCGCGATGCGGATGTACTGTACTTACGAGAGTGGTTTTCAATCATCTCTCCAGGCCAATGCCAATACTTACCTTCCTTCTTATTCACTCTTAGATAAAGGTGTACGTTACCATGTGAAATTAGCTCTCTTTAATCAAAAGAAAAGTTTGGGAATGTATCCCCCATCCTAGTGTATTTATTTAACTTGTGTATTTTTACCGTGTAGTTTTCTATGGTCCATTTAGGTGAATTCTAGTGCATTTCCTTTATCTATTATACTCATTACTAGCTTTTTAGATAGGTTTGTTAGTAATACTTCTGTTGGAAATATAAATACACAATTAAGTCAAAAATGTGCAAAATTGTATTAGTACTAGTTGATAGGTGTAGCGGTGGCTGCAGATTATTGCACTAAAATTTAAACTTTTTATTGGTAGAAGATATATTTTAGAAGCCCTTACTCGACTTTCTAATTAAAGGTTTAATAGTTAAAGTCTATCAACTTTACATAGATTTTTATCTTTTGGTGTTTAATTCTCCCCCTTCACAACACGATAAGAACTTTAAACCGATCCCTCTCCCAGCCCTTTATCTATTCGTTGCACCAAAGCACTCAAGTAGGAATTTAGATATTATTTTTAACCAAAGACAAATGTTTATTTACTGATATTCAACTATACCCAAATCTTGGTTTACATGGTGATGTAAACAAAGATTGATTGTATTGATGAGCCACTGCTCACACAGAAGGAAACTATGGACAAATCGTTAGGAAAATTGGATCTTAGCTAAGGGTAATATTTTTGCCGGCATAATGAACCCCAAACCTTTAAAATGAGTGTTCGTTTGTCAAAATAGGTTAAACCGTTTTTTCGTAATTTCAATTACCAGAAACGAGCTTATCAAATTATATATAAGGATATAGAGAGATTGAGAGTGAAAGATTGAAAAAGTTTGCGAGTTAGTGGTGAGTGTGTGAGTGTGTGAATTTTTAAGTGTGTGAGTGAGATTGAAATTGAAATTGTTAGTGTTAGAAAGTGTAAGAGAGTACGTGCAAAAGATGGAGTGTAAAAGAAAGAGAGTGAGCAAGTGAGTGTGATCGAGTGAGTATCAGTGAGTGATATTAAGAGAGATTGTATGAGGGAGTGAGAAAAATAGTGTGTGAATGAGAGATAAAGTGTGAGATAGAGAGGGTGAGTGTGAGTGTATGTGTGTGAAAGATTTGTGAGAAAGTGTATGTAAAAGAAAGTTTGTGTGAAAAAGTGTGTAAGTGAAACAAAGTGTGTTAAAGAGAGTGTATGAAAAAGCGTGTGTGTGAGAAGATAGATGCTGTACACAAAATATTTCTTTGAGATACTAACCACTAAAAATCAAATGGTAGCTAGGAAATATAATTAAATTTATTTGTGTTGTGATACTAATTAAAAAATGAAAACCAAAACTCAAACATAAACAATTAAAATGGATATCTAAACATATTTCAACAATTTTTTTCTATTTTTGAAATTATAATACATACCAAAACATATTTAAAGATCATTTAACTTTTGAATCTATAATTCATGCGAAAAAAAAAGATAATATTTTTGTGAAATTGACCACTTTCTTTACCTTTTAATTTGTTAATTATCGTCAATATTGTTAACTAGCGATAAAAACATAACAATAATAATAAATATTTCCCCAATCTAGGAAATTAATTCACTCCATCAAAAATTGTGGATAAAAGATTTTTTACGGACAGCTATTTATTATGACGGCCATTTTGTGATCAGAGGTAAATATTCAAAAATAAAGAAGAAAGAGTAGCTATCAATGCAAACAAAATTACACATTTTAAAATACTATCATTGGTTAATTTAGTATAATATACAGATTTTTGTCATAATTTTATATATGTTGCACCGTACAACTTAAGTAAGAGTTGGGTTGGTAGTTGTGGCAGAGAGAAATATTGTGTTTACAGATAGGCCCCTATACACTCATGGACAAATCAGAGTTTCTATGGTGATGTGAACGAATAATTAAAGGCAACAAATTCTCTAGGAAAATCATATTTTCGTTAGAAACTGTTTTTTCCGACATTCTGGATCCCTAACCTTTAAAATGAGAGGTCGCCTGTCTAAATCTTGTCAGCCATTTCCTAGTAATTTCTATCAGCTGAAACGGGCTTATAAAATTATATATATGATTGTAAAATATTCTATTATTTCCTACATTTTATGTAAAAAAGGGTGTATTTTACAGATACAAATCTTCATTATTTGATCTAAACACTCAATAAAATCACTTTCATATCCATTGACCTACAATAGTTCCACATATATTTATTTTATTTTTTGTAATAGCTGGCGCTATCATAGTAGTATATACAGTCCGATTTTCATAGACAGGACCTCTTAGAACAAACCCATTTGTTTGATTTCAACAATGATAACATTTTTCTAGAGTATTATTGTTATTTTGTAGCTATTTATACATGACACCTTAGCATAGTCGGTAGCGCGTCTGTCTACTGAGATAAGGATACCAGGTTCGATTCCCGGCATGGCCAAAAAATTTATAATTGGTAAAATGTGGGCTTACCCTTTCATAATGATGAATTAACGGCCGAGGACTGGCTGTTGTGCCTGTCCTAGTCTTAAGTTAGATTATAAGACATGTGAAGCTACGACAGGCCTAGTAAGCCGATAGTGGAAAAAATATGGCTTGAATAAAAAGTTGACCCAGTCTAGAGGCTGGAAACAATAATGGATGTATAGTAAAGTAAAGTAAAGGTATTGATAATATATATCAAAAGTGAAAGCTGCAAATATCATGACACAGCGTATTAATACGTGAAAATATACTAGTAGTTTTTTAAGCTGTCAGATCAAGGATATCCCTAAAAAAATTAGACTGTATTTTTGTAGGCTGGTTCACTGTGGCGTGGTTATAAGTTAAAGCTGTATGACTCAAACTAGCCGTATGACAAAATAGAGACCATGCCATCCATGTAGGCTAGCTGTACATGTTCAGAGAATTATCTGCTACACAGTGAATAAAGAAAACAAGAATTTAATTTTTCCCTTTACAGAAATAAGCTACATAATACTTTGTTTATTTCAAGCGCCTGAAAAGTAGGCAACCAGGTTTGTCTCACTGTGGTGCATAAGTCACAGGCGCGTATAACACTCATAAAACATCGAACAACAGATTGATTGATTGCACCACGTCTTAGTACCCATTGGGTATGTATACATACATTAATTAAGTTGATACAGTGGTTTACAACCTGGAGGTCGCGGCATGTATCGGGTGGTGTTGCAATGCTTGTTAAGCTTATAACTTTATGTTTACTTTTTAAAGTAATTAAAATTATTATAGTAAAGTGCAGAATTCAAATAGAAATGTAAGCAGTTAAAATAATAAAAGCTTTTAGCCTAAGTTACTCTTTAGGTTCCTTTTGGCTTTCCAACACAGTTTCTTGGTAGCTGTTTGCGAAAACAGGCTTGTGTCTAGGCGAGTGGCGCTAGCATAACATCCCAAAATGAATTCCCAATGCCCTCGTTGATTATCTTTTGAGACATCTTAGCTGCATTCGTACAATCATTATTTAATAAATCCATATTAATTAAATCAAGCATGTGGGCTTAACGACACGGTAGTTTGATTTGTCCGTGCTTGATGAGGTCAGGGTTCAAATTCCAACCGGGAGTATTGGGGGTTATTTTTCCTTAACTGTCTCTCTCTTATCTCTCCATGTAAAAAAGTTACATTGCTTCTCAATTCTATCTGCCCCACGAGTGTAATTAACTGTGGATAGACAGTATGGTTAGTAAGCTTCAGTGAAAATAATAATTTAAAAACTAGGGTATGAAAGGTTATAGGTTATTAAGGGGTGGCAATGGTCTCAAAGAAGAAAATTGTGGTCAAACTCTGTGCTAATAGGTTAGGGATGATTCAGGTAGAATTTTAGAAGTAAATCCGCATTAGCGTAAAGGGATAATAGGAAACCGCTATGGGAAAACTAACCTCGGTATACTCGACCGGGATTTGAATCCGAATCTCCACGCCAGTGGTAATTCAGTCTAACACTAGAGTGACGCGTTAAACTATCATACCACCGATGCGGGCTATATCTACTTAATCGTACTCTAGGGAAGATGGAGAGTAAAATGAGTTCAATATTCCTGAGTACTTAAAGGTTTTACTCGTACCGACCGTAAAGTATGTCTGTATCCAGTCCGACCGGTACTCAAACCCTTCCCACAAAAGCATTGGTGAAACTTTGTAAATGCACCTTTCCTTCGCCCTTTCTGTACGCGTGTGACGGTGCGGTGGAGAGTATTTGATGTGGGTACGTCGTAAACTGCCGTAGTCTGACCGGGTCCTTCAGCCGGGACTCGGCTGGCCACACGTAATTAGCCTGGCCACCCGCTTCCCCCACTCCTCTTTCCATCTTCATGAACCAAGGAAGGGGGTGGGGTAGCAGGAATCTCATAGACGTATAATAGATATTTGTGTATACATACACACACACACACACACCACACCACACACACACAACACACACACACACACACTCTGCCATCAAATACTTATTGTATTTGTGTTGTCTTTTTTTCCCTACGCTATACGGCTATATGAAATTGATCAAATGTATATATATATCTTCCTTATACTTACCCTATTAGTGTAGTTGAATGGATTTAACCCACTTCAGTGGCCGAATGGTCTAAGGCGCCACTCCCGTGATAGATTGGCCTGCTGATGATGGTTAAATCGAGGTTTGAATCCCGGTTGGGTCTAGAGGTGGTTTTTCCTTAGATGGCAAATGCGGGTAGATTACCTTTAAAATACTTCGTTCTTTATCCTTATCCCATTAAAGTAATTATCATACACATGTTTAACCTGAACGGTTAATAGGAGGCGGTGATTAAAAAAAATTCATTTAGCTTCTATGATTAATAAAACTAGGAGAAAAATTGGGTTGTTACTAATCCGTTTAGTGTCAAGTCATGCTAGTGTACAGTATTACCACTGTTACAGTTTAAAATGTAAGGAAATATATATTTTTTAACAGGACAATATATTTACACTAAGAGAATGTAATCTATACTCACCTTTGCCAACCTCAAGATGTAGCGGATTGGAAAAAAAAGGCCTTTCTACGAAGGAGACTGGTTTTTTACTAAACTGTTGGTAGTTCTGGAATGTGCATTTGCGACATAACCGCTTAAATGTGCGAGATTAATTCAGTATATCACCAATCTAATGTTTGGATACAATTCTCAGTTGCATGTTTAATTTACGGGTGACCGAACCACTGAGCCCAATAGAAAATAATTCCACTATTGCTTGACGTCACTTTACGATGTAGGTTTCTGGTATCACATTTACCATTTTAAAACTGATGACAAGTCGTTAGTGACGATTCTAGTGGTGTGACCTAAAAAACTGGTACTAATTTTAAATTAACGTAGATTTATGACTTTGGTATCCATCCTGTAAATAAATTATCTAAATCACTCATTTAACTATAAATTAAACTTAATTCACCCTAAATCCATCATGTGTAAGGCCTAAACACTTCTTAATAAATCTAGAGGTCTCCGCCTCGCCGCTGATTGCTTTCCAGGTTAATGACAACTGTATAAGCTTAGTTCTGTTGGCATGATCATGATCATGATCTCAAACGTTACCAGATTATCTTTGAAATACTTTTCAAATTGAAATCCCTATGTACGAGAGAATCCAAGCACGGCCTATAAATTTTAAATGGGTGATAATGGGGCTTCCTCTTTCACAGAGATGAATTAATGGCCGTATTACAGGATAAGTCGTGTAGTGATGTAATCATTCCGTTTAAAAACTGGACGTTAAATACCCCAAATAATAATAGTATTAATAATGATGTCTTTAATAGCATTTTATTTATTTATAACGTGAAGATTACGAAGTTTTCACCAGAGGTAGTTAACCATTTTTGTTCGCGTACCCCCAGCTATGATATTTAACTTCAACTTTGTACCACCAAAATTGTTGTTCAGTAAAAAATGGACGTTATCCATAGGCTATTCTATAATCTACATCTAAAATAAATAACATCCAAAATAGTGTATTAAATAATAAGTTTTAAATGATAAATATATACGTATATATAAATATTATACACATACACTAAATAGACTATATTATATTTATTATATATTTATATAAATATACCTCATTATATTTATAAATTTACTTAATCATATTTATAAATTTACTTAATTATATTTACATTAATATATTAATATATATTTATATCTATATATAAATAAACTTAATTATATTTTTAATACATTTACATAAATATATGTTTTATATATATATAGTTTGTATATAAATATGTATATATTTGAACATAGCGTAAATAATATATTTTCATATACATATATTTATTTTAAATTTGACGTACCCTCAAGCCCCCACAATGACGTCATTATTGTTATACAAAGCCATGTTTAGTAGAGTCAACTATGAGTCTATGAGCAAAATCTCCGCTCACTCGGTTGATGGCCGATTTTCCCAAGGATTAAGATTGCGCCCAAACTTTGACACTTTACCTTTCTCCCCAATGTAGACACGCAAGGGCTTGTGGTCACCTGCCCAGATAGCCAAAGTTTCCATCCTTACCCTTCCTCTTATATTCTCTGAAATCCCCGTCAGTGTGGCATGCGCTGTGCCTATCAAATATATTGGTCAATCTCTGGAGAGACTAATTCCCAGTCGTTTCATTGTGTGTGCCTTAACTAGGTAGCCAAGTTCTACTCAACTTGAGAGTACAGTAGATTCTCAATAGTTTGAGTCTAGATTGTTCGATTTTCCGTATATCTGGGTAGTATTAATGATTAATAAGAGAACTATGGCGAAAAATTGACAACAACTTCCTGGATATGAAGATTCCAACGAAACGCAAGTTCAAGAATGGATTAACAGTAATGAACAATTAAAGTTTATATATGAGTGATCGCAAGCGCAGCAACAAAATATATAGCCTTGCTTATTGTTTTTATTGTATTAATACGAAGACTTCGTTTAGCTTGAAATGTAGTAGTCTTACCTTGACTGATTACAGTATGACTAACTTATAAGCTATGCCATAGGGGAATAACGTAAAGTAAGATTACTACAGCAATGTTTCTCAAAGCGTAGTCCATGAAACAGTGGTGGTCCACGGCGACCTATCAAGTGGTCCACAGAGTCCCAGAAAGTTTGATAAGGAATGTTGATCACATATAATACAAAGATTTGAAATGCAAAATATTAAATATGAAATACCCAAAATATGCTGTATTTATTTTCTCGGTAGACACAAGTCAAATAGAAAAGGAAATTTGTACCAACAAGTCACTTCCAGGAGGTGCCATTTTTTTTAACTTCATTCGTCGTTTGTATACTCTATCAAGATAGATTACTAACTATTGACAAACAGAGATGACAATTTTCCTGGAAATTTTCAATAGGAATTTTTTTTCCGCAGTGGCGGCTTGCGGTGGAGGGGTTAAATTGTAGAGGTGGTACCTAGAGCCGTTTATACTTCCAAATATAGTGTGTTAAGAGCCGAGTGGATTATCATAAGGGGCCTGGGGAAGGAGAAGGGGTAGTTAAGAAGCACGAAGAATAAGGTGGGAAACAAAAGTTGGGCTAATCCTTAAAATTATTTTTATTAATTTATTGATGGAAAAAAAATCGAAGTATGGTTTATGAACATAGCGGGTCTACAAAGGCTTGCATTCATTTGTTTCTTTACAACTTTTTTTTAGCACCACATATTATTACCTGTTCGGGTCGTACGCCTATTTACTAATTACTCTAATATGTTAGGGATGAAGAAGGTTGAATTTAGAGGAATTGCACCAGTGAGAGTGGAAAACTGTTTAGGAAAAAACGCTCTCAGTGCAACTGACTGGTACCGAACACGGATCTCCCAGTCATAGGCAGTTTAATCTTTTGTTAGAGTAGAGCTTTAGACCACGCGGCCACCAAAGCGCCTTTGATGATGTTTCTGGTGTTATCGCCCTTAGGAGAAATTAATCTTACATATACACGTTGACACTTAGGATATCTATATATAGATTATTTTATAGTCTCATTTAATCAGTTGAAATTATTTACAGTAATATCAATTGAAAATTTTCCATTCTGGGAAATTTTTTGTCTCATATCTCAACAAACAATAGAATAATGGAAGCTATGCCCCCCTGCTTGGATCACCTTGTGAGCTCATTGAGATACAAAAAAGCTTCTCTTGTTTAGTTTGTGATGATCGTGCTCATTGATAAAGGAAGGGGTAGTAGACTGGTCGCCACGCCACTCGGCCTGTCAAGTCAGGTGACTATTGATAAACAAAGATGAAAAAACAGCTATAAATTATGATGAGCTAAAAGAGATTGAATGCTAGAGTTGCTTCTTCTTGCTTGTCTGGAATAAAATGTGTGAGAATTGACAAATAGTGTCATGTGTTCTTCCTACACCGGTCACCCTGGTAAACGTTTAGTCCCAACATGAATGAAGATAACAAAAAAGTTGTTTCGTTCGATACCGGGGATCGCAAGTACTAATATCAGTAAAGGTATCTGAAAAAAGTATCAAGTAAAAAAATACTAGTATTGAAAGGAAAATATCGATATCAGTAAAGTATTGATACTTTTTTCACACCTCTAGGTTCATTACTTGAGTGTGCTAATGAACTTTCACTATTGGTGGTATCCACAGGATTACTTCCACTGTCTTCTGCCACTTCTGAACTAGACTCACTAACATCTAGGCAGTTATTTTTATTTAGTTTACTAAAAAAAAGGTTAAAAGGTCTCTTTGTCTTTCACTAAACTTTTTCCACAACCCACAACAATCCACAATACAAACAACTATAAACAAACTAACTCACCCAGTCCTCCATTTTCATATAAGATTCAGTCCCACCCAGGGTTGCCAACACTGCAGTCTGTAGAAGTATATGGAGAGAAAACAGTATATAGGGCCTACACTAAAGGTGTTCATACACAAGTGACAATACTAGCGCATAGGTACACAATTATGTTAGATTGACATCAGCGACAAACTGGAGTGTTTTCACGATATTTGTTTACATTATTTAGAGTTGAATATTTAATTGAAGGGGGGAAATATTGCGATAACCCCCCTCCCGCAGCTAAATGCCTGAATATAAATGAATAAGAAATAGCATTGATATTCACATAATATTCAGAATACTCTTAGTTGATGTAGATAAACTTACTATTATTCTAGACTATGTAACAATAAGTCTAACAGGAAGGGACGAAATATTATTAGAAATAATTTACTCATTTTTGTTCGACTAGTTTACACTTTTAGGCTGTGATTGTGTCAATTATTTGCAGTTTATCTGTTATAAGTCTAGTTAAGTATGGCGTGTATTAAGAAATGTTTTACAAGACAAACTTGCTTCACAAAGATACAAAGAAAAGATTAAAAGTGTGAAACTATTATTTTGTTTGGAAAGTATTTTTGGGAAAATTTCAATTGAAACAGAACCTATAAATAAATATATACTAACGTTCAAGTTCTTAGAGGTTCTATCTAGTGCATCAAAAACCTTTTTTGAGCTATCATAAACAGTGGAGGTCTAGTCTTGGGGCCAGTTTCATAGTCAAACTTAGCACGCCTCAAGTACGGCACTATACTATATACAGGTCACCTACCTATACCAGAATAGAATAGGCCACTTTCATATGAAAAACTGTCCCATTCTATTCAAGTTTAGGTAGGCGTCTTGTATTCAGTAAAGCGCTGCCCTTGAGGCGTGCTAAGTCAACTATGAAAAGTTAACATGTTTTCTCAGGACAAACAATAAACTCAGTAGTAATTCTGATTTGTTTGTTATTCATGAAAATTGTTTGTGCTGTTGAAGCAGTTTACACTTTACACGTAAAGATAATGATTTTCTTTCCTTTATATGTTTCATGACTTCATTTAAATACTTTTAAAATCATTTCTGGTTTAGTGGCCATGATGCCTAATATGAAAGTTTAAACTAGGCACCACCTCAGTTGGCTGTCGGGCCACTGGATTTAACTTACGCTTGGGTGCATGTGGTAATACAGCCAAGTCATGACAGAGCGTATCTTTTGTTTGAAAAAATTTTCTTGGTGAAATTGAAAAATAGTTATAATCAAAATAAAAGTTTTAAATTTATGTTTCTCATACAATCAAAAATTCATAAATTGAGCGTTTGTAAACCAAGGGATATGCAAAGGTGGTAAATAATAAAGGTCCTCTTGCATATATAGTGTTTAATCACTTTTTCACCATGAACAACAATGAAACAAATATAGAAAATTCTGAAAATTGAAAAATGACACCTGGACACGGGAATCGAACCCGGGATTCCCGTGTCCAGTGTCATTTTTCAATTTTCAGAATATGATATCTAGTGGAGTAATTCCCTACTAATAAGCATAAATAATAGCTCTGGCTATTAATTCTTAAAATATAGAAAAGTTAAGTATTTTATGTGTCAGTGAACTCATTATCATTTTGTACTGTTTAGAGCCTCCAGTCAAAAGTGAACCATTTAGTGTGAATTATTTCTTGCTCATAGCAAAATTGAATATAGTATGCAAACAATATGTCTTAATATCTTGGTTATGAAACAGAACTTACCCTATTTGTTATCTTTAGCTAACTGTTTAATCCAGAGCTGAATTGTTTTTATCATTTCTTTAATGTAGTAAAAAAGTGACATGTGTAGGTCCTGTAGCTTCTCAAAAACTATTTACATGAATAAACTATTCCCTATTTTTTAAAACCTGAGAAACACTAGTTCAGCATATACTTGTGTTTTCTCATAATCATCACCATCATCACCACCACCACCACCAACACCTCTATTTTTTAAAACCTGAGAAACACTAGTCCAGCATATACTTGTGTTTTCTCATAATCATCATCATCACCATCACCACCACCACCACCACCAACACCACTTCATGTTTCCGCCTCTACAGGTCGTCTGGCAAAACTTTTTTTTATTGGTAAGTTAACCCTAATATAAATAATAGAGGAAGCGGGAATAAATAGAATTTTAACATAAAGAAATCATAAAAAAAAAACTTAGCCAATAATTTAAGGCTAATTAATATTACATTTTCATCCATTGGTTCACTTTTGACCAATCAAACATGGGTTATGACCGTCACACCTCACATGTGAATATCTTTTTTGTCAATACCTGAGCAATGAATGATTTCCTGAATGACGCGAACAATTCATTAATATAAATTAAACAAACTATTTACCCTGGCAACAAGACCCACCCCGCCATTATAAAGTAAGTAAATTAGTTTGTGACTACTTATGTAACTCAATTAAAAATATTGATTAGTAAAAAAATATCTTTCAGCTGAATATCATATGGATGCAAATTAAAGCAAAAACAAATTTCATGATTTTTTATGATCAAATTTATTTTAGAAACTACATAGTATCAAATGAGTAAGTGGGTTTAGATCATACCATATCTGTTATGTCTGTTAACATACAGTAGTTTGTGCATTTCTTTCTTGCCTTAATAGTTTTTATGTAACTCTTGTAGCACCAAAGAACTAAGTTATTAGATTAAAACAATAAAAAGCATATGTGAATAATTTTGAGGTGTGTTCTTGAATTTTGATTAAGTTTTTCCATCTGAGTAATAGAATTGTATATTAATATTTCTGCATTAGTATTTTAGAATTACGTGTCCAACGTCGATCTGGAAGTTCAGGATTAGGTTTTAGTCACAGCCAGGTGTGTAGAGGATTATTTTACCTTTTGTGATTTTATAATCATTCTCTCAAGGTGAAATTTGGTGAATTTCCTTAAAAATCCCCTTCTTAATTCTGTGGTTTTAAATTAGTGCGAGTTGTGGATAATCCAAATGAACATTAAGGCATGTATCAATAACAAACAAATATCAAATTTAGCTAATTATTTAAGTCACAGCTAAATCCCTCGAAGCGTTAATTAGATGGGTTGTTCTAGTTTATTTTAGTTCATTTAAGAATGCTATTTTTTACAATAGTCAGACTATCGGCTTATAAAATGTGATGAATCCAGATTATACTTGTGCAGTTGTAAGTTTAACAGGGTGACCACAAAATTTGATAAAGAAAATCCCCAAATTTTTCTGAGCTGAAATCCGGATCAGAACTTTTAAGAATGTTCAATTACTTTTAGCTATTTTATTTTCATAAATAGTTATTTCGGGAATATATGTTCCAAAACAAAATAAACAAAGCCGAGGTAATAAAATATATAAATAATAAGCAATAAAGACAATTTTCCTTTCTAAAAAGCCAAATTTATCATTTTCCGTGACCAATTATAACTGTAGCCACCCTGTCCTGTTTAACCGCACATAATAAAGAAAAACTCTAACCAACATCAACAAGTTAGGACAAGCACAGTCATTTCAATTCTTATTTGTAACAAAGATGAAGTAAATATTTTTTTATTACCAGATAAATAACAGTACTCATCCCAAACTTCTTCATGTAAAATATACAGTTTGTTAAAAATCCAGTTATACAATTAAATAAAACAATAATATGCTAGAAGACTGGTTTAAAACAGAGCCTATTCTAACATGATGAGTCACGACCAAAAGATCACAAAAGACCAGTAGTAGCAAAGAAATCAGTCAAGTATATAAAATCAATTTGTGTGGATTTTAATACACTGCCCTTGAAGGCTATATTTGTGAACATAAATTGTGTCCTTCCCAAAACTCCATTCATTATTTTAATTCACCAACACATACTAACTATTCACAATTAAAACAACTTGCACAGAACACATGTTTTTCAGGTGGGCGAAGTCTACCAACCGGCAACTAATCCTGTCGAGAGAGTCTATCTCATTGCCCAGAGAAGACACAGATTACCACTTCACTCTTATAATACAAACATGATGGTAGCCCTGGTGTGAAAGCACTTTTAAAGCAAAGATTTGGCATACTGGGTTGCGCCAGCGGTTTTGTAGGAGTTGTTGCTGAAGAGAGAGAATTTATTTTATCAGAATGAATGCATTCACAAATGTTTCTTAGTATATTTTTTTATTATTTTGAATTTTCTGGACTATGCAGCTAACTCAGAATATAAGACAATGAAAGAAAGCAAAAAATGAAAAGTTTATAAATGTTGCTTAGTACTTATGATCATAATTACTTTAAAGAAATTTAAGAAAAAAAATGTGTGTCAATGTTTATTTATATATATATTAAATTAAAGTAGGTACAGTACATAAAAGGCGTTAGAAGCAGTGCAAGCTTGTGGGTCCCATGTGATGCTACACTTGACCAGACAATAATAATTATTATTATTATTTCAAATTCATTTATTATAGTGCTGGCAAACATTCATGAGACCTATGACAGGCCAACACTGAAAAGTACACAAGAACCAAACAAGCACATATAATAAAAAAATAAAAAACTATAATGGCCAAATAATGATACATACTGAAGAATAATTACAAAAAATAGGACAATTATTAATGCTAGACGATAAAAATAATAAATAACTTAAGAGTAGTAAAAGTGTAAGTGTTTAAAAATGATAACAGTAGGCAAAAAATAAATTAGAATGAAGTAAATTTAAATATTCGAGGCAAAGCCTATAGAGGATAAATTAGTTATAAGGGAGTTCCTTAAATAACTCTCCGAGTTTGGCTTTTCTTTATGATAAAAGTCAAATTCGACAAACCTGGAATTAGCACTGTGGATACAACAGCCTATTGGGTTCACCTTGTAAGAGTTGTTGAGAAAAAATAATTATTGATAACGAGAGGCCCAAGAAGGAACATGTATACCTACATGATCAAGGGCAAATTTACAAGAAATATTGCTATTGAAAATATCAAAAACAAAAAGGGCATCCCAATAAAGTACACGCGAATAGAGAGTTTGGAGCCCTAAAAGGTTTCGAATTCTATCATAGTCATTATAAATTTGGTTACTAAAGAATTTATCAAAGCACGCAGTGACAAATTTTCTTTGAACATTTTCCAACCAGAGTCAGAATTCCAAACAACAGTAGCATAATCTAACCATGGCATAGTACAGATATAAAAAAAAAGAGACAACTTTCTTGAATTTAATGAGACCTATTAATTCTATTGATTGGGATAATATATGGTCAACATGATAGTGGAAGTGGAGTTTATTGTCCAAGAGAACACTGAGATCATTTATACAGGGAGAGCAAACTATGTTATCACTGACCAATTTATACATAAAATATAAGGGACTAGTTTTTATAGTAAAAGATACAGATTTGGTCTTTGATTTAATGATAGACGTTCTATTTTCAAGAAACCCAATAAACACATAAAAGAGAAGAGGACCTAAATTAGAGCCTTGAGGTATACCGCAAGGGGCTGAAAATGTGTTGGAGGTGTGTGTATCTAATTTAATAGTGAATGCACTTTCATGCAAATAACTTCTAAACCAATTTACATAGGAGCCAACATTACAAAGTTTCGATAGTATAATACTATACTGGCACAAGTCAAATGCCTTGCTTTGGTCAAAATAAATAACATTGACCTGGTCTTGGTTAGAAACTAGAGGGGCAACATGTCTCATCAATTCTACTAAATTTGTAACTGACCTGGTCTTGGTCAGAGTCTAGAGGGGCAACATGTCCCAGAAATTCTACTAAATTTGTGACAGTAGGTTTATTTTTTATATAGACATGTTTATCTGAAAGTTTATTCTTTAGGTGATGGAAAGTATGCTCATGTATGATTTTCTCGAATACTTTAGAGAAAGTGTTTAAGAGAGAAATTGGTCTATAATTACAAACATTTGTTTTTTCCCCTTTTTTAATGATAGGTATGACAACAGATTGTTTCCATGTTAGAGGAAAAGTTTCATTTGACTGGCTAATGTTAAAGATATAGGCTAACAAAGGGCTGAAAATGCTGGCACAGCCTTTAACAATAATGCTTGGAATTCCATCTGTTCTAGCACATCCAGAAGAACTCAACTTTTTGGTAGCATTAGCAACATCCAAGGGCGAAATGTGGCATGGATACAGGAACACGCTAGTTTCAATAGTAAGACAGGTGAGGCTGAAATATACACAGAATACAAGTAGGTCCCAAACTCATTTGCAATTAATAAAGAATTCAGAATAATCTTGCCATTCATTTCAATGCTTGACAGGGATACTTTATTCACATGATTATTATTAACAAATTTCCAAAAACACTTTGGTATGCTTATGACTATTTTCTATTGAGTTCATCCAATTGGCTCTGTCTATAGTCAAAGTAGTTTTAACTAATTACGAAAGTGTGAAAAATTTGTATAGAATTCAGTATTATGGGTTTGTTTAAACTTTAAGAAAAAAACATCATAATATATTATTTAAGTGTAGAAGAAAACCAATTCAGATATTTGGAGAAATTCTGAATAGTAATTTGAAGAATATGCATTTTGATTTTCCTTTGGACTAAATTGGTAAAATTGTCTGTGGCCAAATTAACATTAGTTGAAAAAACACAAGACCAATTAATAGTGGAGTGGCCAGCTCATTGTAAAGGTTATGTGATGGTGGTGTAATCATTTTTAGTATTTATGGTTATATCTAGTGTAATCAATAAGGGCGGATGAGCTAAATCAATATTTACAAGTGATTGAGAGCTATGAGCTACCAAGGGGTGGGGAAAATTAGCAAAGATAGGTCAAGGAGGTTTGTGTCGTTATAATCAGGTTCGTTAAATTGTTCTAATTCTATTATATTAGTCAATGTAAGAAGCTGAGTAGCTTTTAATTTAATGTAAAAATGCGATTTGTTTTGAGCGTGATAATATTTCCAATCAATTCTGGGGCAGTTAAAATTACCTTTATAGATTTTGAAAATGTCGAAAGAATTTACCATGTAAAATTGGCCACCTTAGTGAACTAGTTACAGCACCTATGTACTGCGATCAGGGTAAACTTAATGATAGTGTTCCGAGAGGTCAAGATTCAGTTAGAATTTAGGGCGAGACAAATATTTTTACAACTAGTCTTCCCACTTTTAATGCAAGTGCTGGAAAAGTTGATTAAAATTCATCTTTATCATACTGTGTTCATAAATTAAGGTAAGTTAGGTTAGTTCAGATAGATAGTATGAGCTAAGCGTTTGTTTATGATTATTAATGATAGTCTAAGTGAAAACTAATGTTTGATATTTTTTAAATAAAGCTGGCTGATAAGAGTTGGGTGTACATCTTGTGCAACAAATATTTATTTCCATGAACTAGTCACATGTTATCTTGTATGTCAAGAGGTTTATAGATATTTACAAATAGTCTAAGATCATTTAGTAAATCCACTTTGGTGTTCAAATAATTAGTGGTTTAACCCTAAATCAAAGCCTTAACCGCTGGAAGCAAGAGATCTTTAAACTTTTCAAATATTATGCAGATCACACTTTAGGTAAATTTTAGGTTCATTAATATTAATAAAAATAGATTACTAACACTCTCTTAAAGGAGACACATTCACATTAAACTAAATAGGTGTACAGTGGAACCTTGAAAATTCGAACTTGAAGGGAGCAGGAAAAAATTTTAATTAAATAAGTTTTGTAAAAGGAATTGAAAAGAAACACAGTTAAGTTTGCAACCAAGCTCAAAAACTTTATTTAACGTATTTGGACATAATCTGTTCACACTTTCTTTAAAGAGTAAAGATATTTTAATCTGTTTTCCTAATTTAAGTCTCTCAACCATAGTGTATGATTCTAATTAATTTATTGACTGGAAAATTGAATCACTGACATTGGCAAGACTTTTAAAAAAATGCCCGAGTTCTTGTATATGGTCCATGGCTTCTGCCACACTTGGGATAGGCCTTTCCTGAACTTGTGACGAATTGTCCTCTTCATCACTAGATGCTCAATCATCAGCCTAGATGTTATTGTTGAGAACTTGGCAAAGATGTCCACATCAGTAACTTCACCACACACACTGCCACATCTTCAGCCACGCTGACAAGTCCACATAGGAAATAGCAGGATCAGGAGTAACTTCCTCCTAGTTGTTAATAGCTGGCGCAGCTTCAGTCACAGTTTCTACATAATTTTCTTTCTTGATAAATCCAGCTTTTTTAAAACAGTTCTTAATGGCCTCAACTTTCACTTGGTCCCAAGCTTGCTTAAACATTCTTGAGGCTTGATAAACATCAAGAGAAATTTCCTGAGTAGACAAGTCTCCAGCAACATTTTTTTCAACAAACAATTATCTTAAGAAATGTTTTAGGTTCTTAATTATTCCTTGCTCCATAGGTTAAATAACCTGTCATATTTGGCAGGAAAAAAAACAACCTTTACATTTTCCAAAAGGGGGACCCTGTTAGGAGCAGTGCAAATGTCAATAAATAAAAGGATTGTCCGATTTTGTTTGCCAAACTTTTGTTGATTTTTAAAAGCCATTTTTCAAACAGATTATCTGTCATCCATGCTTTCCTATTTGACTTGTATTCCACTGGCTTCGATTTTACATTTTTGAAGCAACGTTAGCCGAATTTTCAATCATCAACAACGGCAGCTTTTCAGAACCATTCATATTTGTTCCAACTAACAGTGTTGTTCAATCTTTACAAAGCTTTTCCCCACTACACCGTTCACCTTTAAATGCAAGAGTTTTGTTAGGAGTACACTTGTAAAAAAAGCCCTGTCTCATCGACATTAAAAATGTTTTTCGTTTCTATGTCCTGGATCATTTCTTTCAAGTCTTCCTTCCAATTATTATCGACTGAATGCACATCAACAGCACCACTTTCACCACATACAGCTTTGAATGAAATTCTGTTTCATTGTTTGAATCCAACTAACCACCTTGCACTCGCTTTGAAGTCTTTTTTCCTAATTCAGATGCAAAATGTTCAGCCTTTGCTCTGAGAAGAGGGCCGCTCACTGGGACTTTCTTGTCTCTTGCTTGTTTGAACTACTTCAGTACACAGTTGTCCACATGTGTTTTCCAGCCCTCTTAATCTTTTACTATCTTGTCCACTCTCATTTTCATTGCTAAAATTTTTTTGTTTGTTTTTCAAAAATGCTGAAAGTGTTTTAGGGGGAATTCCAAAGGCCTTTGAAATTTCTGATTTCTTTTTAAGTCCCTTTTCCACTTCCTTTATCACTGCTACTTTTTTGGCCAAAGTAATGATTTATAGGACTGTGGTTTGGACAGTGAAATCACGATATACACACAGACACACACACACACACACACGCACACACAAACACTACTGTACAGTATGTACTAAACAAAACTAAAATTAAACACAAAATACTTGCATGTCACAAGAATATCGCTACGACCGAATCACTAAGACCAGCGCACGTAATTGCTTGAGAGATTTGACCTTGACTAACGGAGTACAGAACTGTACGTGTAAACAAAGACATGTGGGTGAGCGGGGTAAGGAGAGGGGCGTGAAGAAGGGTACTGACTGCATTCCAACATTGCCTCCCCTCTTTCCAAAAATAGAACAACAAGACACCGCAACTATAAGTAGGAAAACAATACTGCACAGTACATTACAACTTATGAAAAATTAGAATACACCAAAACAAAATTTGAATTATCCACGATTTTTCAACATTGTTTTAATACAAAATTCATGGGACCGGGTGAAAAAGATGATTTCGAATTACGGAAGTTCAAATTAGTCATGTTCCAATGTACTTTAATTCATTTATGAAAAAATGTGCAGCTTCACAATACCTCGACAGAGCTAAGTCTTATTAAAATAAAAACGCTCCCCAGGGCTGTTAGGCCGTAGCTGCGCCATTGTAAATAAGTATCTCTATGGAACAAACCTTAAACTTCTTTGAATGAGGCAATATGCAAGAGAATCTAGGTAGTCTTAAAAGATGATCTAAAAAGTTATCAAAGGTTCAGTTGCATCAAGGTGTTTATCTGTTATCTATCCAGTCATACTACTATAAAGTTATCATTGAATGAAGGGACATTCGTTTAAACAAAATTATATACTGCCCCAAACATAAAATGGACAGATTGTAGGTATGTTAATGTGAAAAAAAAGAAAAAAAGAATAACTATCAAAACTAGATGTTTATCAAACTGTGCCCAGAAAAGATAAACAAAGTCATCTGTGTCAATTTTTTTTTAAAAAACTACAAAATGCACAGCAAAAAAAATACACACATACAAGAAAATGGGTGCTAAATTTATTCAGTTTTTGTTAGATTACTTTTTAATCATATATCAGACAATTTTTCTAAATATTATAGACAATATTTAAATTAAATGAAAATTAGATGAAAGACCGTACAACACAAACTGGCAACCCATTTTCTCATCATCCAAATAAGCACACAGCTATATATACACTTTTCTCCTTGTTTGTTGAAGTACTCTTTAGTAGTCTTTAAATGTTGATAAATAAAATCAAAAGCTTATTTACATCCATTAGCTCTCATAAAAGAGAAAAATGGCAGCAAAAAAAGTAAGGAAAAAAAAGTTACACCAAATGTTGAGAGAGAAAGAGAAAATATAAATCGTCTTACCAAAGTGTGGTTGTGTTAAATAGTGATGTTTAATTTATGTGGTGGCTATGGAAACTTGAAAACCATTATTTGAAACTACTTACTGAACGTTATAGTAAATATAAATATATACTACCATGATGTGTATTCCACAAGGTGAAGATTTAGTTTGATGATAACAAAAGAGAAAAAAAAAATGGAATACCTTTAACCAAATTTACTCCTTTCCACTGCACTCTCTGGATGCTGTCAAATCTGTCACTGAAGAAACTGGTGATTTAATGAAACAATCAGTCATTAATCAAACAAAATTTTAATCTAGTTTAATGTCCCTGTCTAAAAAATAGGATGAATTATTGTAAATTTACTTTGACACTTATCAATAAAAAATCAATTTTAAAGTTAAGGTAAGCTTCAATTAGAATGTATCTAAATAATTTTTTTAACTTTATTAAAATTATTTGTATGTGAGCTTTAAGTAGGCCTTTAATAATTTAAAGGTTGGTGTATTCCGTTAATTAATAATGATGAACTGTGAAAGTAGTACCAAAAATAGTTTGATAGCAGCATTACAATTTTTATTTTTACATAGTAATAACAATGTGGGTATCTTTTTAAATAATTGTGTTCCTACATATAATAATAGTAATAGAAAAATTAATTAAGTGAAATATTTTACGATTTTATTAAGTATATAATTAAACTAATTCCCCAAGTACTATAAAAAAACTAGTAAAGTATAAAAACATTATATTTATCAAGTATTACCTTAACTATTTTAATATAGTTTTTTTTTAAATACTGTAATATGTTTGTACATAATAATCTAATAAAATCAATCAAAAACTAATTAAAACCTAGCTAAGATTTTTACTAAAGTCAGAACCTTTCCATTTTAAAGTTTTTGTAAAGTACAATAAAAAAAATAAAAAAACAAGGAAAACATACCTAGCACCTTTATAATGCTAAATTTAAATTGTGTTTATTATTAATTACATTATTAAATGCTACTTTCTAATTGGTTCTATAAAGTAACAAAAACTGACTGGGAATTATTTAAGTGCATTCATGCAGGCTATTTCTACCCAAATTATTTAAAGGGAGCAATTAAATTATCAAAATTAGTAGAATTTTTTTTTGTCTAGTATATTTTAACTAATAAATATTTTAAAATAGTTTAAAAATCAAACAATATTCATAATGGATTTAAAAACTCAACATATGTCACATAAACACACATTAAAACAGGTACGGTGTCTACATATGATTAATAAAGTTGCTATAACACAAAATTAATCTATCGTCATATACTGCATTACTGGGAGAGCTTAGAGATAATAGTGAATATGGATTTAAATGGTTGCAATTAGGTTCGCCAACATAATACTTAGGATGTAGAAAGTTGAAGAATATAAGTGTGTTAAGTGTGAATAGTTTTTAGAGACGGAGGGAGGGAAGTGTTATAAATAAAGTTACTGTCGTGCCACACACAGTTGTCCACACATGCAGAGGGGAAGCAAGGAGAGAAGTGTACAAACCTGTATGCCTCAACGCCCCAAAGCTCGCATCAAAAATATCATGACAAAGACAACTCTCTACACAGCTGCAAAAGAGAAGAAAATATAATTAGGTAAAAACATTCATGGTCTTCAATGCAAATGTCCAACTAGATGCAGTGCTATGTTTTATTTTGAATGGGGATAGATATACTCTTAAAATGTAATTGAAAGGAAAATTGTATTTAAATATATTACTAAGTACACCAGTGACGCATCAAAGGTGGTGAAGGTGGAGGTTGGGTGTGAAGAAGGAAGTGAGGCATCACCCCTCCAAACTCTATACTCAACCCCGAGTAAAATTTTAATAGAACTTTAAAACATATCAAGTACAGCTATAATGCGTAGCATTGAAAGTGTGTTAAATGTATAGGGTAAATTCTAAAATTTCCAATTTGAAAAAAGTATAGAAATAGCTTTGATACAATGTATGCAAAGTAAATGTCTGGGTGTCCCACTTTAGGACTTAAATCAAACATAATAATGTCATATTGGTTTAAACAAGAATCAATTTTTTAATTGAATGGTTGTAGTTATTACCATTATTTTGACAACACTTGATAAACTAATGGGAATAAAATATCTCATTAAAAACAAGATAAAAAAGGGAGCAACAAGGTAGCAAAAAAAGGAGAAAGGGACGGGGCCAGGGAGCTTACTGGCCTAGCAAGGGTCTTGGGCATAAATATGGCCATGTGCATTACAAAGAATAAATAACTAGTTTAATGAGTGGGGAATTAGAATCAATTTTACTATAGCTATGCATTGTTATAAGTGTTTTGTAGCTCAATGTGTAGTGTTAGTGTAGTGTTATTACCAGGACTGTGGAGTCTGTGTGTCAAGCCTTCGACTCCTCTATTTTTATACTATGCGGCCCCTTCACAAATGGATAAAGTATATCTATTAGCAATAACAAATTTACTGCAGTAAAATGCTCTAATACAGTAGAGTTCATGAAAAACTTATTTGACAATGTGAATATATATATTTAAATAAATTTGTCAATCCAAATTACAAATATTGGTCCTAAAGAATAAAAATATGTATAAAATTAAAAATGATATATTTACAATTATATTATTGTTATAATATTTTAAGTTTTTATTTTGAAGTCGATACATTTTTATCGACTCAGATTTCTCCTAAAATTGCTTCCGATTGACTTCACTGCCCTGATTATCGCCGAAAATAATAAAAAAAAATTTTTTAACGCTGAGTCTTACTACCCATCCAGGATATACACTTATGTACTAATTACGCTATTGGATTTTATGGATTAGAAAGGTTATTTTTAGAGGAAGTGTACCCACATTTTCATGGGGGAGAGTGGAAAACCATTTTGGAAAAAAAACTCAGTTATTCAGTACACTCAATCAAGATTCGAACTTAAAATGTATTGACTTTTTTTTCTTTAAAAATATACAGATATTTCATCAGGTTTGGTTGAAATTTGTCTATTAGTTCAAAAGTTAAAGCCTAGACAAGTACATTCAATTACAATATTGGTAGTAATTTAAGCCCACGTTATATATTTTTTAAACTCGTGTTTAAATGACCCAAGTCTTTTTCCTATATCTTCTTGAATTAATGAATTTCAAGAGAGAAGTTACCAATCAATAATTTGTTCAACAAAAGTGATAGTGCACTATGTTATTATCAATATTTATCACTCTAGATTCACAGAAAGTATTTGGTTTTAATTACATATTAAATTTCAAATAAATAATTTCTTGCCAAAGATTGTTCACTGTTGCACACACTTAATGTTTTCCTGTGTAGCACAGACAACTTCTAAAAACTAGCATGAATATTGTTTTCCAAAAATGTTCAGAAATCTTCAATGTAATGCTGATTTGAATAAAATATTTGATAGGTAACAAACACTTGGCTTGCACATAAAAAAAATTATGAAAATTTAGTATCTAAATATCTAAAAACTCTCATGGTTAAGCTTACATCTATATGCAGAAAATTAATAGGGTAATTTTAAAAAAAGTTTGCTTATTGAAACTACTAAATCATTATGGTACATGAATAGTAGAGTTGTGGGCACTATAAACTTTAAATATAAGGCCTAAATTTAAAGAGTTTTTTTTAAATCAGATATGGTTTGTTGGGATGTAAAATAAAAAGTTATGAGTAATTTTAATAAAAGTTTGTTTTGGTCACTACAAGATTTGTTTAAAATCTCATTTCCTCGCAGAAACAAAGTTGTGTACAAATTCTGTAATAGCCACCACATAATTTATCATGATTTTACCTTCACGTCAACATGTTGGAATGTTTTTTATGGGTAAACATATCAATGATAAATTTGCTTTTATGCTAGGCCTATAGGCCTTTTATGTAGGCCCTACATTTAAAAAAATAATATTCACAGCAATTGCCATTTAGATAATACTTTTTAACTTGAGCCAAATAATATTATAGAATATCAAAAAATACTGAATCATGTTTGTAATTATTTATCTTTGAAAATGATTGTGATAAACTGACATAAAGAAGATTTATTCCACCCCAACTTAATTCAGTGACAGCAGACCTTACTTCAAGTATTAAGTAAGCACCTTGGGTGTGGGAAGGGAAGAAGGGGATTGAGATTTGCTTATTTTTGCTGACAAGAGGGTGAGGGTAGGGGTTAGAGCAATGAGAGATGGGAAGAATGCAGGATGGCACATTTTGAGCCGACGATTTTTGGATAGCTTCAGTTATCATCAACTTTAACAGGCCGCCTACCTTCGACAAGTGATTCGTCAAACACAGCAAGTCTGCCAGTGCCTTATTATCCATTCTAAGTATTTCCAGACCAATTCTTGCCTCCATTAGTAAAAATTAATCAAACACCCCATTTTTTGTTATCAGTAAGGAGGTGAATTTTTTACTTTGAGTCTCCACCTAGCACTGGACATTCAACGAGACCATGGTGAGAAACGCAATGAGCCACAAGTATGTTCAGTTTGTGTAGCATTCAAGATCAAAATGAGAATGAAGATGCTAAGTGGCTACACGAATAATAAGTGAATGAGTCTGGAGAAGTCAGTCACATCTTATGATCCAGCCACCCCCAATGCCCAAATGGACACACAATAATTAATAGTTGACAAATATCACGTAGGCAAACAAGTGGGGTAGGGGTCAGGCATTTGCTTATTTTTGCCTACAAAAGTGAGGAGGGGGGTTAAAAATGGCCCAAAATGTTCTTATAATACTTGAATGCATTAGCATGACTTTCAATAAATGTATAAAAATAATGATAAAAGGTTGGTTATTAAAAAGCTCCAATTTAAATACAATAGAAAAGGTTCATTCTTAAATGCTCTAATTCAAACACAATAGACGCAAGCGTTTTAAGAAAACCTTTTATCTTAGCCATTTATATAATTATTTTAAATATAAGAAGTATGTATAATATTGAATGCCTTATTACCTTATAATACCAATACTGGACAGCTCTATAGTAACAACACAGGTGTGTTTTTTCAACTTTTTTAGCAAAAAAATATGAGAAAGCTACCAAATTCGATTTCCGGGTTGTCATATTTGTAAACTACACAAAAAACTGCATAAAATGACACCTCACACGTCTTTACCTCAGAAATGGTACTATCTTTTCACCTACAGTAGTTGATAGACTAATAGTGTAACAAACTACAGTACTGATCTTTCTAACACATTTTTACTCTAATAAAATTTGCCATGCTTTAAAGAAAATCTTTTGCTTAGTTGTTTTCAAGGAAGAAATAAAACAGAGTCTAAAGAAAGTCGACAAATCAGTAATGATAAAATAATATTCTCAAAAACACCTTGTAAGCATATTAATTGTTTTCTTTTTTTAATATAAATTTCAAATTATGCTTTAAATCATCAGAATTAATCATTAAGTTATCTAGTGCTTAAAATATAATAGAGAAAATTATCAATACTTTTGAGTATTGTAAAGTGAAACCCTAAAATTTGACCAGGCATTAAAAAAACAGCAGCTGTCAGCACACCATTTACCAATAAACTTTGTGATATTCGGCTACATTTAAAGTAAACACTCAAACTAGGTCCCAGGAATGTGAATATTTGTGTTACAAGTTAAGCTCATCTGTACACAAATATAAGTATTTAATTTTAAAATAATACAGGCGCCACCTAGACATATAAGTTATAGTCCAAGTAAAATATGGAGGAACTTTTTGGACAATTATAAAAATTACTAAAACAATTTTTATATTGTTATACATAACAATAAAGTTATGTAGGTAACATACAATAGAAAGAAAAAAGTATCATTAACTATAAAAATAAATAATACTTTTAATTAAGTAAAATGTTATCAATGATGTTAAAAAAAAAAGTAAGTTTTCCAAAAGATCCATCCTAACAGATTCCTCCTAGATTGCTCAGTCATGCATACAAGATTTAGATCATTCACAAATGAATAAGCCTAAATAAACTACATTTTAAAAAACTATTTGTGCAAAAAAGACATTTAAATACATTTGCACTAACAATTTCGCCAATTCCGTCCAATCCTCAAGTGGTTGTTTGATCTGGTGGCGGAGTGATTAGAGGTTAGGTGGTAGTATTTGGGTTCAAGCCGGTGGTGTGTCATGGAATGTTGTCTGGGTAGGCAGAGTTTGTTAAAACGGTTGTAATATGTTCTCGCCGTTGTGCTATCCCCCCGCCCTCCCTCTCTACTTACCATACATAGCAAAAGTAATTATATTTATACCTGACCAATAATCTTATTGGTGAGTGATGACAGGTATAGTTTAAAATTAACTCTTACAACACTCCACGGAATGGGTCTACTATTTCTTGCCGCTAAGGTTAAATGCTTAATGATAAGTTTTTTGTATTCTGATATTGCTTGTTTGTAATTTGATTGTTGATTTAACCATTTGTTTGAGATACCGTACTTAAAATGTAACATGCAAACAAACTGTGGGTCAAGAACGCTTACCATTACTTTAAAGAAAAGAGAAATAAATATGTGTTTATAATAGATTTTTATAATTTATACTAGACACACACAAAAAGTGAGCTATTTATATAGGCTACTAAGACTATTTAGTTAATAAATTAGAAAATGTAATTATAATAATTTACTTACTTAGGCTATGACATTGGTAACTCCAAAGTTTATTGCCACACTTAATCTCAGTAATGCTAATGAAATAAGAATGATAGATTTTGCCACAGCTAAAAACATTACTGTGAAGTGTATTTGCATTAAGTGTAAAAATATTCATATATATACTTGAACCTCCCAAGATGGGATTACACAAAATTAAATTGATCCTAACATTCCACATCCCAATCCTAATCTCTTTCCTATCTTTGCTATCCTATGACTCGCCTGGAGGTGTGACGGAAGAATGATTTTATCTCTGAAATATTTTACCCCAGGAACAGACATGGCAAACTTTGTGTGTTGCTTGATGGGATTATTTTATGCTAAGAGCACATAACGCCGACGCCCAAACCCCAAACTGGAGGACCACCCCTAAAAGCTGTCTACATATTATTCAATATATTAGCAGCTACACTTCATATTTGAAGGGTATACCCTTTAGCCCCACAACCCAAGGGTGCACTGTGCAGTGGATGATAGGCACGCACAAAATGTGTTTATAATAAAATAATCAACCAAGTTCACCCCAACCTTCTGAGCTTATTAAAATTTAATTTGAATAAAAAATTTTATTAAAACATTTAGCCTAGAGACTAGTTAGGCCTATCTCAATGCAAAGTTGTCATGTGTATATCTGAATCTTTAGCCAAGTAGTAGTACCGTACCAAACCAAGAGGAAGTGAAACTGATAGTTATAATTTGATAAAAATAATATTTTGTTCTTATAATGAAATGAATCATCCAAGCCTAACCTAATACATATGAAAATTAAATTGTGATACAATTCTGTAGGTATTAATAAATTTGGAGAATAGTTATTTCCATGATATTGATGACATTTTTATTATTTAACTAACCCATAAAAATATTTTAATGGCTCACTTTTGTTTCTTGTGGAATTAATAAAAATATTTTCACAAAAGTAACAGTAAATGTTCTCTACCCAAAACTGTTGCTACTTTAGTCAGCATGAAGATAATATGATTTCTAAAATATGTTTAGAAAACATAACTTTGATGTCTTGACTAGAAAATGTTAATATTGGTAGAGATAACACAAGTGAAATGCATGAAATTAAATTTAAAATAAATAATAAACCCTTTGAAAATAATTTGACTTTATCAATATTTTAATGTAAAACTAAGAAAAACACTATGTATAAATCACAAAAATAACAAATATTTACAATGAAATGTCAGCATTTAGATTGTGTTTCCTCTAATCTTACATACCTCGCGGATAATTTTGCAGCCTTTCACCGAACCAATTTGAGAAAATAAGGCACAAACCAGCTCTTCCGAAACTGTATCATCCAAGTTCCCAACGTATCTGGACAAACGTAAAAATACAAAACATATTAATTTGTAAACACCCTATACCTGGGTAAATGGTTGCAGACAGACAGGAGCCGTTAAGCCTATTTCTTGAAAAGGATCAGTATGCTTACAGGGTTCTTGGATGGCTTTCATCGTTCATAATCTGGAAAAGATTAAAAAGGAGACTTAAGAACATTATAATTGTGGTATTAATATCATATACGTAAATTTTACACAGTTTCTTACCGGTTAATTTGACAGAAATATTGTCCCACCCACGAACAAACAAAAGTTACTTGAGACAAGGTGCAAAGCAGACGACGCTATTGCGCAAACGTCGTTTAATTCACAAAAGAACACTTTCGCGCCATTTTGATCGATAACACTTGCACATCAATCAGCGCAATGACACCCTGTTGGCGCGTGATTCAAAGTAAATTGGTTAAAAGAAAAATTATTATTATTATTATTATTATTATTAGCACCACGTCTTACTGCCCATTCGTGTTGTGCGCACTTACGCTCATGTGTAATGGTAGGGTGATTGTGAGATGAAATGAAGGACCTACAGTTTAACGTGGAATCCGAACAAACCATGGTGGAGGCCTGGCATTCCTCACATTCACAAGTTGTGATTAATACATGGCTTGTTAGAGGTGAAGGAAGGGTTCGGAAATCAGATAAATCTGTGCGGGACCGCGGATTGAACCCCGGACCCCAGCACAGAAGTCTGACACCTTACTCCAAGGCCACCTGGTCAGCCTAATAAAAAAATGCCTTGAATAGGTAAAAGTGTGAAAAGTGTGAAAGTAGTTAATTTTGTTTTGTTATTTGATTAGGACACTTTTTTGTCAGAACTGACTATCACTGACTCGTGCATTTGATTAGGAGACAAATTCTGGCTTATTTGATCAAAATCAACCATGCTATCACATAGCCAATTTTTATTATAAAATGTTATTCTCTTTAAATTAACAAATTTACTAAAGTGTTCATACCAATACAACTTGCAGATTTCATAATGTAACTGACCCACCCTTAATTATGTTAGTAGTGTGTGCTTACTGATCTAAGCATCTTTTTAGGCTTTGAAAAAAACATCCTGGACCCTATGGTATAGGGCGGCGCCGGAATCCTAGTTTGCCCTGGGCGACAGAAATCCTAGCAGAACACCTGAATTGTAGATAAAATGACATAAATACCTATGTAAGAGTTCTTGTGGATTTAAAATTTCACCGAGTTAACATTGACACACAGATTTTGCTGTATTTTACATGTTTAATCTGATGTTTAATCTAAGTGTTTTAATTTGTTTTTTTATTTTTTTACCCTTTCATATCAAGAGAAAGTACCTATTGTACTGTAATTGTGAAAAAATTTATCTCGAGATTATAATGAATATTTATGTTTTGTGTGATTCTAACCCAAAAAAGTGTATTTTACAATTTTGTCTGTTCCTATGTATGTCTGTGCCAGTCTGTCCCTGTCCACGGTCCATAACAGTTTAATTGATCTGGTTCAAACTTGATATTTTAAAATTGTATATGTCTCTATACCTCAGGGCCTTTTTCAAAAATTAGGTATTTTGATGATTTTATTTAAAATAGATACCTATCTAAAGAGAGGTTGACCCCCCCCAAATAACACTGTAACTTGGTTTTGGGGTAAGGTAGTTTAAGCAGGGAATCTAACCGAAATTTTTATCGGCTCTGATTCGGATTCCTGTTCTCCAAACAAATATTTTAAAGGTTCCGGTTAGAGCACAATAAAGGTTCTGGTTCTTTTCGGTTCCTGATAGTGTTCCGGTTCTTTAGATTTTTTTTAAATTTTAGCACAGTGTCTTTCTATCAATTTGGGCTACGTCAATGTACTAGATTCGATAATGGTTTTTTAATGAATGAGGAAGGTTATATTTTTATATTAAGATGAAGTGTATCCACATTTGTGTGGAAGGAGAGCGGAGAGTCACTTTGCAAATAGTACTCTGGATCAAAAGTATTGCTATTTAAAAAAATATAACATACCTCAATAACGATAGTGCATCCTTCTAATTTGCATCTTGATCCATCACCGTCAATCTCATCGTCAAAAAACTTCCGAACTGAATTTTATTTAATGCACCCCATCAAAAATATTATTTAAACCACTTACTAACAAACAAAAATAATCACCTCCGCACTGTACACAAGGAACACATTCACTGAGCTACTTCCTAATTTAAACTTGAATGAAAAAATTTAAAAGTTTGCATTTTGGCACCCTTCATCTCCCTTTCCCCGCTATTATAAGCTTTTCAACCAACCACCAGATTATCAGTTTTCACTTCCAGGTAGTACTAGGTATAATAGGCTTAGACTACTTGTCCAAAAGAGATGATTTCTTAATTTCTGTTCAACTTTTAAGCAATGGGGTCTATCAAAGCTAAATACAGCTTTTTAAACCTCTAGATTAAACATTAAAGTGAGAAAACAGTGAACAATGTAACAATCAAATAATAGTGTGTATTGCTAAGGACTAATCTACTCTTTTCTAATCACCTTAGAAAAGAGGTTTGAAACAAAGTAGTAAACTAAAATATACCAAGTCATTTCAAAATTTACTGAGAAAGGGGGAAACACAACATTTCAAAATTAAACTAAGCTTAGGGAAAAAAATAAAAATTGTGTGCAACACATCAAAATTATATACAATTCTGTAAAACTAGGAACCTTTAAGAACATTTATAAACCTAAAATTATTTAACAGTTACAATTCCAGTTCCGGTTCTTCAGAATAATGTTTTTGGGGTTCTGGTTCCTTAAAAATAAATGTTAATTTCGGTTATTAGTATCAGTTCTAGGTCCGATTCGACTCCCTGAGTTTAATGATGATTGATTTTAAAAAATTCAAAATATATTGAAAATAGCTACAACGATTTTGTTTAAAATATGTATCTCAGACGTATTTGACATGGCCAATAAAACTATATGCTGGTTTGTTCGGGGGAAATTCGTTCAAGGGTAGCTTACTGATGACTGTTTTTTTTTAATTAAAGTATTTTAAAAAATGGCTCTAATGACTTTGTTCAAAATCTCTTAAGATTGAATATACTTTGTTAAGATTGTATAGCTGAGGTGACTAGTTGAAAGTTGGTGGGGGCGAAGGATTTCCATTATTCATGGTTGAAGAAAGTTTAAGAATGTGACTGAGAAATTCGAGGTAGAAAAGCTTTGGGACCAGTTGAGTAGTGGGGTGCGGCGCTAGGCGAGAGACTCAAAGTAAAGAATGGCAAGGGTGCAGACGTGTTGGTTAACGAGTAACCTAATAACTTTAATAAGTTCATGTCTATATACATAAAGTAGGCATATTGTTAATTAAAATAAATATATATATTAAAATGTGTATGTTTGTTTTTGTTAAAGCAACACAAGGAATGCATTAACCATGTGCCAATTATTATATAATATTTAGATAATATCAGACACACAAAAGTAATATAATTATTAGTAGAATGGAGACAAAGTATGGTAGCTTACTAATGACTGATTTTTATAACATTTGAATATTTTTTTTAATGACTCTAACAATTTTGTTCAAAATTGGAATCGGGGAACTATTTTACATGGTCAATATTACTGTATCTCTATTTTTCTAAAATAAATTAGTTTGAAGGTAGTTTACTTTCAACAAATTAGAATAACTTTGAAATTTTTTTTTGTTGAAAATAACCTTAAAGATTCAAATGGGTACTTGGAAATAGTGTTTCATGTTACCAGTAGTAAAAATACGTTTTTTTCTTAGGAATTAAAAATAATTTTAAGGTAGTTTACAAATAAATTATATAGACAAATTTAAAACTTGCTATAAATATTTTAACATTTGGTTTAAAATAATATATGGCCTATTTAAAGAGTGTTTATTGTGATTAACGAGGTGATGTGTTTGTTTTATGACAATAACTCACTTAAAGGTAGTTAACTAAAAAGCTATTTTTGAACATTTTCTTTGAATGTGTCATACCATTTATTTTTGTCTAGTGTGTGGTAGGCTTTTAATAACATTTTATTTCCCGTCGGCTGTAGGACAAAGTTTCACTGATATTTTATTAGGGAATTCATCAAAATAATGTTCTTTGTTTTGTGGCTTAGTCTTTTATGAAATACAGTACCCACTTCTGTGCATCTTTTCTGATGAACTTGTCGTTCTTGTCCAAGCACAAATCACAGGACCTCAAACACTTCATGTGTTTATAATTCAACACTCAAGCAACTCAAATGTAGTTTTCAGTTGGCCCCAAATACAGATGTGCACAGGTGTTCTATTCTTCTTACCCAAGACAAACAGTTAAGAAAGAGTATTTGGGACATAAAATGATAGGTTGTTTTTTGTAATGTATTTACAGGCAGATGGGTCAGATTATTTTCACTTTGGAAAGCAAGGGCAGCTTCACATCTCTATACACAGGCAAAGTTCATTGAAAATAGTGTGTGACTCAAAACACTGATTTTGATCTTGACAAATTGCAATGAAGGCTAAATTCTTTAAAGTTAGATTACCCAACCTTAATTCTGCTGAATTCTGAGTTTCAGTAAAATTGCAATGACTTAGTTTTGGATTCATTTTTATGTGAAAGTCAAGTTTTTTAAATCAAGAATAATAAGTCACAAGTCGTTGAAATAAAATTGTATTTACTTTTGTTAGCAAACTTTTTGCTAAAAAAACAAAAGTAATACAGAACATGAGTTTAAATTTGTATATTCTATATCCCCTAGTGATAAACTCATGCTTAAATTTTTTTTCCTCGCTTTAATATAAAGAATGGCCCAAATGTCATTTCCCCTTACATAATAATTGATAATAGAAGGGGAAACTGACTTTTTCGCCATCCTGTATTGTTCCAAGATTTTTTAAAAGACTTCTAACTAATATATATTTTTAAGTACCAAAGTCCTTCTACCCTTTCAGAGTATTCACATGTTTACACTATTAGGTTTGAGATAAGTTAGGTAGAGTGTATAGGGAATATAACTGCATTTCTGTGGTGGGAGTGTAGGAAACCATTTGGAATAAACCATCCTTATTACATCCAAACAGGTTTTGAACATCAATTTTCACATCATCGCCAATGTACTATATTTATTGTGAGTGTGACACCTTAAACAATACCACCCCCAAAATAAGTTTTAATCAAGAGATAGTCGACCTCACTGATCTTGCGGTAGAATGGTCGCATCAGGACCCAATATTCGTGGATTAAAAACCCAGTCGGCCCCCCCCCCCCC
>CABFWB010000062.1:495792-531765 GCA_902151455.1 Timema bartmani | reverse complement strand
GGGTCGACAGATTTTTCTTGAGCAATAAAAATCCATAGCACAATTTCCTTATGAGGGGAAGTAAAGCCATCAGTCCCATGCTGATTGCGGCAGAAGGTACGCGAAAATACCTTCTCCGACAAAATTGGTTGGCTCTTTCGCTCTTGCTCATAGAAACTTTTGTGTGATGATATAATCAATCGATTCAGAAAGTTCACATTATCAAGCTATACTTAAAGTAAATAAATAAAATTAATAGATAAAAGAAAACTAGCTCTTAATGGCTGTTATCAAAGAACAGTATGAGAATAGCGATAGCTGTGTACTTACTAGACAAATGTAAGTCCAAAAGTTCACACTCAAATCACAATGTATCAGTGTAGTTTTTGAGGCTCATCAGGTCTCTTTATCAAAAAAAGAATATAGAACACTTAACACTTTAATCATAAATAAGTTTACATGTAGGTAATTAACTGTTTATCTAAGGGTAAGGGATGAGGCGGGTTGTTTTAGAGGAAGTGCACTTGCATTATTTTAGAGAGAATGGATAAGCCATCCTAAATGCACTCGTCAAGGATTTAAACTACAATCTCCTGTTGACAATAATTGTTCCATGTGAATCAAACACTTTAGACCACACAATCACTAGTGTAGGTTGTTCCAAAGTGATTATCATACCAACATTATTTTAATTATTTTAAGTTACAATTAATTCTATGTACTAGGTGATTTAAAAACATTTGTCCTTGGTCCTAAGCTTTCTGATAACTGCGGATTACACTAGTAAAGCTTGTCGAAACCTGCTTATGTTAAGGATTTTTTTTTAAATTTTCATATTCAACACAAGGATTATTATAGACTTAATCATATCAGAAAAGAATAAGTAAGAATGAATAGGAAATGTAGAGTACCCTATCATAAACAATAGGAAAACCAGTATGAAAAATCACTAATGGAAAACAAACCCCAATGAGTCAGGGTTTGAATTCTAATCTCGCTGTAAACGTCACTCAAGTTAAATAAGAACCTGATGCTGTAGACTGCTCGACTATCGGGAGGGAAAGTAAATGCTATTATGATGTATTAACAAACCACAACCTTCACCTTAAAATATAAGTCCAGGATCTTCAAGAATAATGACCGTTAGTATATCATGGCATATCATGAGAAGAATTATTCAGACTTAAAAAAGTTGAACATGATAGCCTGGTAGACAATTCAACTAATTGTTGGGGTCAAACTATTTAATCAGCCAGGATAGAAAAGTGGCAGCCTCCCAAATTAAGTGACCACATGATCTTAAAACCTAGTGTGGTTTGTGAAAACAAGGCCGAATGTTGTTTGATTTAGGGATAGATCCCTAAAATATTTGAATCATAAAATCATATTCGAGATTGGAGGATTTGAATAAAAATTTAGATTTAAGATTTGAAAAAGAATTATGTTCACATTTTTAATTCTAATTATTTTTTTTGGCGCTATTATAAAACTCATTAGTTGCTTGGATAAATATACAAATCTCGCTACCAGACTTTTAGACAAGTGTTTTTCAAACTTTCCCAGTAGCAGACTACTTGATAAGTGCTCGATTCACATGTTGGCCACCCGCCTTAATATACTACCTGCTAGTCCTCTTTCCGAACCTAAAATTTATATTATTATAAATGTTTCATCAAGCATTAAATAGACAGAATATTTATTTGAATTGGTTTCTTGTGTATATTTCACATGTAATACAATTTGTGATACAATGTATCGTTAACTTAGCGGACTCAGGGCCAATCTTACAATGTCTAGTCAAAGTCCTTGTAACTTAACTGTTCGTAAAGTCTAACCGTTGATTAAACTTGGCGTTGTGCCTTACAGTACTATTTTTATGTGTTCGTCAAATTATGAGCAGGTGCCTTCCATTAGTTCTTATAGTTGGCTTTCTCAGAGTGCTAGATTTGTTTCAAAGCTTTTGATTGGCTTAATTTGACCACAGAGAATATGAGCAAGTAATTAAAAAGTCTATGGAACTGTTATGAAAACAAATCAATCAAAGCAAGTCCAATTTATCACGTCTGTGTAAGGTTATCTACTATCTTTTATCATATTATTTATTTTCCTGCTAAAATGTGTTGAAAATCATAAACGCGAACAAAGTGTAAATTTTAGCAAAGAGGAAATGTTACTGATTGAATTAATAAATAAATACAAACAAACAATCGAAAATAAGCAATTCTAATTGGCGTTCAATCACTTCAAGAATTTCTAACACTTTATTTTTGTTCAAACTAAAACATAGAAAAAATTCTTCCACGTTATAAGATTCCAGAAAATTCTTTAGTTCCAAGTTTCTCTTCAGTCTTTTAAGTCTTGGGTTCCTTAGAACATGTAACTCATCTTTGATGTCGTCATAATCATAAAAATAAATCACCCATTTCATGAGCTAAATAAATGTAACCTCACTTTAATGAAAACAATCACCTTGAAAACAATATGGTGGTGTGTTTAACGTTGTTAATGTGGACGTTATGCTTGCTAACCGGAAATTAAACCTCGCATTAACTTTACAAGCACATTTACGTGGACATTAGCACTAACCAAACATTGTAAAATCAAAAGTAGTGGTTCTTATCACTTAACCTTATGTTAAGCCTTAACAAATATAATAACGTGACATTGTAAGATTGGGCCTCAGCTTATCAAAACTGTACTCTCTAGCTCTTTCAAGTAATATCCATTTTCTTATTGTGATTATGTTTGCAGGCCACAGTTTGAAGTGTAGAGTTAAGTTGATTTAATGATTAGCCCCACCCACTCCCTCTATGTAGTTTCTTGGTCATGAGACCTAATACTTCTCTTAACCAGCACATTTTGTTATCAACACACTAACAAAACTTGATTTAGCTCTTTTATTGGCAAATTGTTCTTGTTGTATTTAGCACCACGTCTTACTACATTTTCGGGTTATACGCTTAAGTACTAATTAAGCTAATTGATTAGAAATTGCGGAGGTTGAATTTAGAGGAAGTGAACCCGCATTTGCGTGAAGGGAGAGTGTAAAACCATTTAGGAAAAACCACCCCAGTTCACCCGACCGAGATTCGAACCTCGATCTCCCCGTCCTCTGCAGTCAAACTCAACACGACTAGCGCGTTAGCTAACTACGCCACAAAGGCGGGGCAATTGTTCTTAAAATTACAATATCCTGAATTATGCTAGATTTATTTACACTCATATTATTTGTGTAAGTTATTAGTGACTCACCTTAATCCTAAAACAAATCTAAAAAGCCTTTAATTAATTTGCTGCTTAGTATAGTAAAAACAGCCCAATTTAACTTGGATACAATTGGCAATCTTTGGTAAAGACATATTAGCTTCGCCAAAGTATGTAATAGAAATGAAGGTAAGAGGATTAATCACCTTGATTGGTATTTGTTACTTTTCAGGGAGAGAACAACTCCAAGAATAGGTTTCATGAGGAAGTCAAATGTGGCTGGTGAAAGCTATGTTTTAGTGTGATATCTCATCAACCATTTCTACATCAGGATCAACCATATAAGTTTGCCAGATACCCTACTTACCTACTAATTATAACCACGACCTAATCGCATGCTTTATTTTAAACCACATTAAAACTGAACCAGTATTTATTTAAATTAGGGAAGGTTAATGAAAAAAATAACCTAACACAAGCTTGTGTCCTACAGCAAACTTCAAACCAATTTTCCTACCAAAATAATTAAATGCAAGCCTTGTGCAATTTTTACATTTCATTAAAGGTAACAAATGCAAGGCACAAGAAATCTATACCATATTTGACCTTCCATAAAAACAATCACAAACCTCAAAAGTGACCTTTACATTACTTTGTGTATTTATTCCAAATGCTTCAATCTATGAGTCACATAATTCCTAACTTCTCCCCTCTGTTTTTTTGTTCCCTCTTTTAAAATATTGTAATAAATAGTTTCATAATACCTCTTGAAGTGCTTCAAAAAGCTGGTTGAATGGTAACCCTAATCTAAATTTACTATCTAGGCACTGTTTAACATTACGAACAAAATGGAATTTCTCCCTTTCTATGAAAATTACTTTGAGGGTCCTTTATATAGTGGGAATATCTAATTTTGATCATATCTACACAACTATTTGAGATATAAAATAACTTATCATTGTAAAATTGTACTACTATTAAAAAGACAGTATATTATTTTGTCTCACAAATCTTATAAGTTTTTAGTAAATGTCTCCATTTTAAGATAAAATAGAAAGTCTGTGCTGTGCACAGTACTATAATTTTATTCTTCATATTATGATGTAGATATAAAAACAATTGTGGTTTACATGAATATGGTTTTATTACAAGAAATACATTTTATCTTGATGATAACTTTAAACATACCTTTAGTGGAAAATTTGGTTAAAAATTGAACAGTTACCAGTGTCTAAGATATAGTGCTTAAAAAGACATCGGAAACATGTATATGTTGCTATTAAATATTGAATTGTGACACACGATTTTAGGAAATCATATTTAGTAAGCTCTTTAAATATAGCATAAAACTACTATTTTAAGTTTAACAGAAATAACATTAATGTATAACAAGACCGTGTAGAAACTGTACATTAATGTAAAGTAATTGATAGTGAAGGAAGCTAACCTGAAAGGATAGTTGGGTTAGGCCTAGAGAGAAAAACACTTCTCTCTTCATTTTTAAACTATTGTACTATATTACACTTCACACATTGTTGAATTTTCAGGGATGTCCCTTTATCATTAGAAGAGACACATTGTAAACACACAAAGGTAGGCTATTGAACTACATGTTTCTAGAGTGATTTGAAATATGTAACTCACATATTACATATTTAAAATCATTCTAAATTATTCTAAATTTAATCTAATCGAATTCTAAATCATTAAATATGTAATATGTGAGTTACATATTTCAAATCACTCTAGAAACATGTAGTTCAATAGTCTACCTTTGTGTGTTTACAATGTGTCTCTTCTAATGATAAAGGAACATCTCTGAAAATTCAACAACGTGTGAAGTGTAATATAGTGCAATAGTTTGAGAAGAGAAGAAATGAAGAGAGAAGTGTGTTTTTCTATCTAGGCCTAACCTAACTCTCCTTTCAGGTTTGCTTCCTTCACTATTAATTACTTTATATTATTGTACAGTGTTTCTACACTGTCTTACTATACATTTCCAAGCCATTAGGCAATAATTCATTATAGAAATATGGATTTAATTTGAAATTTTTTTAAAGAAAATAAAATTGCTAAATAAATAAGCTAATAAAAGCATTTATGTGACCAAAGTACTCCATTCTTTGTACTATGCTCTTGAAATCTGCATTTGACTTTGACAAATCATTTTATTATTGAATTGTTAAAAAACAATTAGAAAATGTTACAAATAATAATTGGTGAGTCTAGTTTTACAATAAATGCATCCATTTCAAAAACTATGAATAGGTTTTTTTAACTTTTATTTAAATTAAATTTATGATTCATCAATTATGGCTTTATCAAAAGGATCTCACAGTTCTGTTCACACATGCACTTAATAGGAACTATTTAAAAACTTAAACTTAATGACGAATTAAAAAAAATAATCTTTTTGGAATACAATTTTAAAACCCAATAGTAAATAAAAAATTTCAAATAGGCAAATGCATTTCAGTACACATTATTTTTTTTACAATCATTCAAAACTTGTTTAGTTATTTATTTAGATGCAAAACAAACTAACTTTAATGGTTTTATTTTTAGTTAGAGTTTCTATACACATGATGATTTATGTAGTGTATGTTAGTTACCAACTAGAATTATGTCAAATGCTCCAACATTCTTACTAACCCCTTCATTGGCCAGTTGTCCCTTATATGACATTTGTCAAGTAAAACAAAAAAGAAAAATTTAATTTGTGTTTATAGAAATATTTGTAAATATATTACTTATGTTAATGTTTGATAAAATGTAGTGCTGGGCCAATCAGCTATTTGCCAACCATGCTGATGTTGAGGGTTTGTTGCCGATTAGGCCGAAAATCAAAGCAGATTATTTGGTTATTTTATTTTAAATGTTCAAAGATAATATGCTGTAATGATATTAAAACAACTGTTCACATATATCATTTTTATTTTGTACAGTATAGTAAGTTTGCTTATAGAAGTTTAAATGAAAAATGTATTTAAATATAATTCACTTTATCATTGACCCTAACACATTTAAAATATAATTAGTATAAGTTAAATTGACTCCAATTTTTTCATGGTTTAGTTTGTGAGAGTGTTACACTATTTTGATAGCTTAGAATGAAAGCTATTGCAGAATGCTTTAAATATGTTTGAATGTAGTGACAAGCAGCAGAATGGATCTTCGTATAAATGTGTCTAAAACTAAGGTAAGTGTTTATGTTAAGGACGGCTTAGGAAATTATTGTTAGCTTAGTATAAATGAAAAACTATTAGAACAAATGAATGATTTTGTGTATCTGGGCAGAATGTTCTGTAAAAATGGAAGGATTGGTATTGAAATAACAGATAGGTGAATGTGTCTAAGAGAGTAGATGGATGTATAGACTATTGCAAAGAATGGAGTAGTATCAAAAGGGGCAAAGATGACAGTATATAAAAGTGTATTAATGCCAACATTGTTATATGGATGTGAAGTGCGGGCTTGTCAAGAGAAACATAAGAGTAAGGTGAATGCGGTTGGAATTTGATATCCAAGAAATATATGAGGCCAACTCGTATGGACAAAGTCTGTAATGAATGGGTACTTAAGGATTGCAGTATGAAAGTGAGTATAATTGGTCAGTGTGAAAGAAGCGTCTTAAGTTGGTTTGGGCATGTTGAGAGAATAAGTGTGTATCGAGTAATAAAGCAAATGTATGAAGGTAGAGTGTGTGGATCAAAAGGAATGGGTAGGACGTCGTTAAATTTTGTAGACAACTGTGTGAAAAAGAAAAACATTAAGAGTTTTAAGAATAAAAGTGCTTGTATGATTCTGTGTATGGAAAGTGAGTAAAGCAAAGGGAGTACGCAAGGTTAGGGAAGTGTGGATTAAGTTGAGAAAGGATTAAGAATGTAGTGTTGTTTTTAGAGCTATATGCATAGTTTCTTGCCTACCTCATAAGAGAACAAGGTGATTAGGTATGTATTTATATTATATAGGATTTTTATTTTGAAACCTGTGCAAAGAAGATCATGACAAATATATTAGCGTTTGAATATAAATAGAAAAAAAAATTGTTTATTAATTTTTTTGAATTTAAATAAGCATAACTAATTTTAAAATAATGTTTTAAAAGTATTAAATGATAAAATAAATTATGAAAAACAGTGTGGCTACAAAATGTTCATTATAAAATTCCCTGACTTTCCAGGTTTTCCTGACTTGACCTTTTCATAGCTTTTCTTTAGCAATCACATTTTTTCGCTTATTACATTAATCATATTTTTTTTAAAACAATCCTAAAGTCTATTAAACTCCAAATTTCTTTAAGTTCTTTTTCACTATTCAATGTTTTAGGTATTATTTGTGTACCTGTGTATAGGTGTCATAAAACAAACACTGTACAACCATCTCATACTATCAGAATGCTATAGCTAGAAAATGCATTTTTTAAACATAAAGAAACAAAATCTATCACTTTTATTTAAATTTTTATTTGCGTACCGTAAGATGGGGTAACTTTAGCCCAAATTCAAAAAATGTTTATTTCTGATGTTTTTCTTTGGTATATTATCCGATTTGATTGCAATTGGTGAAAAATTGTAGGTAGCAGCACTAGTTATTGACTGAAAAAAATAATTTGTAGGTCATGCTTCTTTTACATTAATCTTTGCTTTTCATGTAAACATCTGTTCTGAGTGTTCAAAATAAAGGCTTCCAACTTTCATCTCTGCACCTCTACCTGAAAGTTTCTTAATTCTTGTAAGTACATTTTCTTATACTTACATACCACTAGTAAACGTAATTAATATGAAAAATTTAGTTTCTTTCATTTTGTCAGATCTGCTGAATGTTTTATGACTTGGGGTAACTTTGGCCCATGATTTGGGGTAACTTTAGCCCAACCTCAAATTCTTTGTTGCTTGACTCTTATTTCATAATAATGATAATAATCGGTTTTCTAATGCTATTTTATTGATTTTTGGCTAGCACTAATAGTCTTATTTATTTTTAAATGTTTTTTAATGGCTTTTTGTGAAAAAGTAACCAAAACTTTTCTTATTTTCTACAGTATCATGCCAAGAAAACCAAAAAAACTGTTGGGCACACGAGCGTACAGGAATTACACTCCAAATATATTGCAAGAATGCCTTGTAAAGGTCAGGTCTGGACAACTTACTCAACGAGTTGCTGCAGAAAGATATAACATCTCAAGATCTACAATCAAGAGTAAACTGAAAGGTCTGCACGACAAACCAGTAGGTCGCTCTCGTGTGTTTTCACCTGAAGAAGAATTAGCCTTTGTGCAGCATTTGATAAAATTATCTGACTACGGATTTCCAGTTGTTGAATCAGATTTTCGAATGATTGTAAAAAACTATCTTGATAAAAAAGGGGCTAAGGTTAGCGTGTTCTCAGGAAATTACCATGGCTATGAATGGACAAAAGGGTTTTTGAAAAGACATCCTGATCTTTCAGTCAGAACCAGCGCTAATATTAAGAAAGTGCGTGCTAATGTTGGTGAAGCGGAACTCAACGATTACATGGACAACTTGAGTGTCGTTTTAAAGGATATTCCTCCATCTTGCATTTGGAACTATGATGAAACTAACCTGAGTGATGATCCAGGAAATAAAAAAGTCCTGTGCAAGCGAGGCAGTAAATATGTTGAAAATATTTGTAACTTTAGTAAGAGCTCTACTTCTTTAATGTTCTGTGGGAATGCCGAAGGCAGATGTCTTGCGCCATATGTTGTCTATAAGGCTGATCATTTATGGACGACTTGGACAGAAAATGGTCCACAAAATGCTCGTTATAACCGCTCTAAAAGTGGGTGGTTTGATGCAATAACTTTTGAAGACTGGTTTGAATCGCTCTTTTTACAATCGGTAAAAAATCAGGCTGGACCCTTGGTACTGATTGGTGATAATTTATCATCACATATTAGCACCCGAGTCTTAGAATTATGTGAACAACATGACATCAGGTTTGTGTGTTTACCAGTTAATACAACACATCTCACACAACCTTTGGATGTCGCCTTTTTTGGGCCCATGAAAAGTTTATGGCGTGGTATCTTAACAAAGTGGAAGGAATCAAAGTCTGGGTCGAAATTCCCCACAATTCCTAAGGATGTCTTTCCTGGGTTGTTGAAGGAATTGATGAACAGACTGAAGGAAAATGAGAGAGAAAATTTAAAAGCAGGGTTCAAAAAATGTGGGATTCATCCCCTTGATAGAAACATGCTTATCAACCGTTTGCCTCAGAACCTGAATGACACGGACATAAGTTTTGTTGGAGAATCTTTTTTGGAGCAGTTGGAGAAAAAACGGTCCGAATTCCTAGGAAGTGAAGGTCCTAAGAAAAAAAAAAGGTGCAAGTACCAGCTGGCAAAAGTATTTGCCTTGCAGACGTCACAGAAAGCCGTGCCTCTTCGTCTAAATCTCACCCTCCGTTGAACAGAAAAAGGCTCCCATCTGATTCCTCCACTGAAGTGCTCAGTGAAAATGATCTTGATATAGAGTCTGACCAAGAAAGTGAAACGTTTTCTGACTTAGAAGAAATTTCGGATGCTGCACCTGTCATATTACCAAAATTAAAACCTGAGAATTATGCTGTCGAGGATTTTGTTCTCATTTTATTCAATGGTGGAAAGTATCCTGGAAAGATTGTCAGCATCTCAGAGGAAGGCCCTACAGTTGATTGCATGGAAAGAGGACTTAAGTTTTGGAGATGGCCTGAGAGAAAGGACTCCATGGAATATGAATGGGAAGATATTCATTGCAAAATTGATCCTCCAAAAATGGTTTCGAAGCGAAATCAGTTTGCAGTTCCAGCTCTTGATAGTTTCGTTTAGAAGCCTAGTCCTCTAATGTAGTTTTACATGTTAGTAAAGTTTTTACTTCTAAATAGTCCTCTGTTTACAGTTTAATACGCTAATAAAGATTTCACTTCTAAATAGTCCTATATATTTTTTTTTTAACCAAAAAACTCACAGTTTATGACAGACCTTACACATTAACAATATATAGGCACGTTTATTGGTATTACATTAGCCCAAGGAACATATTGCCATCAAATAAGTGAAATATTACATTTGCGCTAAAGTTACCCCAAGACCTTGTAACTTTGTCCCAAAACTTCAAAAATGTATTTGAGGGTTCAAAAAAGTTTTAAAAAATTAAATAACCCACTCAAATTGTTCCTTTAATAATCAAAAACAAGAAAAAAAATATTAGGAGTAACAAAAATCAATAAGTTATTTGATATTTACTTAATAAGTAGAAAAAGATAAATTTTTGGGCCAAAGTTACCCCATCTTACGGTAGTTAATTAATCACATATTTGAATTCTCTAACTTTTCTTTACTCTTGATTAAATTCCTTGACATGTCCTTGTTTTCCCTGAAATCTAAATATTCCCCGACCTTTCCGGGTTTTTGCTGACTGTAGATGCCACGAAACATTTAAATAACGATAGAAGGGCAAAGCCTTCAAACTAGACAATTGTAAGTTCAAAAGAACCAAACCAGTTTGAACACTAGACATTTACTAAAAAAACAACTGTTGGTCTACAAACATAAAGCACACAAAAAACCAATCCAGAGGGGTTGATCAGAATATAATCAACTTGACTGGTTTGTCTTCCTTTACTGATTTCTTTCTATTTAAATTCCACTCAATTAGGATCAATTTACTAAAATGTTCTTATGTTTAGTTTGTTTCACACCAGGATTTCTTTTTTACTTGGTTTGTATTCCAATACTTTTATATTTATTTTATAAATTATTTAGAGTTGATAACACACCATTGAAACAACTAACTTTTAGTATTTAGTAGGCCTAAATAAATATTTATTTTTTTAATATGTTGCATACAAACTTATATCAAGGGAATGGTTATGTATTATTATAAAATAAAATATTAACAAAGGTTGAAATAATCTATAGCTAAGAATTTAGAAACAGTTACTATGTTTGTAGTAGTAAGTATATTATACTCATATTTTACAACTAGAAATATGTGCACACCTTTAACTCATTTGTACAGAAGATTACAAAAATATTTACAATTCTTTTAGATAATCCAAAAGTATTATTTTAAAATATATTTGCCATATCATGGCAAATATATTAACATTTTAAACCTAGACAAAAAAACAAAACAAAAAACCTATATTTAACATATTTTAAAATGTAAAAATATTACATAAAAATACTTGGACAATTTTTTTTTACAATTTACTATTTTAATTTTAACACAACCAACCAATTAATGCAATTGATATTTTCAATTTATTTCCTAAAGAAGCCAGAAACCGGCGGGGGACCAACGTTTATAATGTCTGATGGAGGAGCCGTCGGGTCCATACCCAACGGTGGTTGGTTCAGGGCCGGTGCGGAGTTTGATGCCAAATGTACCCCTTGTGAAAGTGAGGGAAGATCAAATCCAGACGTTGAATTGTGATTTGAAATGGGCAAAGTTGCAACAAGCGGCTGACCAGAGACTTTGGGAGAGTCAAAGACCGGACTCAGGGTAGGACTACCGATCAACAAGGAGTCCGAGTGTAGGGGCTGCGAGAAATTTGACGAACCCCTTTCGATGGGGGAATGTTGATGCTGCACATTTGTGTCAGCAGATATGCCCAGCAGACTGTAGACCTCCTTCAGTATCATAAGCATTGTGTCCTCAGATTCCCTGGAATACATTTAAAAACATTATTAAATCAAATAGCTCCAAGTGGTAGCTAAATTTCAAAAAAGAAATCAAGAGAAGTACATTTTAAATAGCTTCCAGAGCATTCCAAATTTAAAAAAAAAATCTGGGTGAGCACCACTTCAAATACAAATTCTAGGGAATCTGATTTATATATTTTTTAAATCTGTTGAGCACATTTTAAAATAGCTTTTCAGGATGTCTAACCATCAAAAATTTGCCAAAGGAGGACTACTTCAAATATCCTTAAGATGTATAAAAAATGAGGTGGAAGAAGATGTCACCTTTGTGCATTGGATTCTTCCCACATTTTTCCTCTTTCCCTAGGTGGGCTTTCTTCATCAAATTTACTCTTAGCAGTTTATTTTTCCTTTTTCTTTAGTTCAATTTACTTTACTAGAAAATATCCTTAAGAAGTATCCAAATTTTGAAATATTTGAGGGGAGGGCACTATTCTAAATAGCTGTTAAAGAGTCTGATTTTCAAAAATTCTCTAAACGAGGACCACTTCAAAGAGCTTATAAGATCATTCAATTTTATAACCTTAACCGGGGGAGTGGAGGGTGGAAAGTCCCTAAATAACTTTTTTGGTTCTTGTCCCCCTCTACCCTCTCACAAAAATAAAGTTCTGCCACTATTGTATAAAATAACTATTAAACCCTAAATATTAAGAACATTGTTAAGTCTTAACATCATGTTATTAAACTTACAGTTTTTAACACCCCCCCAAATTTAATTTTCCCTATGCCCATGAAAAACCTAGCAACTCTAAACCTAATGTAACATAGATGTGGCATGAAAATAATCTAAAGGGTAAACTCCATAAATGGTTATCATACAGCATTACAAATGTTGCATTAAGAAAATAGTTAGGATTACCAAGAAAACAATTAGAACATGTTTTATAAACTATGTTAGCCTCTTTAGTTTTTATATAATGAATGATTTAAGAAATAATAACATAATACCATTTTGGGACACCATTTTTCAAGATGGCGGATATAAATTAACTTTTTAAGAATTACATTATATCCCATTTTATTCAACACAAAAAAACTATACCACTATGTCAAATTTCATGTTAGTATCATAAAGTGAATGAGTGTTATGCTTAGCAATTCCACTATTATATCCAGGTTACGTTAGGTTTGGAGTTGTGAGGTTTGAGAATTATTTTCATATCATTCCCAAGTTATGTTAGGTTAGGTTGGTGCTATGTTTGGCGCCCCCTCGATCTGACGCCCCGGGCAGCCACCCCTAGCTCTAATTTATTTTCAAGGAAAGAGAACACCTACACAAAGAGATGTGGTATAGAAACAAATTTTATACTGTAATATATCGGAAGAATATGCAGGAAGTTTGTTTGTTTTTTTCCATACACTTAAAATGTTAGTATCGTATTGACCCGGAAAAAGGTCGCCCCCTAATACAAGCTGCACCCCAAATTTTCAACCACTTTCAGAGCAAAAACAATATAAAGTTAAAATAAAATCACTTTATGTAAATAACTTACAAAGGTAAAACTATATTTTTAGTTGAAATCAAATCACTGTTTACTGAACCACTAAACTAAACAAAGTGGAAAAACAATATTTATACTGAAAATGAGATCACTTCACTCCACTTTGTCCCCTATAGTAGTAAAAATATATGCCAGTAGAATGCAATGAATAAACTAATCTTGAAGGTTTTAGCAACCAGAAGGTGACCTGGTGGTCTAGGGGTAAGGTGTCAGACTTCTGTGCTGGGGGCCCGGGGTTCAATCCTCGGCCCCGGCACAGATTGATCTGAATGCCAAACCCTTCCTTCACCTCTGACAAGATGTATATTAGTCACAACTTGTGAATGTGGGGAATGCCAGTCCTCCACCGTGGTTCGGATCCCACGTTTAACTGTGGGTCCTCCATTTCATCTCACAATCACCCTACCATTGCATATTAGCGTAAGTGCGTATAACCCGAATGGGTAGTAAGACGCTGTGCTAATAATAATAATAATAATAATAATTTAGCAGCCATTTGTGTTGGCACGAAGACGATACACAAAAAGTCAGGGTTCATCTATTTTACGCGGCATATCGCACCATACGTTGTGGTGATTTTTAACTATTTCGATATATATCGATATTACTATATGCACATCTTAAAGGTAAAAAATTTGATAATATCTAAGAGTGCAATTATAACCCACATTAAGGTATAATAAGGTTTTTTCTGGGGAAAAAGTACTGCTTATTTCCGGGTCATTATGGTACTTATATAGTAACAAATAATAAAATATTTAAATTATGAAAGAATTCTCACCATACCTTAAATTAAGTCCCTAAAAATTATAATAAAATAATCATTATATTGAAAACACAAGTATCGAGTAAAATTATATTGGTTTATAAAAAAAAATTGTATTTATAAAGTATCAATACTTTTCCCAAATTCCTACACACACAAGAACTTCTATACTTTCTAGTCTATTTTTTTTATCACCGCGTCTTACTTCCCTTTAAGGTTACACTCATATATGATAATTACTCTAATGGAAAAGTGATGAGGAAAGAAGCAGTTTAGAGATAATCTGCCCAAATTTGTATAGCAGGGGAGTGGGAAACCATTTAAGAATAACCACCCTCAATAGACCTGACCAGGATTCGAACCCCAATTTCCCAGTCTTCCCCAAGCCAAACTAACACAAGAGTGACACCTTAGACCATTTGGACACTGAAGCCACAATTTCCAATATAATAATTTCCATTAAATAATATTGAAGCGTTGAAGTAAAAGGATAATGTATCNGTAATGGGTGACTTTCGTGTGGCTTAACGTCACGGACTCTTTAAATGTTTATTTGTGGGAATTACTTATATTATTATATCTTATTTTTGATATGAACCCAATCTATGTTGTTTAAAACTAAGAATATTTTGGAAGTAAAACTTAGAATCTCTTTTGCTAAACAAGTATGGATATTTAATATTGTTTATGGTGTATTCTGGAAGAATGTTTTCCTACTATCTATTTTCGCAACATACTTTTGCTACTAGGATGGTCGAGGCCACTATGTTCATTAAATGTTGTTTAGAAATTCATATTAAATGACTATTTTCTCAAAACTCTCTGCTTTGTGTTTCTTATTTATTTAGTTTATTTTTCATGTTTAGATTATGCCCTTTCTTACTCGTATTGTTGTTTACGGTGGCCTTAAACTACGAGGTAGAAAGAGAGGGCGTAACACCAGTCTTCCCCAAGCCAAACTAACACAAGAGTGACACCTTAGACCATTTGGACACTGAAGCCACAATTTCCAATATAATAATTTCCATTAAATAATATTGAAGCGTTGAAGTAAAAGGATAATGTATCATCATGGATTGCAAAAGAACTTAAACAGCAGGGAATGGACTTATCCTGCTTTAAATGATTCTAACCATATGAATTTTAAATAAATCTAATCTACACATGATGCTTGGTAAAATTATGTATTGAAAACAAAATATTTGATTATATTGCATATGTTGAATAAGATTTTAAAATTTACAGTCTGATTTTCATCTGAAGCCCTTTATTTGAAACCTTTAAATTCATGGTGCCACATTCATTATAATCATCAACTGTTTCCAATCGGTAAACGGGTCAGTTTAGTAAAATGACTTCATCTTCCTCCTTTAATAGCTTCCATTCTTCTCCTCTCACTTGCACACTTTCTGTTATCTGCTCTTTTCTTCTCTTTCTTGACCTCTGTTGTCTTCTATAGTAGAAGTAGTTACACACACATTTTAACACAAATAGAGTAATAATTCGACACTGTTGCCTTTATTTGTACTCTCTTCTTTGTGTTTGATAAAGGCAACAGTTGGAAATTTTATTCTATTTGTGTCAAAATGTGTGTGTGACTATTTCTACTATAGAAGACAGAAGAAAGGAAGAAGATGTCACCTTTGTGTATTGGATTTATCCCACATTTTTCCTCTTTCCCTAGGTGGGCTTTCTTCATCAAATTTACTCTTAGTAGTTTATTTTTATTTTTATTTAGTTCTATCAATTTCCTTTACTATCAAATTATTTAGCCATTGGGCCAACTTATTTTTATACATATTAATAGATCGAATAAGACATATTTCTAGAATGCCAAATGTTAGTGACTTTTAATCATTATTGGGGATTGAAAGTGGGCTTCCTATACAAATCAAGGTTTAAAGCAATAAATGAAATATTGAATAATTAATAGCATATTTTCAACTTACTCTATTAAAGGATGCATATAAAAATGTAACAGTTGAGAGAGAATGGAATCGTATTAATGGCATTTGCGACAAGTTGTTATCTTTTTATTCATTTTTCTCTCCTCATATATGCTAACCTAAACCATTTTCTTAAAATTTACCCTCCTCATAATATGTTCTTATATTAGTATACATAAGCTGCAGAGAGTCTGAACAAGCAGTGTGACGCACAGAACTAAAAATATTTAACTCTACCATCAGACAACTTGTTAAAAAATAAACAGCGACCATCAATTCTACTGACCAGTAACACACATGGCTACCCAGGGCGAACAAGTACTCATTGAAGCTCTCAAAGGGAGCCTCTTGCAGAACGTAGTCAACCCTCCTGCCGCTGTTAAGCTGTCCCACACACACGTCTTGGTCGGCCTCTCCTTCCACCGAGTGGGTGCTTTCAGTGTCATCACGATGCATCTGTTCCTCCAAAACCTTACACACATAAACATATACTACATTAGGGATGTGCAGAGATTGGTAAACTTCATATTTAGAGATTCATAGGTTTTTTCAATTCCGATTCCTCAACCTTTACAATTTCAACTATTTTCCATGCATCCAACTCCACAATAAAAATTTGTTACATCCCATACTGCTATGTGGTTGAAAAAAAACCTAAAAAGAGTTTAAAAAAATACTCAAACAAAATGGCTATATTTGATTTGCACAAACACCAGAGCAAAAAGATCCTGTCGAGTACATTTAAAATTTGCCCAGTATTAAAGAGAGATGTCAAAAACCTAATAATGATCATAATGAAAAATTACTGAATCTTGAACACTGCCATTTCACTTAAGTGCCAGAACTTTAATTTATATTTAAGAACCAATATTCCAAATATGACTGTAAGATTAAGATTGCTTCTCAATTATTTTGATAGTAGTAAGAATCGAGAGTATCAAAGTATCAAGGATTAGTGACATCCTTAATATTAAAATTAGGGTTGTGGAAGACTTTGAATTGAATTAAAATGTTAGTCAACTTTGTTTTAAACATAAATGAGCCCTTACAAATAAAAAAATTAATATAGACACATATATTCATAATATTTTAATGTGTTGGTGTAATGCCACAAGGGCTATTAAGCTAAATGTTTAATGACAATCATTTATTATGCTCTTAAACTATAATTATATTATTTTAAGTGTATTTCCAAGTTTGTTGAAAGTGTAGTAACATCCTCATTGACAACTTTTACAATCATTTTACTATACATATTGATTGATTTTCAAATATTTTTTTATTATTATTATTAACAACCGACCTTTACTTTCCAACCACACATCAAATAGCCACATCCAATTTGTTTCTCACATTCAAATAATATTTTCTCACTTAATTCTGAATTTGTTCAGATTAATTCTTTGAATGCTAGTATGAAAGATAGAAAAATAAACTATTTGTTTGTTTCGGAGGACCAATAATTACTAAAGACATAATTCCATTTTGCTGGTTTATTTAAATATATTTTCGAAGTGACACACAAAAAACAAGTCTGCCATAAAAAAAAATTAATCTCCTTGGTAACAGAACAAAAAAAAATCAGTCTCACCAACTTAACATAATAAAAACATCCAGATAATGTCTTCTGTATAGCCTACAACATCCAGCGTGTAGCAGTTGAGCCAAAGCTCATTCTGCCAAATGCTGATAATGATAACTATAAAGTTCTCATGACAGACAGCTGATATGAACAGAAACTTAAAGTTCACTTTTCTATGTCAACCTGCGGTCTAGCTAATCAACATGCAGTGTAGCTACCGTGTCTACTTTCAATAAAGCTATTGTTAACCTGCAGTGTAGCTACCTTGTCTACCTTCAGTAAAGCTATTGTTAACCTGCAGTGTAGCTACCTTTCCTGCAGTGTAGCTACCGTGTCTACCTTCAGTAAAGCTATTGTTAACATGCAGTGTAGCTACCTTGTCTACCTTCAGTATAGCTATTGTTAGCCTGCAGTGTAGCTACCACGTCTACTTTCAGTAAAGCTATTGTTAGCCTGCAGTGTAGCTACCTTGTCTACCTTCAGTATAGCTATTGTTAGCCTGCAGTGTAGCTACCTTGTCTACCTTCAGTAGAGCTATTGTTAACCTGCAGTGTAGCTACCTTGTCTACCCTCAGTATAGCTATTGTTAACCTGCAGTGTAGCTACCTTGTCTACCCTCAGTATAGCTATTGTTATCCTGCAGTGTAGCTACCTTGTCTACCTTCAGTATAGCTATTGTTAACCTGCAATTTATCTACCTTGTCTACCCTCAGTATAGCTATTGTTAACCTGCAATTTATCTACCTTGTCTACCCTCAGTATAGCTATTGTTAACCTGCAATTTATCTACCTTGTCTACCCTCAGTATAGCTATTGTTAACCTGCAATTTATCTACCTTGTCAACCTCTTGTTCCAAAGCCTGGTCCTCGGTTCGATGAAACATGGCCAGCTGGTACACAGTGTTCCAGGTGGATTTGACAGATTCTATCACTCGCTGCTTCAAGTCTGCGCCCACTCGAGCCATTGTTTCCTTCAGCTCTGTGTGCAACAGAACAAATATGATTTAATATGATCAGAGCTGCCAGAGCTATCCAAATAACTTTTCTGAGTTTCTTGAACAAATTTTCATTTCTCCAGACACTTTATAGAGAAATATAAAGGTTTTTTTTTTTGTGAATTTGCATTGAGTTAGTTGGTAAATTAACAGTATATGGTCTGGAAGTGGCGTGAATTGAGTGTTACCAAATAAATATAGTTAGTTTAAATTATACACAAAGATTAAAAGTGGTTAATAGTTTTTTTATAACTATAATGTATGTATTCACCAATAATACTTCTCTTTATAATTTCAATCAAGTATAAATTATTTTTGTCTAAAATTCTATAACTTTTTTAATTTCACCTCTTTAGTGCAATAAATTGAAACTCAGTTTATAACAGTATTTATTGTTAATTATTTTGCACCATTAATTTACACCTCTGATTTTATAATTACCAGAAATTTAGAAATTGCATTAAAAAAGTATACAAATATAACATGAGCAAAACGGGGAAGGGGGTTGGGCGTTTGCTTATTTTTGATTACAAAGAGATGCAAGAGGAGGCCAAAATGTCCAAAAATGTGTTTACGTAATACTTTAACGTCCCCTTAGGGTTAACTTTATTAAATACTTCACTTCAACTTACAGTGAAACATATTTTCAGTGGTATTTATGAATCTATACATTTATGTATATTAAGAGACACATATTTGTAGTTTTGGGCCACTTAGAATCTGTCAGTCCACCCCTATTGCCATATCAGGCATGTAGTACAGAGTCTATGTACGATTGGTCAAATGGGGGCCAAGTGGGGGGTGAAAATACCAGAGGTACAGTTTAAACAGGCTCTGCTTAGTAATCTGATTCATGCGACCAAAATAATGGAGCAGGTTACACTAACAATTTTGAGGCACCATACCCCTCCACCTCCTTCACCTGTTTAGACATGTACAGGGGCAGAATTAAAAAATGCAACGATAAAAAAAGGGGTAAAACCCATTTAATGACATTACTTTATGAAATATTTGTACTTTCCTTCTGCACAGAGCGAGACAAAGGCATGGGCTTTAGGGCACGGGTCTCCGCTAGCTGGAGGCACTTCAGAGATAAAGTGAAAAGTTATTTCATTTGTGAAAGCTGAATCTAAGTATAAGTACTTTAAATTATGTTTGAATTTTAACTGTTGTTAACCTTGCAAAAATAAGTTTAATCCTTTAACTTTTTTTCTCATACAGTACTTTTAGACTAGGGGCCTCAAAATCGTAATCCCACCCTGTTTCAGCAATGCTACCAACTATGCATATTTTTCCATCGAGTCACTAAAGTTCATATGATAGCGCTCTTTCATTGTTTTACTGTTCCATTCTCTTACAAGCTTTTTTTTTAGTCACATTATTTATAAAAATATAATCCATTCCAAAATATTTAATAGTTGTTTTTATTCAAAACAAAAGTCCTTAAGGACGTGGCACCCTTTAACTCTGGGCCTGGTACAGCGGTACCTTCTTGTCGCTGGCCTTGCCTTGAGGTAAGAACTTAAAACAACTGTGACACTGTTTTACTAGGCTTTTCTTAATTCACAGGCACTCCTAGACCTTCCTTCATTTTCCTCCAAAGTCATAAATTAGTTTGAGAAACTCCAAACTTGATATCAGCCTTCAAATTATATGTTTTTTGTGCTTCGTGTATTGCTCTTAGTTTATTTTGATCCCCTTGTTAACTTGAAATGCTGAATGATATTTCTTTTCAACGTTAACACTAGCTTGCAGATCTGCCATGGCCCATGGGTGATTCTTTAGTATCAGTAACACAGCAGAGATTTTGCCACCAACTAATAATGACCTACTGAATTACCAGTTCACTGACACTGAACGGTAGAAATCCTTTCCTCTCGCCTAGTTGCATTCTTCAAAATATACTTCTGTTGGAAGCTGCCTATTTTTTTTAGGCTGCATATATAATACAAGAAAAGTTTTTAGGAGTAAAACATCACACTATATTTGGATCAAATACAGTATTTCTATAAACCCAGAATTAAGTGATTTCAATCAATGTTTTTTTGGGTTTTTTTAAGCATAGCGTCTAACTAACCTTTTGGTTCAATCAATCGATGTTGGTGGTTGAAAGGGAGCCAGTTTACACTGGCAAAACTCAAAGAAAAACACAACAATGGGGTCTGACTATCAGGTTTGTCTCTGAGTATGTTGGGTTAAACCCAGAAGCGGATTTATACTATAGGCCCACTAGGCACGGGCCTGGGGGCAGCGGCTTTAGGGGGCAGCACATTTCGAATGACATTTTTATTTTTATTATAATATTTTGATTTTAATAATTAGCTTTAAAAAAAATTTTACTAACATTATCGAAATAGTTAAATAACTGTACTTTGCAATCACTTTACAACTGACATCAGTCTCCGCTTCTTCATAATGTTGATTTAAGCTACTGTACAGACCTGATAATCTTTCCCAGAAATCTGTTTTCGAATACTAACTTCCACCTCTACCCTAATCCCCGTCCCCCCCATCAAAACCTCTTTCCTCGGAAACTTCCTAAAGACCTTGACAAAAATAATTTGGGAGGGGGGCGCATATCATAATCGGTACACAGACACACACTCACAAGCTGAATATTGAATGTTCTTAAGAATTTAAAGGACTCATTCTTATAAAATATTTTTCATTGGAGTTCCATTCCTGTAGTAAATAAGTCACCTAAATGCATCCTCTTTCTTCCCTTGTGATGAGGAATAAGCACAGGCCTGAGTGAGGTCAGCTCTGGGTTGATGAGCGTCTCCATCCTGTAAGCAACAGGGTCGAATGGGTGGAAGATATTGAAGAACCCAGGGCACGTGGGCAGGCAGAAGTCTTCCCCCAGTGTTTCAATACCACGCACAGTCACAAACATTGCTGGAAATAAAGATGGTTGAATGAGATACAAAGAAAGTCTTTAGAACTAAGGTTCTACAAGCTCAAGTATTTTTAATAAGAGACATGCTAAGGTATCAAACTGAGCTGAGCTTTAATTTAACAGTGAATCATTTTAATTAAGAAATAAATTATAAACTAAAAGAAATAAAATTAAAACCAAAGATGTTACCCTTTATGCTTTTATTGATTCTGATTCTCAAATACACTTAGCAATTTTCCGGCACTAAAGTGAAAAGGTAAAAAAAAACCTAATAATCAACAGTGGAAAATTACACAGCTGTGAACATTGCCAATTCCTCTCAATGCTAGAACTTTTATTTACTGAGATTGAGAGCTAAGAAACAAGATACACATAATACATTTTGCTAGTCTATAAGCTGCCTACTTTTTTTTTGTCTGTTGCGCTTTTTAGCGTTCTTGTTTTGAATAGGCCACCTAAATTTTAAGTATCCTAATTTGGTGCAATAATGAAATTATTTGTGTTTTTTTTCCAATTGTAAAATAGTTTTTATAAGAATATTCTAATAAAATGAGAGTAGGGGGCAAGAAAATATTCTAAGTTTAAATTTAAAACTCACCTTTTAATTTATGATAATGGATGAATCTCAGACAGAGTTGGTATTCTGAAAATGTTTAAGTGTCCAATTTTTTTTGCGCTTTCAAACATTAAGGAAAATATATTATTTTCTTTATTTTTTCGATAAGGTATTTATTTTTACTTACCACTTCTCAAAATCATTCAAATGATTAATTCGATTATTTGAGAAATAATTGAATGATTATTCGATAATTGAAATCTTTCGATTATGGCCATCACTAGTTTAACTGTGGATTATTATGGGCCTACTTTTAAACACATAAGGAATAACATTCCCTTAAAAAACAGCTTTCATCTTTACAATTTTTTTTAAGTAAATAATATTATTTTTTAAGGTTAAAACAAAATTCTTACCTTCAGTTTGTGTATATTTTCAAAAGATTTAATTTCAATCTTCTGTCTAGTAAATAAACTATGATAACGTATTAACCACATAATAACAGTAAAACAAGATATTCAGGTTGTTTTAAACAGTCCATATACTAAAGTAAGAATAATATATAACAAAGATCTTTACACTATAAACAGATTAATGAAAGTGAAGTAGCAGACTAATATTTTGCAACCAGGTGTTAAAGCTGACCAAAAGAAACAAAGGCAATGTAATGTTGACTGAAGGCGACTGACTACCTTACCACCCCCCGCCCAGGTCTAAATAATGGACTCATCCAACTATAGCTGTCTGTCAGACAGCTGTTGACTTAGTAACTAGAAATGCCACTTACTTAATGCAATATGAGTTTGCCATGTTTCGATAAGGATAAATGGTGCTATTCATTTGTTTTTTCCTCACTGTGATGGTGGACGGGCGTTCGAACATTTAACCACCAGCATGACATGTGTGTTCTTTAAAAGAAGTAACACCAGATTTGGTCGGGCCAACAAGTTAGATCGTCTGTAGCCCACTCTTTCTCCCTTCCCCGCTCCCTTCTACACTAACGGGCCTGACCTAACTGCAAGATGGCTTTCACGATAGATAACTGGCGCAGATTATTTAAAATAAGTCGGCGCTCTCGAACATTTTCATTCTGATGGGGATAAATTTTGCTCTGCTCAGATTTTAAGATTATTATATTTCATATTTTGAGTATTAACATTTTCCCAGATTTTTTTTTTGTAATTTTCAAAGTTCCCGAATTGTTCCCGTTTTTTTCCCGTTCAATTCAAATTCCCAGCTAATTCCCGCTTTCCCGGATGGTAGAAACCCTGAACTATTGGCCTGGCTTGAATTTTACAGTGTCTCAATGAGAATTTTTGTTTTTTTTGTTTTAGATAAGTATCAACACAATAGCTATTAGTGTATCTTTTGAAATAGTTTTGTGAGTGGGTACTGTGGAAACCAAGCATGTCTGTATAACTTACCAATGGGCGAGCCGAGCGCAAAGAAAGCTAGTGGCTGGAAAGTGAGTTGTGGGTATGAGATACAGGGCTGGCCTGTCCCTGCATTGCCCATCATATAGCTGACTTGGTGATTAAGTTTACGCTGGTCTGGGGGGACTTTGTTGCCTGCAGCCCCTGGATTTGAATTCTCATCATCCTAAGCAGACACAATTACTTTAGTTTTAGTATCAGCAAAGTAAATCAGGAATTCAAACCAAAATATTTATTGATTCTGGTTATTTATCCAGTTCTCTAAACAAACATTTTTAAGATTCTTATTCTGGTTCCAGCTATGTTTTTGATTATTTTTATTATGTATATTTACAAGTTATTTCTATTATTCAAGTTGATAGGTTAAAAAAAACCTTTAAAATTAATGTACAACATAATATAAATTATTTATATATTTGAAATAGAGAGCATTTATTTATTTATAATTTTTATTTATTTTTATTTGTATGATACAGCTCACAAGATTGAGAAAAACACGTACTACCAGTACCATTAATCTTTTAAAATAAATTAATTTAACTTTCAAATTAATATATTTAAAAAACATTAATTCTAATTCTATCATATTTTCAACTGAGATAAACTTATTTGAGCTTACTGTATTCGGACCAATGAATGATTACTAATTAAAACTTAAAACTAATCTTGAAAATGAAAGAGTGTGGGAGTATACATTGAGAGAAAGCTGTTTTTGTGAAACTGCCATATCTTCTCAGGCAGCACTTTGCCTTCATGTGTGTATTTGGTTCATCAGCAGAGCCTAAGAAGCTGTGAGAAACTTTTGTTAATATTTCGGGATAGTATGAGTCAACCATGGCCTCGAGCCATGCACTAGATGCAGTCAATCATTTGTTGCAGAATAGTCTATAATGAATCATGATTTCTCATTTGGGAGAAAAGTTTTACTTCATTTAATGTTTATCAATTCCTCTGCATGCTCACAGGACAACAATAGTTCAGACAAGTATTAAATACTCTCCGCTGTGGGAGGAGTTTATAACTATCAAGTTAAACAATAATGTACAGGAAATACATAGTAGCCTCCGTTAATGGCTAATATCAATGTGATATAAAATTGAAAAAATACAGCTTAAAAGAAACAATCTCAGAAGTGCCACAGAAAATATTGCCAGACAGAGCAGTAGTTCATGAAACATTTGGAAATAGGCTGAGCCTAACTAATATTTTGAACGGCCATCCTGTCTCTGTGAAATAACAAGGTTGCTTAAATAAGTGAGGACGTATTGAGTATTTTAGAAGAAGGGGTCCATTGCTATTTTAGTATGAGCTCAGTTGTCTAAGGAGAGGCAGAAAAAAGGCAACTATCAAGTAGAGTTTTAATATTTTGACGCTCTCAGGAACACCACCACACAAGTTAAACCTAATAATAGGCAGTATAATAATGCTCCTTGGATACTTAAGTACTAAACAGACCAATGCAATAGATAAAAATCTAGTCCATGGAATAATTTTAACAGATTTATCGCAAGGGAATCTATGTTTCTTATCAATAATCAATTTGACTTACTTTAGACTTTAGCATCCCCCCTTTTATTTTTTAGACAAAGGCAGTTCCCAGTTAAACTCGTGTTCTCTTATTACTAATAGTTATAATTAGCTAACCTTGGACAAGGTTGATATGTGTCTGTTCAAGCCCAATTTCAGTGATTGTGCATGGCCTTTTCATGTACAATTTATGATGCATTATAAAAAATAGAATGAATTTAGTTCACTCTCACTTTATCTAGTCTTAAATAATAACTGAGAGAAAGAAACATTTTTTACAAATAAAGCCTAAACTTTCATGCACTTATCAATTAAAGGTTGTTATGTAATGTTAGGTTGGATAATATTATAATCAACCTGTCAGAGACAAATTTAAAAACTATATTTTATTGTATAACTGTGTCTCAAATAAGTAAGTGTTTAGACACTAATAGACAACTCAAATGTTATGGCATTCACAATTTCAATTTGAAAATCACTCTCATCGGTAATTGCATGGTCTAGTGCATCACTTCCATGTTAGACTTGGTTTACCATGATGGGGATATTGGGGTTCGAGTCTTGGTCCGGTATACTAAGGGTGTTTTTTCCTAAATGGTTTCCTAATCTCCTTTTACACAATTATATTGTGTATATTAGGTAGAATTTTAGAGTAAATATATGTTATATAATTGTGTAGATGTGTGTGTGTGTGTGTATTTACACACACACACACACACACACACACACACATACATACATACATACACACAACTATAGAGGGTGTCCCATTCGCTACCTAATATGATATTTCTTTAATAATTTTAACACTAATGAAGATATTGCAACGAAATTTGAAGTGGACTTACCTAATTTTGCGAGAATTGTGATGTCATGACATAACATGTGCTGGAAGTGGCCACCATTTGCGTCCAAACAGGATTAAACCTGGGGCACCATATTTTTTATTTAAAGTCCTTGCCAGTACGTCCGCTGTCACTCCCTGAATTTCTTTGGTGATGTTTGCTTTCAAGGCGTCTATAGTTCGTGGTTAGTGTTGATAAAATTTACCTTTCAGATATCCCCATAAAGAATAATTAGGTGCCAAATCAGGCGAGCGTGGTGGCCAAAGTCCCTTCTAAATGACGCAGTCGCTGAAAAAGGACTAATATTCGGCCATACTGGCATGTGATGTGTGGAATGTTACACCATCCTGTTGGAAATTTCCAGTGAAGATTTTCTCGTCATCCAATTGATTTACAAAAGTGTTGAAGATTTCCATACATGCAGCTGTTGTGATGGTTGTATCAAAGAAAATGAGACCAATTATGCGCCGCCAGGACATCCCACACCAAACACCAATCTTCTCTGAATGAAGGGGTTCTTTATGTATTTCGCTGGGATTTTTACTTGCCCAAATATAGGAATTTTGAGAATTATTGTATCCCGACAAGAGAAACCATGCCTATTTCAAGAATAAATTGTAGTTAAAAAATGCCTGGATTTTTCTGAAAAAATGTCTGAAACCATGACATGTATGCCACTCTTTTCCCTTGATCAGCCTCTTTTAATTCGTGGACCACAGAGATATGAAACAGTAGGCATTAAGATAAACTTTTTTCGCAGCACGTTGACAAGTTCTTTTGGATAACCCTGATTCCTGTTAAAGTCGGTGCAGTGACTTCTTGAGATATGCTAGTAGTTGGTCCTTCACATTCTGGATTGATTCCTTTGACATTTGTGGATGACCTCCAGTATGGTTGTCCAATAAAGTCCTATCAGTGTCCAGTTTCTTCGACTAGGCCCAAATGCTGGACTTGCTTGGTGGATGTCGGCCTCCAAACTTCTCCGGGAATTGCTGTTGACATGACTTTATCAATTCTGTTTTCGAATAAGTGCAAACAATAAACACTTGCTCCTCCAGAGTATATATTTTCCAACTAACCTGTGTGAACTCACACTTACACTAACACTCACAAACAACAACCATATTGTGTGGGCATCCTCAACCAAATGACAGATCAACAGACCAGTGGAGAGGCGCGTCAGGCAGGAGACAGGCTGGCGAGACATGCTGACTGGGTGGTGGACCGCTATTTCATGTCACAACAATTAGGCGCCACACTAAAGACACGTTCCTTTCATTTCTCCCACAACGAACATACTCCTGTTCAAATGTTGTTGCAATATCTTCATTAGTGTTATAATTATTAAAGAAATGTCAGATTCGGTAGCGAGTGGGACATCCCGTAACTTAATACATATATTTACTCTAAAATTCTACCTAACTCATCCCTAATATACTATCATAATTAATGCATGCATACATCAAACAGATGCTCAGATGTAATGGAAAAAAAGAGTGTTATTTTTAAATGTTAATACTTTTTCAAGTAGGGGATTTTAGGCACACCAAAATGTATAAATAAGTCAGCAGGGTTAAAATATATTATTATTCCCTTTTATATGTTTCAATCCACCTTTCCTGTATCCTCTTCCAAATTTAACAATATATTCCCTCCATTTATACTGACTAGACAACACCCACTTTAACAGTTTTAACTTTTAGCAATGATAGTTTTAAATCCATCTCTTTGTATTTAGCTTGGAATATTTGCACAGCAAATGTAGTTCCAATTTCTCTGTATTCTTTCCTCTTATACATGTTTTATGTCATTCAAAGCTAAACACATATTCTTAAGCTTTTAGCCTAAAGATTGACATGATGAAACATTACACAATAATTCCTCAAAAATATTAACTTGGAAGTTTGAAGTGCTTTGTACTAAGTGCTCACTAACATTTTTCCATTATTTAAAAGGAAAAATATTAAATGTTCAAAAATAAAATTAAGTTGGAAAGAAGAGCATAAAATGCAATTATAAAAATAACTATAAAAAGTTAAAGCCTTTAGAATCCTAAACATATTTTTCATTTCCAAATCCAGTTCATATGCATTTAATTTTTTGGGTTAAAGTTCTAGTTCCTTAAAGATATTTATTTCAGTTACCGGACCCGATTCTGGTTTGGAAACAAACCACACTGTATGACAATCGTCCCAATGAATTTGAACAGGCAATCAAACCCCAAAGGTCAAATACCCTCAAACAAGGTTTCATTTTGTGTGGAAAATGAAAAGTAAGATTTTTAAATATTTATCATTTAGCTTGGCAGATCCTTTTATCAATTCTTTTATATTTGATCAAGTTTAAAAATGAGGTGGCCGAGTGGCTAAATAATTTTATAATAATGGAAATTGATAAAAATAATGAAAAGGGAAAAATAAACTAATAAGAATAAATGTAATGAAGAAAGCCCACCTAAGTAAATAGGGAAAATGTGGGAAGAATCCAATACACAAAGGTGACATCTTCCTTTCTTCTGTCTTCTATAGTAGAAATAGTCTCACACACATTTAAACATAAAGAGAGTAATATCTTTACTCCCAAAAACAGTTGACACAGTATATTTTAAAATTCAAAATGGAGTAATCCAGTGTTTGTGTCAAGCATACTCTCTCTGCTTGCTTTCTTTCTTTTTTTTCTTTTTTTCATTGATAAAGGCAACAATGCTGCAATGTTACTCTATGTGTGTTTAAAAGTGTATGTGACTATTCCTTTATATTTGGTAAAAAAAATTGTAATATTTTAACAGTTAAAATACCAAGAAAATTGTAGGAATATGCAAGTACTTTAAAAATTAAGTTCAAGTTAAGTTTTAATAGTTTTTCAAACTCTTCTTTAAATGCTCTTCCAAAGCTCAAAAAATTCAAGTACAGTAGAGTCTCAATAATCCGACCTAAATGGAAAAGACAGGTGGTCAGATTACCGAAATGTTGGATAATACGGAAACCAGTGAAGGAGGAAGGGGAGGAGCAGAGAAACAAATTTAAATTACCATAAATAGAAGTGCAGAATAGGTATGAAATAAGGTTTGTTAGTAATGTACTACTCTACTGTACAGATACAGTATTGTAATGCAATAAATTACAGAACTTTTATTTTATGTTAACAAAACTTTGGATTTAAAATTACTGTAGGATGTACCTGTAGTTCAATTCAACTTTTTTTTATGGTACTGTACATGTATGTAAAATGGCAGACAAAGGAACAATGAGAGTAAAAATAATATTACCGGTGCTCGCGAAGCACCGCAGTGTGACTCACTAACTAACAAAAAAAACAATGGTAGTCGGAAAATAATATGCTTGTGCAAAATTTGCGCATACTGCACAACATTAATTGCAGGCCACGAGAATGTCAGATTAAACAGAATGTCGAATAACCAAAGGTTGGATTATATAGACTCTACTGTACTACAAAGTTTTTATTTTATCTCAAAACTTTTGAGTTTGATTCATTTGATTCGATTTTAAAAATTATTTCATAGCTATTACCGTTCGTCAGTACTTCCTTTTGTTTGATTCTAAAAAATATCATTTTTATGGCTACATTAAATTTAGTTAAAAATCTGAATGTGTGTGATCATATATAGCATTTCCCATACAAAATTAACATTCTTAAAATGTATATTTGTGTTTATGGTTTATGGATGAATCTATCAAAGAAACTCAACTTGGAATATTTAAAGTACTTTAACTGAGATAAAACTCAATGATTTCATTCAAACTCAAATCAAAGTGAAAAATACCAACTTGCACACTGCTAGTAAAAGTTATAGTGTGCTCACAATGGTGTTTGTATCGACAGAACTGTCTGCAGCTGGAGGCGTTTGATCCTGAGGTGGAGGTTTCTGGTGGTACAGTAGGTCAAACAAGATGAGAGACCCCAAGCTGTGCCCCCCTAAGGACACACCTCCTTGGAAGTTTGGGTTTCTGTTGAGGAACAAGTTGTAAAGACGATTCAACTCGCTGCCTACAGTTTGCATGATGGTCTGCAAATTGATATAAAAATAAAGTTAACTATGGCTTTATTAAAAATATGAACAATTAAACCCACATTTTTAAAAAACCTTTATTTTTGTCAAAATATATATTATATAGTATACATTATTAAAGTTTTTACTAAACTTTTGCCAAGTCACATATTCTTTTCAAGGCCAAAGCTTATCCAAAGTACTCCTTCTTACTAGCTCTTAAAAAAACCTGCTATATTGTGAACTATAAATGGTAATTCAAAATTGTAATAACATTCTAGTGTTATGTTCTGAAAATAGAAAATTGACACCTGGACACAGGAATCGAACCCGGGACCTTTGGCTTAGTACGCCAATGCTCTAACCACTGAGATATCCAGGAATCATCTCATTCCCAGGGTCATTCTTCACTCATATTTTAAGGCATATTTGTAGCCGACGATTTCTACACGTCCATCATAGACTCTGCCTTAAGATATGAGTGAAGAATGAACCTTGGGCATGAGAATATTCCTGGATAGCTCAGTGGTTATAACATTGGCGTACTAAGTCAAAGGTCCCGGGTTCAATTCCTGTGTCCAGGTGTCATTTTTCAATTTTCAGATCATGATATCTAGATGTAGTAAATCCTCACTAAAAGCATACATAATAGCTTTTGCTATTTGATTCTTAAATATGCAATCCCTTAAAATTATTATAATAATTGTACAAGTGGAAGCAATAGGCCAACTAGCGAGTCGAAGGTGGCTGCATTATCTGATAGCTCGTGATCTTAATAAAATCACACATTTGTAGCCGACGATTTCCGCACGTTCATCACAGACTCTGCCTTAAAATATGACTTAAAAATGACCCTAGGCCTGGGATGATTCCTGGATAGCTCAATCGTTAGAGCATTGGTGTACTAAGCCAAAGGTCTGGGTTCGATTCCCATGTCCAGGTGTCATTTTTCAATTTTTAGAACATGATATCTATATGGAGTAAATCCTCACTAAAGGCATACATAATAGCTTTGGCTATTTGATTTTAGTGTTAGCTAAACAAAGCCCTGACAGACGGAAAGAAAGGTCTATCACAACCAAATCTGTGTTAATTTGTTCATCCAACTTGCTATTCTAAAAAAAATGTTTATGATTAATAAAATCCAGGGGTACATCACATACCCCTTGAAATCCTTCACATACCCTTAGGGGTACCAGTTAGGTAAACACTGCATTAGTACAAAGATATGAAAAATATCACGCAAGCTTAGGCACATGAAAATTATATGTACATACATTTTTGTTATGAACACACTTGAAAATATGGTTGTTCTTTTTTAATTTGATTTTAATATGGTGTATAATTTTTTTTCTTGCCATCTATTCATCTTTGTTGGTTGGTTGTTTGTTTATTTATTTATACTAGAGAATTAATTCATGCATACCAAATAGTTCATCTTCATTATAGAGGTGTTTCTTAACTAAAATGTATAATGCATTTACGTTGGATGATAAATGCTATTACTGTGGTATTCAATGATACTAAGTGGATATTTGTGTAAGTAATGTTGTGGAAATCAGGTTACCAAGACTATGTTAGCTATGTGTGCTGTAATACTAAAACAATAATAAGCCAGAAAAAAAGGTATAAGGTAAAAGTTTGCAAAGCTTCAAAACTTCAACTAGCTCTCAAAACAAATCTCAACTTCCGTTCAAAAAAATTCTGACTTCTAAAATTACAAATCTTCGCCAATAACTGTCAATTATTGCAATTCTGAGCTGTTATGTACAGTACAAAACCAAATTCATTTGGGAGGATTTTGAAATAATTTAATTGTAAGTTGTGATAGTAACTTTATTTATTAAAATAAAACTAAATATTACAAGCAATTGTGCAATGAAATATTTTCCAAGTAATTTTAATGTGTTGTAGAAATAGTTGTGTAAATAGCCAAAATATCACATTTTTCAAGCATAAAACAACAAAAAATATTCAAACTTCAAATCGGCTTCAAGAATATTTCATACAATTGATTCGAGTTTGCTTTGAATTAAAAAAATGAACTTCATACACCCCTAGTAAAATGTTTAAATTTGGAGACACAAATGTGTTTTAGGTAGTATCACACTGGCTGCACCACTAGATAAAGATAAAATATAAAATAAGTATAGAACACTTGAATTCTCGAATACCTGGAAGCCTCTAGGATATTAGAAATTTGAAAAAGTATATATATTGAATAAAAATTTGTTTTAGAGCTCTTATATTCTTTGTAGTTTAGCACAAAATAAATTTAGGGGAAACATTAAAACAAGACCACATTACATTAATTTATCACTTACATGGACGTATGAATTTTATAATTGATGCATGGTAGCAAAAAAGTGTACATTTAGTTAATATTTCTATTTTATTTAGCAACTTTTGAATTAATGTAATAAAGTAGACCTCTTGAACTTACCATGTTTTCAAGATTCTGAATTGAGACTCAGAATTTGTATGTAAAATGATTATTCTGATTTGAATTTATAAAATAGTGGATTAGAATCTAGTGAATCGGATGTTTTAACATTGCCGTGCACTGACCTGGCAATAGACTGGACTGGTGTAGAAGAGTATGTCCAAGAGTGTGTCGTTAGTGAAATGGCGAAGTTTAGGGATACTCCGTAGGGTGATGCTCTTCAGCTTGCGGTCGATTCCGGTTGCCTCGCCGTGCAGGGTTGCGTGCCAAGACACCGGCAGGACCTCAATGCGACTTACACGGCCCAGGTCATATGAAGAACGAAAGTGTGACTGCACAAGTTGCAGGGAAAGGCTTCGGAACTCATCCACTATGAAAAGAGAAACCAGTTTTTGATACAATATTACACAGATTGTTGAGAGTGTTTTTGAGAGCATGAATATTTTCACATAAAATAAAAAACTAAATAATGATAGCATGCACAGTAATTAAAAGAATGAACTGTATTCTTTTCCCAGTAAAATCCATAATTTGTTTGTTCCCTTTAATTTATTCCTCTCTTTTCTTTAACTACTCTCTTATATAGCATTATTATTATTAGCACCGCGTCTTACTACCTGTTCGGGTTATAAGCACTTACGCTAATGTGCAATGGTAGGGTGATCATGAGATGAAATGGAGGACTTACAGTTTAACGTGGAGTCCGAACCATGGTGAAGGCCTGGCATTCCTCACATTCACAAGTTGTGATTATCTTATATAACAAAATATGTATTTTATAATAATATAAATCGATATAAATAAAGAAAACATAAATTAAAAAGTGCAAATTTAATGAAGGAAACCCACATATGTAGATATGAGAAATGTGGGAAGAACCCACTGCACAAAGGTGACATCTTTCTTTCTTTTGTCTTCTATAGTAGAAGTAGTCACATACACATTTAAACATAAAGAGAGTATCTAATATGTCTGAAATGTTGCCTTTATCAAACAAAAAGGAGGGAAGAAGAAAGACACTTTACACGAACAACTTCTGTGTAGTTAAGTAGTTTAGTGTTTGTGTAGAGCAGGCCTGGCCAACCTGCAGCCCACCACATTATTCTTTGAGGCCCGCCCAGATTATTTTTATACTATCAACTACATCAATGGGAAATCAAGCTGCACTGGAAAAGATAAATAATGAGAAATATAATATTAGACAAGCTGTACTTCCTCGAATCCCCACCACTCCTTTTATTCTTCAAACCACGTTACCCCGGACACCCTAGAAGGGAAAGCGGGAGGCTGTCAAAGAGGGCAGGATCGCTCGCTATCAATACTCCCTTACTCCTTGCTATCATCACATGAGTATCATGTGGCTGCCTCGGTTATTTGTTTAGTGTTTTTTTCCTCCTTTACACCTTGTTCATTTCTTCTCGCGTCAGTTGTGTAAGCTTCTTAGTGAAGAGAAGACTTGACGTCTCAAGAGATTAAAACTTTTTTTGTTTTTAAATCATAAATTAAATAAGTTGAAATAAGCAAGTAGTGCACATTCAATTGTTCTCATTAAATATAATGTTAATATTAAATAATACATTTATATTTGACCCTTCAGAATGAATTAAAAAATAAATAAAAGTTAGAGAAGAAAACAGATAGTTCAGTGACTATTGGGAAGATGATTACTTCTTCGTTGAATAGAACTCCAGATTACCATGTTTGATTTGCAGAGAGACAATCACTGTATTTAAGAAATTATGAAACAAAACATGGTGAATGTGTGAAATTCAATTTTTTTTAAATGAAAAAACCTTAGTTCACTATGCTTACATTTGAATTAAAGACTCAGCAAACAAACTTTAGTCTATCATTTTAACAACCATCTAACATTGTCACTGTTAATTGCAAAGAAAATGAAGCCATTTTTGGATGTGGAATTTGTGAGAGAGTTTATGGAAGCAGTTATAAAAGATGTTTTGTACGATAAAAGTCTGTCAGGTCGTCATATTAATGATATTTCAGCTGAAATAGTGGTGACTTCGCGAGATAGAATTAAATAATTCAAAGCTTATTCTTTAGCATTTGATGAAAGTATGGATATTACAGTATTTGCAGTATTTATATGTGGACCTAACAATTTTTTTCAAGTGACAGAAGAAATGCTAAACCTTTTTTAGATTGAAAAACATAACTAAGGGTGAAGATGTTTACCAAGCCATACAAAAGTGTTTGTCTGACAACAGTTTGCATTAAGAGGCGCTTTCCGGATTAACAAAAGCTGGAGCACTGGCTATGATAGGGAAATATAAAGTAGCTGTAAATATGTTGACATACACTGTTTGACACATCAGTAATTATTGTCTACAAACCATATAATGGATGTGGTTATAAAAACAGTAAATTACATTCGATTGCATGCGCTTCAGCATCACCAGTTCAAAGAATTCTAATCGAATTATGTTCCAAATATGGTGACATAGTGTATTTAACCAATATAAGATGGTTAAGTCATGGAAAGTTTCAAAAAATTTTTGAGTTACGAGAAGAAATTGGAATTTTTATGAACAAAGAGAAAGTACCAGTTTCTGAATTAAATTATGAAGAGTGGTGGTTTTTTGGTGGTTATAACTGAAAAAATTAACCAACTCAATAAGGAGTTGAAGGTGCCAAGATAATTTAATCACCAATCCTTGTATCACATCAAAGCTTTCCAAATGAAATTCTATTTGTTCGAGTTCCACCTTAGAAATAACAATGCTCAACCTCTTTCATTGTTAAAAGACTTCAAAAATGGTCATCATAGGAATTTTTCAAAGTACGCTGATGAAATAAAAAAACTTTCAGTAGCATTTGATCATCGTTTCTCAGAACTCGCAAAATATGATAAAGTGTTTGAGATAATTTGTTCTCCATTTCACGTTGACGTTTAAACTGTCCCCGAAACTCTGCAGATGGAAGCAAATGATTAACAGTGCAACAATGAATTAAAACAGATTCATGCCAAGACATCAAAAATCAACTTTTACACCATGTATGTGACAGTGGAAAAGTATCCCAAATTAAGATTTTTTGCATAACAAATTGTGAGTGTTTCGGATTCACATATATTTGTGAAACTTTTTTTTTCTTCAAAATTTAAATTTAAAAAAAAAGATCTCGAGCTTCATTAATAGATGAATATCTGGAAAAAAACAATTTAAGATGTAACTATCAATACTGAATTAGAATTTTTTTTAAATTGAATGATCATAAAGATAAGTAAATATCTGATGTAGATAAATAATAAAGTTAATGAACAAAACACATTTTTATGGAATTTGATTTTCAATTTTTTAAATAGAGTTTTATTTTATGTGTGACTTGCGGAAAGTTATAGTTTGTTGCTCGTACTTTGTGGCCCGTTGGATTGGTCAAGTCTGGTGTTGAGTGTCTTACATCTTCCCTCTTTTCTGTTTGATAAAGGCAACAAAGCTGAAATAGTTATTCAATTGGGGTTTGAATGTGTGTGTGAGACTACTACTACTACAAAAAAAGACAGAAGAAAGGAAGAAGATGTCACCTTTTTGCATTGGATTCTTCACACATTTTCCCTCTTTCCCTA
>CABFWB010000062.1:459308-495752 GCA_902151455.1 Timema bartmani | reverse complement strand
TTTTTTTTTTTTTACTTGAGGTCTACTAGGTTGGGTTTTTTTTAAATTTGAGTCAGGTATTTCAAAAAGCTTCTGAAGTAAGTCAAGTTGGAGTATATTCGTAATTTTTAAATGTTAAGTGTATATATTTGTTTATTTTAAACATAAAATAGGTTTAAAATCCAACCGGTCAAAACAAACATAAAAATTAATATAAATACATCTTTAAAATGTGAGATTTTAAAAATATATGAAAACAACATATATTCAAGAGTGACATTTTTATAAATAGTTTTTTTTATGTTTAAAATAGAGAAATATTGGTTTTTAAATTAAATAACATTTTAAATAAACATGATTTTAAAATATAAAAACACTCAACTAAAAATATAATTAAGAAAGTAACTAAAATGGTTTCAACACTTATGTCTTTAAAGACATTAAAATTACACTAATAATTAAAAAAGTTCATAAAACTGACATTTTAAAGAGCTAATATTTCCCCAAAATAAGCCTTTGAAATTTTAATTACTTTATAAGAAAATGTAGAATCACAAGCAGTTAGAAATATAAAATGTTTCATTTTCATTTCTTAGTCCTTAATGTAATTATCGCACATAATCACTTCTTGTATTCCAATTCCATTACTATATGCGCAGTTGTGCATGCATCTTAAATGGGCTCTCACATGAAGTTATCTTACTATGAAATTTATTTCATATTAATTTTTAATGCTTATAAAAGTTGATGTTCATATTTTAAAATCAAAAATAAGATAGTTAAAATAATATTTCAAGTAAACAATATGAAATAGTAAATGCTTTTTTTTATTTAACTGTGGTAAGTTTGGTTTATTATATAATTTCAATGTTTATCAACAAAGATTTTAGACAAATTAACCTACATATTTCTTAAACTAAATAGTAACTAGAGCTAGTTTTGTAGTTTAAAGTATTAATACAAGTTTTAAATATCTTAAGTTTGAAAACAATCAACATTCTCAAATGTTAAATTTTTCATTTAACAGAAACTATGATTTTAGAAAGGGACCATGTAAAGATATTAAAAATAATGATTAACTTATTCACGTATTTAGTGATCTCTTTCACTTTTTTTTATTTTCGTTGCCTTGTTTTGGCAATGCAACTTCAATCAAGGATAATTCAAAATGAACAAAAATATTGCCTTAGTTTACCGTCGAAATTTGTTTTATAACATTATTACATATTAATGTGAAAGTTAATATTAGTTTTAACAATATGTTCAGTTACCGAATGATTTATAATTGAAACTGCTGACAGCATCTAAATTAATAGCCTAAACTTACTATTGCGTTTTAAAAATTAATTTGTGCGTACATCAAGAGGAAGCTCGAAAATGACAAGCTTATAAAACTTTCAATCTTGATCCCAAGCTTTAACGACAAGCTCGGCTATAAGCTCAATATTCAAGTACTCACAGAGCTGTATTTTTTATCAATTTCCATTAGTAACCAATCATTTGGCCATTGGGTTCTTTATTGTTAATCAAAAATATGTACTTGTAATAATTATCATCCATATCTTGCTTATTAATGTATTATGGTGGGATATCATGGTTAAAATAGGAGGCCCATATCAGCGGTTACAAAAACTATATGCTCGCTCACATACTATATTGAAGTTTTCCGCTGACGAAAATGAGTTTTTGAATTCCAACCTGATATAATAAGGGTTTTTATTTCCTAAATGGTTTTCAACGTTCTTTCAAAGCAAATACTGGTAAATTTCTTCTAAATTTTGCCTGCCTCATTTCTACCCCATTAGCATAATAAATTATAGCTTGGCTGAATATTCAGATACAGTGAAAGAAAANTCTACCTGTAAGATAGAGAGAAAGTAAAAAGTGATAACAAGACACCTTTAGAAATAAGCAGAGAAGCTTAGCTGAGAATGGCAAGTTGTAGCAATTTAAGTTTAGCTTCTGCAAAACAAGTTAAAAACAATGTGATTATAAACACTACAAACCAATCATATTGAACCGTTCATATTTATATGTATTGTGCCTTACACAGTCCAAAATTAAATGGAATCAGTTTATCTCAAGGCCTAAAGGAAATGGCTGATGTTCTGATAAAACCATATAACCAAGATTGTTATTAAAATACTTCTTTATTTTTTCCAACATATCTTAGTACCCATACATACAGTAATGCATACAGTAACTACCCAAAAGGTAGAATTTTTATAAAGTATACCTGAATTTGTGAGGAGGAAGAGTGGGAAACCTTTTTAGAAAAACTTACTTAAATAATGTTAAATATTGAACCTAGAGTTCTCGATTTATCAGACACATAACATTACAGTTAGCTCTAGTCTCTAGTCCCACATATAGCACCAATGGTGTCCCAATATTGAAGTTACAATGTAAAGTTTAATTTTTGTTGTTTACCTGTTTGGGTATAAGCTTATATACTAATTACGCTAATGGTTTTAGGGATTAGGAAGGTTATATTCAGAGGAAGTGTGGAAAAATTTTTCATCATACCTGAACTAGATTTGAACCTCTGTCTCACCATTATTGGCAGTTTAGTTTACTACTAGAGTAGCACATCAGACCACACAGCCCCCAAAGCAGGTAATGTAAAGTTAACATTCAGTTTAAAAACACTCACCTACTTCTTCAACTTTCCTGAATTTTAGGTCACACACTGAGCCGATACCATGCACCAAGAATAGCACATGGTCCACTGCGGCCGGCTCCCCTTCGTCAATATCAAACTCGTCCACACCACGCTTCACCACACGCGGCCTTGAAGGAGTTTGCTGAAAAACAATACAAAATCAAATTATTAATGAAAAATAATTTTAGAGAACATTTTGTGTTATATTTGGTAAGGAGAGTATTTAGTATTATTTTGATGAGAAATGAAATCATATTTTTGTTATAATATTTCTAATACATTGATTTTTTTTACACCCATTACCGTTTCCAGCCTGTGGCCTGGGTCAGTTTTTTATTCAAGCAATACATTTTCCACTACTGGCTTGCTAGACCTGTCGTAGCTGCATATGCCTTACAATCTAACTTAAGACAAGGACAGGCACAACATCTAGTCCACAGCCATTAATTCATCACTGTGAAAGGAAAGGGTAAACCCCAATTTCACCAATGAAAAATTTTTCAGCCATACCAAGAATTGAGCCCGGGACCCTTGGCTCAGTAAACAGACACGCTACTGACTGAGCTAAGGTGTCAGATTCTAATACATACATAATTATATATAAATAATTATGAATAACAAATTTTGACAAATTAATTATTTTGATAAGAATTGGGATTGAAATTAAAGTTATAATATCTCTAGTTCATTTATATAAATGAAGTTTAGAAAATTTGATAAGCAAATTTTAAAATTATATTATTAGTAATAATCAAAGCCCAAATTTGTATGTAGTATTAGCCAACAAAATATGTGCATAAATAATGTAGCAAAATCAGTAAAATATGTAACATGAATACACCTCCTTTCCCCCCATTAATAACACTACACATAATATTAAAAAGGAAATTTAATTTTAAGGCCTCAAATTTCTAAAGGAACTAATAAAAAAACACTTCTAAATATTCACTTATTCAAATTACTTTTTGAATGACTTGCAAGTTATTACATCAATAATTTTTTCACACCACTTAAGTTTCCCATCAATTAAATACTTCAAATAAATGACATTAAATAACTGAGTCTAGAAATAATACATTCACTACAAACTTTTGGTGAAACCTCCACTGTTGCTTTTTGAAAACAAATGAGCATCAGACCACTCCAAATTTTTTAAAGTAGGTTTAGGTTTCCTAAATTTTTTTTTTTTTTTTTNTCCTAAAATTTTTTTTTTTTTTTTTTGTCCAGGGTTAAATGTTTCATCTTGACAAAATAACCGGTATTAATATTACACTTAACCGTAAATACATGGTTGGTCTTGTTTGATTTTCAAATGATCATTCTACGTGCCATATTATTGTGACAGAATTCAAATTAAATTTCCTTGGTTGATTTTGAGTTTCATTTTCAACATTTATTCTTTACCTTGCCGCCTTATATCCATTACTTCTCCTGACCAAAAAGCAATGAATATCATATTCTTTAAATTGAAAAATGAAACCTGAACAAGAGAATCAAACCCAGGCCCTTTGGCTTAGTATGCCAATGCTCTAGCCATTGAGTTATCCAGTCAGTCCAGTCAGTCCAGTCAGTCAGTCAGTCAGTCAGTCAGTCAGTCAGTCAGTCCAGTCAGTCCAGTCAGTCCAAGGTCATTCTCCACTCATATTTTAAGACAGGTGCCATTTTTCAATTTAAGGAATATTGTAGACTTGTGTTTACAAACTCAAAATGACACGCCGCTTAAGATGTGTTGCCAAGGCCACTACGTATCTATCTACGTATCCTTTTAAAAGCACGAGAAACATCAGACACAAACTTCTAAGAAACATTATAAAACAAGCATATGCTTTTATACATCGATTCTGATTAAATAGTGAGTTATTAATTATCTAATTGATAACAATGCTTGATGAGATACTTGGTGATGTAGTATTATGTTTACAACATTAACAAGCCAATATGCTCACAATTGGGAGCAGGAAAAATCATAGACAACAAAGTGACCGACACAAGAGGACAAAGTGGTAGACAGCCAACTGCTAGACACACAGAAACGACGTGGACCAAGTGATCAACACGAGCTGGACTATGTGATAGACAAGCTCCCATATAAGAGGACTATGTGATAGACAAGCTCCCATATAAGAGGACAAAGTGATAGACAGCCAAGTGGCTGATATAAGAGGACCAATTGCTCAACAAACATCGAGATGAATCCAGTTAAGAGTGGCTCAAGTGACAGACAAGTTATTTCAAAACTAACAAACTGATAAACATGGTAGTAGTGGATGAAATGACAGTTCTGGACCACTTTCTACCATAAGGTTAACGTGGTTGATCACTTTCGCCCCTAACCTAACCTAACCTAATCTTAACAGGCTTTCAATTATACAAGAGTACCTTATGTCCCTGTATTTGTCGTTCTGCCCCTTGCAGGCCCCCTCCTCCCTTGAGTCTAGATTCCAGCCTCCATCCCGTACTCTCCTCCCAGCCTTCATCCCCTTCTCTTACCATGCCCGCCAATCGCGCCTCTACCCTCCTCCCAGTCTCCTACACCTACTTTTATTTGTGCTCTACCATTTTCCTAATATTCTATCATTTTATTTATTCCCAATTAATTTTGCTCAATGCACTATATTTCATACAGATTATTTTAAAGGATACAGGTTTAATTACACTTGTGCCAGTTCTGACTGTCAGCATATTATAACAATCTATTCAAATAGAGTCATGTTCTAGCTTTGATTGATAATACAAACCAGTGATCTCTCATATGCAGAGGACATGTGTTTTAGTGCTCTTGACCATGATAAACCCCAAAGCCTCATTAAATACAATAACTAACCGGAGTGTTTCCCCACACATCCAGAGCGGCTCCTTGCAGGAAGTGCACCATGACGTTGGGCCCGTGGAATACAACAGTTTCTTTGTTGGGGAGCTCCACTTTTCTGTGCCACACATTGGTCATGGTAGCGATTTTAAACTCTTCCTCCAGTCTCGTCGACACATTCTCCTCATAAGGGACGTAGCGGGTGTCGACGGCACCCTTGTAGAACCAAGAGCACCTCCTCACCTCAGTCACAGCCTCGTTCCAGTACACTGCTGACCTCTGTCTTCGGAGGACATTTACGTCATAGCGGCCTCCGTCAGTCGGGACAATTGTCTCGGGAGAAATGTCAGCTGAAGTTTACAGTAAGCAATTTAAATCAATAAAAAATCATTATTTTGTTATGAATGTTATACTAGGAAAAAAATACTTATCAATTTTAAAGTTAATTTACAAAACCCAGCTTTAATAAAAACAAAATGAAGTAGTTAAGGCATAGCAGATTCATTAATCACTTAGGTAGGTACTCAGATCAAAAATTATTCAGCAAGGGAATGTATTCTTGTACTAATTCGGGACTGTCTTATTTTCACATTAGATTGAACAGATATGATTAAAGTATTTGACTCTAAATCTTTTTGTTTAGATTAGTTAACATTTATTTTATTTTAATGATTACATTCTAAATAAGGGTTATTAATGGCTATATATAAGGGATAAGATTGAGGAAGTTTGTTTAGAAGATATGCACCCACATTTGCATGAAGATGGGAGGGGGAAAATCACAGTAATAAACCAAATATAGAAGACTAGCCTCAGCACCGCCAGTAGAGATTCAAACTCGGACCTTTTTAGTCACTAGCAAACCATACAAGACGTGACTGATGCCTTTGTAGGAGTGCATAGTGGTGTGGGTAGTAAAAAAGCTACCCGATTTAATTTGTATGTATTAAAACTGATAAGTAATGTTTGTTTACAGGATTGCCTGATAATTAGATTCAATTCAATTAAGTGAAAAGTAACTACCTGGACACACAATTAGACTCAAGACAGCAACTAGTGATAAGTGGATTTATATTCATGGCTCAGTAATAGGGCATTGGTTGGCAAAGATCGAGCCCCGTGTCCAGGTTGTTATTTTTACTTTCTCATAACAAGAGAAAGTATTGTAATCGTTTAAATTTTTAACCTCGAGATTATGATGAATCTTTACATTTTATGTGTGTCCAAACCCAATTATGTCTGTTCATCCCTGACCACAAATCTTAAACTGTTTGATGGATTGCGTTCAAACTTAATACCTTGATGTTATAGGGCAATACCTCAAGAAAGTTTTTTTTAATTTTGACCCTAGCCCTCGAATTAAGGGTATTTTACTTAGGAGTGTTATATTTCATTCAAATTCTTTGAAAATGGCTAAAGCGATTTTTTCTAAAATAGATATCTAGGGAGTGTTGATTTGACCTATCAAATAATATTGTATATTTCGTTTTGGGTAAATATGTGCTTAAAGGCAGTTTACTGATGATGATTTTTTTAAATTTGAATATTTTAAATTTTAGTGACTTGGTTCAAAATGGCTAGGTGTAGATTTTTTTACATTATAAATAAAATATATATAAATAAATACTAGTTTTTCTAAAAATATATCATTTTATAGTATTTTACTGATGAGTGATTTTTGTAATTATTCACAGCTAATTAAAGAAAATTTGATATTTTTCAAAATTGGCCTTGAAGAGGAGTTCAAAATGGGTGTCTGGGAATAGTTTTTCATGATAAATAAGAGAGAATTTTTATTTCATTTTAAATAATAATTTTAAGGTAGTTTACAAATAACTTATTTTTGTAAAATTTGAAAATTTGTGAAAAATATTTGAACAATTTGGAATTTGGTTTAAGATTTATAAATACAGGAGGGTTTCTGTGATTAACAAGATGATGTGTTGGTTTTTATGTGGAAAACTTACTCAAGGGTAGTTTACTGAAAACCTATTTTTGACTATTTTCTTCCAAGTTGTAATACACAATAGGAGAAAGTTTGTGTGGTTGTGATTAATTAATTGAAGCTAACTAATATTTAATATACTCAACAGAATCAGCTTTAATCCTAAACATCCTATCTATTAAATTAATGTCTGCCTTTCTAAAATATTAGACATATGAAGTGTGCTAACTTGAAGTGAATGCTTCTTCCAGGGCGAGGGAATCCACCATGCTGAATGGCTGCCACAACACCTTCCCTTCAACCTCTCTCTTGAAGAACCAGTGGTGGTACACCTCTCGGTACATCATACCGGCTTGCCCCTGGGACTGGAATGGGCCACACTTTTGATTGATATTCATTTAGATAGAGATGGGTTGAATACACTATTTTACAAATTAGAAAATTCATTTTTCATACAGTTCTTGAATTTTAAATTTATATCTGAATCTTAGAAAACATGGTAAGGATATAAGGTTTACTTTTATACATTAATTCTTAAATTGCATAGTAAGCAGTATAATAGCTATAGATCCAACCCTAACTCAATATGTAAAAGCATCCTTTGTTAAATATTTTTTAATCTCAAATTTCATATTTTATGAAATCCTTAAATTTCTAATATCCTTTAGGATTAAAAAAAAATCCAGGAATTCAAGGTCCTTTATTTAAGTTTCAGAAAAAACATAGTTATCTATGTAGTCATAAAATAGGGGATTGAGTTTACAAGTCAGTTTATTTTTACTTTTTATTCAGTATAACTAATGAGCATAAATGTAAACAGGGCTCATATATTTTGAAGATTTTAAAATTTCCTGACTTTTCAACATTTTTCACACAGTTTTGTTTTCATTTTACAAGCATTTTACATGCAAATCTTTAAGTAAAACAATCTCGACAATTTTTAAAATGTTAGGCAAGATATAAAAATAAAGTGATTATCATAAGATATGATACCAGTTTCTTGGTACTCAAATAAAATCTCACCAAATTGGGAAACAATGGTTGTAGTGCTGTCAGAGAAGATTGGCTCTCAGTCTGCACAGAAGGTTGGTACTTTAACATTTCTGAAGTTGGCAGCTGTGTCGGGGTCATAGTGGTAGCTATGATGGCACTGTCGCCGCCCAGAGAGGAGGGCTGGAAGGTTTGTACGTTGGTGGCACTGTCCAATAGAGGAATGGAAGAGGGTAGTAAATGAAGAGCAGGAGAGACGGAAGGAGTGAGTGAGGGTGGAAAAGGATGTGATGTCTCAGATGAGGTGGGGAGTGGAGGGGCAGGAGAGCGGGATAATCCTGGGGGTTGTGCGTAAACTAACTTTTTCTTGTTGCCTAGCCTGTATGTATTTGAGCTTCCTCCTGCAATATAAAATACGTCAAGATAAATAATAATTTAGGGTAATCAAACAATAAATATCAAATTTAGGTAATTAAATATAATCGATTACTGAATGAAGCACATAAGCTGTTGATTAATCCATTATATTGCTTTCTAAATAAATGCAATCATTTAAATAACTGTTTATGATATAATTGTACTTAATAGTATTCTAATTATATTTTTTAAGGTAAAATGTAACCTTGGATATTTAAAAATGACAAAATGTTGATATATTTAGGTGCCAATTTTTATGTAATTTAATTTTTTTTTAAGTTGATGTGTGTGTTCAATTCTTATAGATGCAATATACTTTATCTAAACATAGTGTAACCAATCATCCAATGACTCAACTCACCAAGAGGTGCTACTCTGGCTACAGGAGGAGTAGCGGTCGAAGATGGCAGCCCCTGACTAAAAGATGTGACAGATGCTTGAGGAAGTTTTGAAGCTAACGTCGTGATGTCTTCCTCCGCTGACTTCGGGGATGTGAGTGAGGTGTTTTGATTAGTGGCAAAAGAGCCTGCACTGGTCTGTATGTTTACCTCGCTTGTGTTGAAAAACTGACCGGAAGTTGAAGAACCGGCGGAACTCACCGTAGACAATGATTCAGTTGAGCTAGGAACATTTCGGAACAGCGATGTTGAGGTTTGGGGGACATTTCTAGCGGATAAAATAGTTTGGATAGGTGGGTGGTGTTGTACACCTTGTGACAAAGGAACTACAGAAGCTACCGAAGGCGATGTGAAGCTCGTACTGGGTAAGAGAGGCTGTGAGATGAGCCCAGGTGAAGTGTGAGTGGGATATGTGCTACCTAGGGGCTGGGTGATGAGACCTGGTGAGGTTCTAGTAGGAAATGTGCTAACTAGGGGTTGAGTTGAGGGGAACACTTTGTTCACATACTGGTTGACACTAGATGGTTGAGGTGTCAGTGACCCTGGCGTTTGAACAGGAGAAGGTCTTGTTGGCGTTATGGAAGGCGTTTTGACAACACTTGTCAGCAGGGGAGAGTAAGCAGGTACATCAGGAGTCAGTGTTGAGTAGTGTAATGGCTGTGCAACGTTACTCGAGGTTTCAGAAGGTCTCGCCTGTGCAAATGATCCTAGTGGCTGGCTTGTGAAAGAAGGAAAATTTGATGCGTTACTCGATTTTATGGAAGCACTGGGTGCAGAATCTTGACCCAAAAAACTGTCCACTTCAACAATATCTGAAACAAAAAGAAGAAAATATTATGTTCAAGCAGTCAAAATTGAGATTGTTGAAAAGTTGTGCTACAGATGAAGCTCATGGTTTTCAAAAGAAAAGGTGGTGAATCTACTTTAAATAATAATACTTTCTGAGCATATGTATTGTGGAAATATAACTAATATTGAAATTACAGACCACAGTAGTTTACCAATGAGCCTGCTGCGTCTATCTCCCCCCCTCTCCCCCCCACCGCAAAAGATATGTTTAAAAACCTTTTAGTATTGTTTGGCAAGACCCTAACATACCTTTGTTTAGAAAATTAAGTTTTATTTTATTATATTTTATTTTATTTTACTATAAGATATTTTTATAATGATATAGAATTTATTCATTTTTAGAATTAATATAAAACTTGTCGGCCTAGTGATTATCTATTACATAAATTAAGAATTGTCAAATAATGTTGTTTTTTTCCTTGAGAGTGGAATAGGGTGAGGAGGGGCAGGTGATGGCTTCCCTTTTGTGTCGCCCCTGAAAGGTGAATCAGAGTCTTCATACACTTAACTTGTCTACAGCGTTGTGCTTGAAGAAATTCAGAACTAATCACAGAAAAAAAGATAGTCATCTTAGCCACCTTATCACTTTATCAATCAATTTTTCCAAATTCCAACCAGTAGGTGGTTTCCCACATGGGATTTATCACTGTGGTTTTCCTATCTTCTTCATGATAATGTGAGCACACTTCTTCTAAACTATCCTCCTCATACACATTCCTTAGATTGATCCGTTAAAAATCTTAGTGTTAATGGCCCATATGCTAAAAGGCTATCAGGGCATATGGATGGGGTAGGGGCTGTACCACTCTAACCCTAGAATTTGAGATGGATTCCAAAGGAAATTTATTTTTGGACTTCGAAGGTGCTTTTTTTGGGTACACCCGCTGATTCTTTAATTTATATCAAATTTCCTCTCACATGTATTAAGTGGCTCTGCCACTAAAGGAGGCTCTACTTGGCACTCGTTTATCAAAATTTTATGGGACCATATTAAATTTGGATAAACCATAATTTCGGAAATATTTCACTATTAAAGATGCATACAGGAAAGTATTACTCTGAAGAAAGAATTGAGACAATTCATTGGTGGAGTGGGGTCACCCCTTTTCCTCCTCTTTTCTGTAAAATAGGCCACTGCCGGGTCAAAGTGAGGTTGGCAGTCAAACACGCTAGCGCTGTGCAAGCGTCCCAAGGCGATGAGTGGAAATTAGCGACAGGGGAAATGCCCATATCTCATCCCAGATGACAACTTGGGAAGAACGGCCGCGATCACGAATTCCAGGTCCTTCTTAGCTAACAGGAAGGATGTGGATGATGACTCGTATATATCTGAGATAGAGATGTGTCGTTCGCGAACGACTGGTTTAAATTGAACGGCTCCTCAAGGTGAACGAGTCAAACTAGTTCACCTTATCAACATGAACTAGTTCGAATTGAAAGACACAAGACAATCGGAAAACTCTTTGGCCGAAAGAATTTTTTTCCCCTTCTTGCTCAGCAAATTTACCTCCTCTGCCCCCCCAATCCCTTTCACATCAATAAAGCCAAACAATAAGCAACATTGTCCTCAAAGGTAGAGGTGGTCTCTAGAGTTTAGGAAAAAGGCTACAAGAGGCAAATTTAAATGCTTCCTTAAAAACTCAAATATTTTAAAACTATCACGTGCTCTAAGGCAGCGCATCGCAACCTATGGCCCGCGGGCTAAATCCGGGGCGCCGACTGAGAGGCCTGGTTTGACGTAGACTGTTGGTTAATGTCTGAATTCACTTCTATTTCTATAATATTAACATCGTCGACAGTTTTCTAACTAAGTTTAATGTGGCTTGATCAACTGATGGTACTGACCTATGAGGAAACTCACTTCTAAAAGTAGGGTGTTTGGCTTTAAGGTGTCTCATTAAGTTCCCGGTAGAACCACAAGCTAAACTGACGAATTGCGAACAATACCCACACTTTGCTTTTTTGTTTTCAATTTCGCAAAAGTGATCCCAAAGTTTACTTTTTCTTAGTGGCATTTTGTTTTTTTAAACAAATGTGCATTTAAATATAATTATACTACTGAATAAACTACGTAACTAAACAGAATAAATAAAGTGCTACCTTTAATAAGTTTTAGATTTGATTCATGAGCATAAATAATACACTAATTAATTTAATAAACTTTAAAACCTTCTCCCTGAAAGCAGGCCTTTGATGTGAAGGGAATAGCTCATTTACACGATGTGTTTCTCCAAATGGTACCGGTAACTGACTGATTGAATAGCCGTAGGTCGCTCGCGAACGATGAGATGCAAACAAGTATTCGTTTGCGAACGAATGAACGATAAAAATGAACGGCTCATTCCACTGAACTGAATCACTTTAAGCCGTTCCCAAAAGTGAGCCGTTCTACCCATCTCTAGAGTGGGAGGCCAAGGCAGCTGGCCAAGGGTACCTTAGTTAGAATGGGATGCTAGGGCAGACGGCCAAGGGCGCTACCTTAGTTAGAGTGGGAGGTTAAGGCAGCCGGCCAAGAGCCAGACTCAAGACTCAAAAAGCATGCTCTAGTGCACCCTGAAGGGGTGCGCGAGAGCAAATTCCAACACGTACCGACCAATTGGTCACACCGTGTGGTTTTCGGATAATTAACTGGCGGGTTGTCGCATTTCGCGAAGTTACTGAAACAAAACAAAAATAGAGCATATTAATGATTAATATTGATTGGGAAAACAAGTTATGGGGAACCGACTAAGGGTTTTTTAGAGTTACGTGCGGAGACACTACTCTATGGGGGGCTGGGTGAGAGCCTCCCAAACACTGATCGTTTTACTGGTTTCTCTAACTCTTTGGCTCTGAGCCATTTGAGTTCGATCCGGCCAAGGGCGCTACCTTAGTTAGAATGGGATGCTAGTGCAGACGGCCAAGGGCGCTACCTTAGTTAGCGTGGGAGGCTAAGGCAGCTGGCCAAGGGCGTTACCTTAGTTAGAATGGGATGCTAGGGCAGCCGGCCAAGGGCGCTACCTTAGCCAGAGTGGGATGCTAGGGCAGCCGGCCAAGGATCACCTTTCACTGTCCTTGAAAGTTAATAAAGGAAACATAAAAAAAGAACAGGTAAGTATAAATTCTTACACTCTAAACTAAACACTTAACATGATATGAAAATACAAGATGTAATACATAACAATTTGAAGAACGTGTGGATCTTAATCTAATTATTATTTACAAAAATAATCTATATTTAACATAAGTTTCTCCTAAGCTCCCGGGTTGGGTTATTGAATCGCCCGCGGTGGCTCACTCGGTACCAGTAAGCTTGGTCAGTCACCCGCAGATTACACGTAACAAAGTTTGTCATTAAATTCCAGAACATCTTTGACAGATATTCAAGAACTTTTGAAATTACCGTGCGAAGAAAAACATTTGAATGACCGATAGTATGTTATGCTATAAAAACGGGGGAAAAACCGCTGGCCCTTTCTCGCGTCCCTGACACGCCCACCTTCAAAAATAATTTGTGGATTTAGGCATATAAACCGAACGGGTAGTAAGACGTGGTGCTAAAAAAATTGGGGAGTGCATTAACAGAGTTGCCACACACCTGGTGTGAATTTATAACATTTAACTGAAAGTTTTTAATTATACACCTTTTGTAGGGAAATAAACTACTTGCCACACTGATTAAAGAACATTTCTTATCTCCCCCTTATCTCCTTCTGAAACGTTGGGCTGCGTAGCGGCTACAGTGCATGTAATATTTCCCCACCAACCTCAAATCAACCTGTTTTAATTCATCAATTACATGATTTTACACTAGTTAATTTTATGGAAAGTAAAATCTCATTCCACTTTTGCCTCATTATCTTGTTAGGAAAATGAGAATTTTTTTTGGAAAACCTGGGAAAAAACAGGGAATTGTGTAGTAAGAAAGTAGTGGTAGCAAAGGTTGTATATATCACTAGCTATATTGATTAATATACTGTTTTTTTTAGCGCCGCGTCATACTACTCGTTCGGGTTGTAAGCATATGTAATTTTTCACTAGTTTGTCGGGACATAATAAAGGTTGAATTTAAGAGGAAGTAGGCCTATACCGAACTTGCGTGGAGGGAGAGTGGAAAACCATTTAGGGAAAACAATCCTTGATACACTCCCCGACCGAGATCCGAACCCTAATCTCCCCGTCATCGGCAATCCGGTATATTTTGAGGGTGACGCCTTTAGGCCATTCGACCGCTGACGCGATGCGCTAGTATGCATTAAAATACTGTTTAGTGGCTGTTACAAAAATGATTATATGTTGAAATATATCTTATTTAGTGAGACAATTGATTGCCAAACACTTCCTTCACCTCTGAAAAGACGTGTATTAATCACAACTTGTGATTGTGTGGAATACCAGGCCTACCACCGTGGTTCGGATCCCACGTTAAACTGTAGGTCCTTCCATTTCATCTCACAATCACCCTACCATTACACATTAGAGTAAGTGCGTATAACCCGAACGGGTAGTAAGACGCGGTGATTATTATAATAATAATAATAATAATAATAATAATAATAATAATAGTGAAACAATTCAAATATGTTCATTATAATATCACTCTTATTCCTTCGAAATGTTTCGAAACTGCGTAGTTTATTGAGGGTGTCGAGGTCGTTGCGAAGAATATTTGGTTATTGACCCTGACATTTCGAATCCTCGCACACTCCTAATGTGTTCATGTATGAAAACAAGGTTTCGAAACACTTAATTATAAGAATCAAACAGCCAAAGCTATTATATTTGTTTTAGTGAGGATTTACTCGCATCTACAGTAGCCCCATGGCTTCTTTGTTGCTGACTGACAGTTCACAGCTAACTTCTGACAGTCAACATCTTCTGACAGTCAACATTTAGGTATATACCTAAATGTTGACTGTCAGAAGTGACAGCTGCTAAACCCATGTTTTTTGCAGATCATATTGGTTCGGCGTAGGGATACATAATTTGGTCTGGTAGCTTTTCAAAGCCGTCAGCTGTCAGTCAGCACCAAAGAAGCCATTGGGCTATTGTTGATATCATATTCTGAAAAATTGAAAAATGACACCTGGACACGGGAATCTAACCCGGGACCTTTGGCTTATTACGTCAATTCTCTAACCACTGAGCTATCCAGGAATTGTCCCGTGTCCGGGGTCATTCTTCATTCATTTAGTCTATGACATAGCTAGAAGTTAGGGGAAAAAACAACGCAAAACGCCGTGACTTTAAAACTACCGCACAGATTCCACAGATATGTCCGCGTTATTGTTATCAATGGAGCAGGATACTCGATGCGGTTATTCCGCTCGGGGCAGCCGTCACCCGCTTGCGGTTTCCCACAAACCCACTCGACGACCGACAACTGTGAAGTGCATACTTGATGTCTGGTTAGTTATTTGATTGCCTTCTGCTTTTTTTTTCTTTTTGGCTTGTCGTGGTTGTACTAAAATAAAAATATGTTCAGAGAGTTTTATTCACAGAATAAGAACCAATTTCATATTAAAAACTCGTCACTTTGCAAACGGGAAAACTGATAAATTGCTTTAAAACACGAAACAATGATTAGTGGCCCAAAACTACAAATCCAAAATTAATAGCTTATAAACATAAAAAGCAAATTAAAACATATAATTTAAGTTCAATTTTCATATGAATTAGCTTCTCTGACAGGCAGAAACGCTACTAGACTTACTTTCACAGAAATAACCTTGTACGACAGCTAGAAAAGATACTAGATCTACTTTCACATGAATAACCTTGTATGACAGCTAGAAAAACTACAAGATTTACTTTCACAGGAATAATCCTTGTATGACAGCTAGAAAAGCTACTAGATCTACTTTCACAGGAATAACCTTGTATGACAGCTAGAAAAGCTACTAGATATACTTTCACAGGAATAACCTTGTCGGACGGCTAGAAAAGCTACTAGATCTACTTTCACGGGAATAACCTTGTCTGATGGTTAGAAAAGCTACAAGATTTACTTTCACAGGAATAATCTTGTCGGACAGCTAGAAAAGCTACTAGATCTACTTTCACAGAAATAACCTTGTCCGACGGCTAGAAAAGCTACTAGATCTACTTTCACAGGAATAACCTTGTATGACAGCTAGAAAAGCTACTACATATACTTTCACAGGAATAACCTTGTCGGACGGCAAGAAAAACTACTAGATCTACTTTCACGGGAATAACCTTGTCTGATGGTTAGAAAAGCTACAAGATTTTACTTTCACAGGAATAATCTTGTCGGACAGCTAGAAAAGCTACTAGATCTACTTTCACAGAAATAACCTTGTCTGACGGCTAGAAAAACTACAAGATTTACTTTCACAGGAATAACCTTGTATGACAGCTAGAAAAGCTACTAGATCTACTTTCACAGGAATAACCTTGTCTGACGGCTAGAAAAGCTACAAGATTTACTTTCACAGGAATAACCTTGTTTGACAGCTAGAAAAAATACTGGATCTAGTCTCACATACTCAAACGTCAGGTCATGTACTCTACATTTGTCACTTTTGATGGATAATCAATACCTATAAAATGTATTCTGACCTTTAGAAACCTAAACTACCTCACAATCTAATATATTTAATTTACAAATAACCAAATGCATTATTATAAGTTTGCAATAACGTACATGATTTAATTTATAAATTACAAAAGTTAGTAAATATTACAAGGATTTAGTTGAGAACCAATTTATCAGGGATTCAAATTATGGGCAATATAATGTTATTGAAATTGTTTTATTCCCTCATTTAAAGCTATTAGTTTTATTTAATTTGCTTAAAATTCTTTGAAATCTAGCTATTATTGGTAGTTTTAATGTCAAATAAAATAAAAACAATTAAAATATTTAGTATAAACATTGTTTTGAACAATTGGGGATAAAAGTTTTTCATTAACATCAATTATGATTTATTTGCTAGAAATGTATTTTCATACCTAAGTGATAAATGTGATTGATAAGGTTAGATCGTGTTTTGAATAGCTCAACTCGTAATGCGGCTCATATTTAGCCAAATGGGTTTTGGACAATTTTTGCAGAATGCTAGTGTAATCAAATTTTTACATTATTTTTATTTGATGGTTTGCATTAAAACTTTTTAACGTAATGTATTAATGAATATGAAATTACATATTAAACTGTCCATTAAATTCTTTTATAAACTCATTTTAATTTATATTTTAATGTTGAATATTTAAAATTAATTTATACTTTAATGTCTGATATTTAAAAACTAATAAAAAACTTAATTAATCACAATTGATGGGAATATATCATGAAAAGATAATAAATCAACAGATACAACACAAGTAATAAATATATTAATAATAATAATAATAATAATAATAACTACTTTATTTCTATTGCGTCTCGCTTCCAATCAGCCTCTTGACATTTTAAATACGTTCAAAGTGTTGGGACGAGCAAGGTAAAACTTAGAAAAAAATTACCCACATTTGCGTGGAGGTAGAGTGATAAACAATTTAGGGGAAAGAAAGCATGGCTGTGATTTGAACCCTGACCTCCCCCTCACAGGCAAATCAGATTATCCCGGTGTGTATAAACACACACAAAAAATCGAATTTTGTCTCCGTTTAGAATAAATCAAATTAGTCGTAATCATAGGATATTCACAAAAATGTGTTGATCACTGTGTTTACTGTACTTCTTTATGGTATTTATATACTTGAAAATATTATTTTGTACTACTGGGCAGCTCGCTGTACTTTGCACGGATTAAACAAAAACCAAAATAGCGTCGTTTTCAGGACAATATTATTTTGTCTCGTTTCGATAGCCGAATGGTGTAAGATGTTGCACTCGCAACCCGGTAAAGTGTACAGAGGCTAGTTTTTCCAAAATTTGTTTCCCTTTCCCCCTCCATGCAAATTGGGGTACACTTTCTTTAAATTCAACCTTCCTTATCCCAAACACATTAACATAATTAGTACACAGGCGGATAACCTGAACAGGTAGTGAGTGAGATGTGGTGCTAAAAAAAAGAATTAAAGTATTTTTCCTTTCTTAAATAAAGAGAAAGTATTTTAACCGTGAAAATTCTCGTCCTCGGCATTATGACTAATCTTTACGTTTTATGTTCACCAGAACCCTCAAAAAGTAGATTTTACCATTCTCTCTGTCTTTCTGTCCCTAGGCATGGATTTAAAATGGTTGGATAAGTTTTGTTCAAACTTTATATCTAGATGTTATAATGCAATAATAATAACTTGGGACTTTTTTTAGTTATTTTTATCAAAGCCCCAATTTAAGGGTACCTTAACAAAAAAAATTAGTTCCAAAGTTTTTGAAAATGGCTCAAACTCTATTGTTTAAAATGGGTATAAAGAAGTGTTTGCACCTGACAATATACTTGTGTCTTTTTATAAAAAAAAATTATTCCTGGAGGGATTTTTGAAAATTCCGCATTTTTCGAAAATTATTTTAACGAGTTTGCTTTAAATGATTATTTGGGAAGTGTTTGACATGAAAAATAAAACTTGAAGACATTTTTTCAGGGGAAAATTTGTTTTAGGGGTAGTAAATTGATGACTTTTTTAATTGTAATATTTTAAAAATGGCTCTAACGATTTGATTAGAAACGAGTACAGTATTTGGAAACGAATATACATGTTAAATAAATAATAGTGTATGTTGATTTTTCTAAAATAGATGGCCTTAAAGAGTAGTTTACTTATGAGAAATCTCAGAAAATTAAAATTTTTTTGAAATTGCCCTCAAATACTTTGCTCAAAATAGGTATCTGATATTTAAGAATACTTTTTTTATATACATAAATAATTTGAGATTTTTATTCAAATAATTAATTTTTGAAAATTTTAAATAAAAAAAAGGCTTGAGAAATTTTGTTTAAAATGTATGCTTGTATATCGTGATTAACAAGATGGAATTTTTGTTTTTCTTAGTCAAACTTACTTAAGGGTAGTTTACTGAAAATCTATTTTTTTTTAAATATTGTTTCAAACTATAAATATAATAAACTATGATGAGTTTGTACGATTGTGTCATGCCATTTTTGTTTTATTAAACTTTTATCAGCACTATATGTTTTTCAATCACTTTTCAGCTACACGGATCCGATAGTAAATTTTAATATGCCTCTCGAATACCAATACACGTTAAGATTTATTACGCCCTGCAATTTATATTAATATTTATTTTCATTCTTAGCTAAAGTATGTTAGAAAACTTCAAACAAAATCGTCAATTTCGTTTCTTTCATTCCTTTTCTTTACATCTGTTCGAAGACGAATTAAGTCTTAAATGTCCGCACGGCTAGTTTGTGTTGAGGTCACAGTTATATTCTAGGAATAGTTGTTGAATCAGCCAGCAGCTGCATCGAGGAGATATACGTTCATTTTAAAGTTTATTGTGTCGTTAAATTAGCAAGCTGCTTCAAAACGTATTGACCCTTTATTTATTTTAATGGAAAAATTACTTTAAATCTGTCCCACTCACACGAAAATAAGTGTTCTTACTTAAATAGTATTCCTTTCCCCCCGTGGGTGACCTGGTGGTCTAGGAGTACGGTAAGGTGTCGGACTTCTGTGCTGGGGGTCCGGGGTTCAATCTTCGATCCCGGCACAGGTTTATCTGATTGCCAAACCATTCCTTCACCTCTGACAAGACGTGTATTAATCACAACTTGTGAATGTGTGGAGTTCCAGGCCTCCACCGTGGTTCGGATTCCACGTTAAACTGTAGGTCCTCTATTTAATCTTACAACTACCCTACCATTACACATTTGCGTAAGTGCGTATAATCCGAACGGTAGTAAGAAGCGGTGCTAGTAATAATAATAATAATAATAATTTTTCCCCGTATTGCTGAAAGTTTGTTCGGACACTAAATAATATTGCTCGATTTTGTATCATAACAAATTGGCAGTCATAACTTTTTCCTTCGGAATTAGTAATCTTTATCAACTTTCTTCTATCGATTTGTATTTTTTGTTTGCCACACATTAAATAAAAAGTACCGACAGGAGAATTACCGAGAGGCCGAAACTTCCAAAAAACGGAATTATCAAATAAGGGAAGGTAGTGCCGTGTGTACATAAGACTGGTAAGACTAAGTTCAAGTTTGTAGAAGTCGATTTATTTATGAGCTATGGTTAGTCGTATTGCTTATTGGCTCTTAGCTATTGGCATTGCGTTGAACCGGAATGTTCACCTGTATGTCTAATGTTCCCGACGCGCTTCGGGGGTTGAATAGTCTTAGTAGTCATTCTCACTATAGACTGGACTGCCGATTACGGGGAGATCAGGTTTCGAATCCCGGTTGGACGTACTGAGGCAACTTTTTCTAACAAATGGTTTTCCACTCTCCCTACATACAAATGCGGGTATACTTCATCTAAAATTCAACCTTACTCATCCCTAACATACTATCTTAAAGTACATACGCGTACAACCAGAACTGGTAGTAAGACCTGGTGCTAAAAAAAAAAAGTTTAAATAGACACTGTTCTTACAAACTGGTCGCTCCCTTAGAATTTTTGTTTTACTTTTATATTTTATTAATTATATTTCATAAAACTTGAGGGGCCCCCTCTTCTAACATGTAAACTGTTTCTTAGTTAATTATAATATTGAAATAAAGCAGCTGCTACCCAGAGGTTCTAGGCCATATGGTTTGTTTTACCTTCCTCCGAGGCTTGGAAATGACTTGACGGCATTAATCAAGACTCCGTTTCACCTTTTTAGGACTAATTGAAAAAAAATATAGACATCTTTGCCTCGCTTTGTTGAAATAAAACTTGTGCTATGCACATCATACGTACATTCAAATACACATACATTCATAAACATATATACATACACATATATATATATACATTTACACACACATACACGTATAAATACATAAATACATACTTAAGCACATACATTTATATACATAATTATATAAGCATATACACTTTTTTACTCTGAAATAAAGCAGTCCTAACTCGAGTGATTACACTATGGCCCTATCTTACTAGCTGTACCCTAGTGGAACAAAGCAAGGTAAGTTTTTTTACCTTACAGGGTAAACTAAGGGTAGATTACATATACCATACAACATGGTGCCTACAGACAGGTAAAACCTGAAAATATCGGGAAATTTAGTTGATGCAGGGGGATGTCAGGGAATTTAATTTTTTTTAATAAGGAAAAGTCAAATTTAAGTACTTAACTAGCCGAGCTCTTTACCTAAAAACATTTAAACAAAAGTTAAATATTTTGTTTCGTGATGTTGGCAAAATGCGACGCCTAGATACTGGCAGTCTTAACGTTAAGATGGCTGTGTAAGGTTTGTTTGATAACCCGTAACACATTTATACAGGGGCACAAAACATTAAATACTAGTAAAATAACTTAAAATGAATGTTTATGTATATTAGCAGTTAGGATTGTCTTCGAAAAATATATTATCTATATAATAAACAAAAACATTGCAATCACCAAGGGGGGAAAAAACCGTAAAAAGGTGTCTGTAATGTTTTTAAATGCCTGGAAAACATGATAAAGTCAAGGAATTATATAATAAAGTTTTGTAGCCACCCTAATACAATCTTACAAGTTTGCTGTAAAAAAAAAGTGTCTTACTATAATTAAATTTCACAAGGATACATTTTTTGGACCTTCTAGGGATCTAAACCTCAAAATTGTTGGTAGACCTTTTTTTTAAAAGCATTTTGTAAGCTTTTATATCTTGATCCACGATCCAAAGATATACGCATACTCGAATATCCCATTAATAGCATTTTGTAAGTTTGTATATTTTGATTCGCGATCCATGGATATACAAATATTCAAATCCCTCTCTCTTATCATTTTGTTAGTTTGTTTTGTTTTGTTTTGGTTTGTTTGTTGGTTCACAATTCCAGGATAGCTATAAAAAAAAACTGAACACTATTTCTCAAACACTCCTTGGTGGTCGCATGGACTAAGGCTCTACTCTCGCAATACACTAGACTGCCGAAGATGGGTAGATTGGGGTTCGATCCCGGTCGGGTGCACTGAGGTTGGTTTTTTAACTTGTTTTCCACTCTCTCGCCACGCAAATGCGAGTGTACTTTCTCTAAATTAAATATTCCGAATCCCTAACACATTAGTGTCATTAGTACATAGGCGTACAACCATAACGAGTAGTAAGATGAGGTGCTAAAAAAATATATATATTTTTCCAACATTTTGGGAAAATTAGTCGTAAATTTTTATTGTGCCATAGTTGAGAACGCCGCGAGTAAATACATTTTTTTAGCACCACGTCTTAATCCTCTTTCGGGCTGTGCTAGCGCTAGCGATGAGGAATGTTGCATCTAGAGGAAGTGTACCCTCATTTGAGTAAAGGGAGATTATGAAATCGTTTAGGGAAAACCATCCTCAGTACACCCTACTGGGATTTGAACCCCCGATCTCCCCGTCATCGGCAGTTCAATCTATTGCGAGAGTGACGCCTTAAGACTATTCGACCGTCAAAGTGGGTAGTAAAGTAATTAATTCTCGATTAAAATCGGAACATGGCTTTAGAATCTGCGATGGCTGTTTTCCTTCTGAATTTGACATGTCGGTAGCTTCGACGTGCGCGCGGCCTTGATTGCATTTGTTTGTCCCAGTTGGCCCACTAGCGATACTGGTGAACCCGACTACTTCCAATCTGTGAGCTAGAAACGTGCCCCCTCTACCCCTTTCCCTCCTCACCCCTTTTTTTTATAATGTTCCAACAAGCAAAACAACGGCGCAGACACCAAATTATAGTTATTAGCCATGTACAATTCTTCCCCAGCACAATAAAACAACTCTTAAAAAGTTATTTGTTTGAGAAAATTATAGGGAATTTGTTTGTCTCGAACTAGTGGTTAATGACGTAAAATAACTCAAGTTAATAACATGTACGAGTATATTGTATCTCGGGCTATTCTATGAGTATTGTGCCTCTTTTTATATATAAACTTACAACAGTTTACTATTATGTAAGAGATAAGTGTAAGTTTTTCCGAAGGCTGCGATGTACATTATTTTTTTATATACATATTTATATAATGTTCCAACCTGGGATGTCTGTGATTTTGGGTCTTGATTTATGTCTTTCTATATCTCGTTTATTTAAGGCTTCGTGTAATTGGGAACAGTCTAATTCTAAGGTTCATAAATGAACAATACTCTTGCTTCATATATTGTGGTTGAACCGTCTAGAGCGATAGACTCGCACAACAAAATGGTCTTTGAAGCTGTGGTTGAGAATTTTTTTGATCTTGTTTAGGTGTACAAGTTTATTTTTTCCCGTTGTGATTTTTTTTACTCATCCTTTTTTCCCCTGCTGGTGCACTTATTATGATTTAAACTTATCATGCGCCCTTAAATTAGTGCTACTTTGAAAGTCCTGGGCGGGCAGTAAGATGTGTAACAGTATAGTTATAAATATAGAGAATTTACCGGTATATTCTAGTATTTACCGGTATATTCTAGTATTTACCAATATTTAATAGTAAAAGTCCGAAATATCTTAGAACATGTTTACATTTTGAGTTTTAACCATCCTTAGAGTCGGGTGGGATAGAGGATCTCCAGTTCTAGCTTTGACCAGCACTCAAAAGTAAACCAATAACCTAGACTAACCCAACCTAACCAAGCCTAATCTAACCTTTAGGTAAGGTTGTATTATGCTTGGTTAGGTTAGGCTAGCTGAGGTTGGGTTAGTCTAGGTTATTGGTTTACTTTTGAGTGCTGGTCAAAGCTAGAACTGGAGATCCTCTATCCCACCCGACTCTAAGGATGGTTAAAACTCAAAATGTAATTTTTGTTCTAAGATATTTCGGACTTTTACTAACAAAATTTGTAAATACTAGGATATACCGGTAAATTATATATATATAGTATGTATATATAATGTATATATAGTATATAGATATAGTGCGTAAACACTTTTACTTTTCTGAATTATATATTTTTATCATTCGGCCAAAATAAATTCTTCATAGGTTTCATTTTGTTTATCAGCCCGTTCTACTACCTGTTCAAGCATGGCCGTCTTTAGTTACAGGCCAGTGTTAAAATATTTGGCAGCTCCGCTTGAAGTGACGTCATGAGACTTAGTGATCTGCTGGTTTTTACGGAGAATTGTATGAATATATACAGTTTTCTTCGTTTAAAAACTGATGAATAACTTTGAACGATACCGACAATTAACTGACCTTAATATTGTTAGATCGAATTTGTTGACTTTCCAAACATTTAATAGCCGGAAACATACACAAATCTTTTTGCCTACTTATTTAATTATAAGTTGAGCCAGTGCGTTGTGATTAATGCTATCAGAAAATCTAGAAGCAAATAAAAAATTGTGTGCATAATTAGATGAGTCCTATTTTCAAACACGGTTTAATTACTGACGCATGAGTAATACAGATATATTGGAATCCAAAATAAACACATTTTAAGCTGAATTTTTCTTTCTGAAAGAGATAGATTTAAAACAAAATGTATTTATTTATTAACAGTGGTGAAACATGCGCCTCAAAGATAAATTAGTGACTGCTTTTTTTAAATTTAGTTGGACTCCAGGGAATTAGTATTTTTATGGAAATCAATATATACAGAAAATTTAATACCGATACTTTTTTATCAAAAATTTAATTTCTTTTGGCTACGCCGAATATTGTCAAAGCAAGACATAAAATAATCCCAGTGTCAATACTCGTCAAATCATTCACAATATTTTGTGGCTTAGTTTATGTTGTCATTAAATGTTTGATAGTTTATAAAGTGGTGGCCTTTATATTATTTTAATATAATTTTTTTATTGCTCGGAAAAAAAAATACTTGACTCTCTAATTTTTACTGCGTTCTATAAGTACACATATTTTATGATGAGGTGGTAGGGATTGCAATTTTCTTAGCAACAATTCTCTCAGCAAAATAAAAATATATCTCCTCTAGAAACATAGTTTAATTTTCTTCACACAGCGATTTCAACAGTTCTTAAATACTTGTCATGAGCATATTATCATTTGATAAGTTCTCAAATTCCGCATTTCCGTGACAGATATACAACCGTTGAGATGTGTAAAACATTTTTTGATTCTTGATTATTTAATTCTTGTCTAGGAAAATAGTATAAAATCTGCAAAACTACAAACCTTGACTCACGTTCCCTACCAGACNCCCAACCCGACTCTCACCCTTTATCACCTTAACCCGAATTCGTGAAATGACTTCTAGATTTTCCCGCCGAAATCTCTTTTACGTGCTTCTGCGCAGTCGCACTCCTACAATTGGTCCAGCTGGTGTAGTGTATATATCTGTGACTTGGGGTTAAAAGGGCGGATGTCAAAAATAGGTGTTTTCCAGGAGAACTTGACAAAGAGATCAAACCTAACAAACATTATCTTAACAACTTCCCAATTCAACATTGGCCTTACCCACCTCGGTGGCGTAATTGGCTAACGTGCTATTTTCGTGTTGAGTTAGACTTCCGAGGACGGGGAGATCGAGGTTCGAATCTCGATCGGGTGAACTGGGGGTGGTTTTTTTTAAATGGTTTTCCACTCTCTCACGCAAATGAGGAATCACTTACTCTAAATTCAACCTTACCAATTCCTAATCCATTAGCGCAATTAGTACTTAAGCGTATAACCCGAACGGTTATTAAGACGTGGTGCTAAAAAAACCATTGACCTTTATGAACCTAGATGTAACTATTTTCAAATAACCGATTATATCTTTGGTCGTTCTATCTTTTGAAGAATAAACCAGCTGAATAAAAAAAAAACATTGGTCCCAACAACTTTTAATAACTCAGGTTTATACATTGCCTCTTTTCGTGCATGAAAATATGGAGCTTATAAAACATTATAATATAATTATTTAATCGTAGTCTAACCCGCTTTAGGGGTAGAACGGTCTAAGGCAGTGATGGCGAAACTTCCCCGACCAGTGTGACACTAAAGGACCAGCTGAATTTTAAAATAGTATATAGTGCGCCACTTCTTATTTACGTTTTTAATGAGTACTTAAAAATCACAACTTGTTAAATAGTATGAAATGTAACGGATAGCTCAAATAAAATTGTAAATATTTTTAAAATGCCTGAATTATACAGAAGACAAATTTACTAGAATGCCAAGGTGAGTGTCTAAGACAGTATTAATGTCATTAAATCAAGGTAAAAACATTGAAAGTAGCACCTTCAGGTGAAAAAAAGACAACAAATTGATATAAATGCTAAAATCAATAACTTAAATAATCTTTTCCATATTAGTTTGAAACATGTTTTTGTATTTTGCTATCCGGGATATTTTTATTAAGTTCATAACTTATTTGACTTCAATAGCATACCAGATGATTTCCAACCGTTGACTTCACAAAGTTAATTGTAAAATGTGAATGAGATGGTTGTCGAAATATTATTGACTTCAAAACATTACACCACGCTGGAAAAGTTTTATTTAGTTTGTTTTTTTCATGTCGGCGTGTCACCCAAAGTGTTCGCATGCTGTCCATTGACACGCGTGCCGTAGATTTGCCATCCCTGGTTTAACGCGTCACTGAACTGATCTGCTGAAGATCGGGGCTCTAATCCCGGTCAACTCTACTGAGTGTAGTTTTTCCTAAATAGCTTCCTTCTCTCATCCCTCACCCCGTAAGAGTAATTATCAAATAGCTATACGTATAACCTGAACAGGTAATAAGACGTGATGATTATTTTATTTTAGGGAATTAATACCAAGAAAATTGTGTTACAGCATTCTAAGGAAAGCCGGTTCTATAGAGGGATTTTTTTAGTGCCGCGTCTTACTACCCATTCGGTTTATACGTTCTTATGAATTAATTACGTTACTGGGCTAGGGATGAGTAATGTTTGATTTTAGAGGAAGTGCACCTTCATTGGCATGGAGGGAGGGAGAGAGAATGGAAACCCGTTTAGGAAAAAACACCCTCATTATAACTGATCAGGATCGAACAAGGATCTCCCCTTCATTGGCAGGATAGTCTATTGTGAGAGTGACGCCTTAGACCATGCGGCTACCAAAACGGGGGACTTAAATTCTAGTTAATGTAGATTATTCTCTAATACATAAGGAATTATTATTGGAAGCCTTTGATCACCTTTTTAGATTAACTTTTTAATTAATAAATCAAATAAGACATATTTCTGGAATGCCAAGTTTTATTGTCTTTCAATCAATGTTGGTTCTCGAAAGTGGACTTCTTATAAAAATCAGGGTTTAACTATATTCTAAATTTCTCTTAGCTCATTGACAAAGGCCTGCTTTTTCTCTAAGTTAAATAAGCCACGTCCAAGTCTAAACTTGCTCTGCATTAAAAAGGTAATTTAATTTCTAAAACAACTTGATAGGTTCTCGCCCGTTTCTCCCATTAAACATTTACATCTCTTTCTTATTATTAAAATTATGTTTTTAATTAGATCATTTAATACACGGGTTATTAAGGAAAAATTTTAAGGATTGGGAGGAGTAGGATCAGAGTAAGTGCACCTACACTGGCACGAAAAGAGGACGAGGGAAAACCATAGAGAAAATCGCCCCCGCCTGGGTTACGAACCCTGGCCAACTAGCCAAAGCGTAACCCTACAGAAATGCAAGTCTTTAATGCTTGATCTGTAACCTCTTATGATTAAAAATTCTGACTAAACTTTTTTTTTAACCATAGTAATTTATTACATTAGTAATTTCTTCTTTTGAGTGAGTGATGGCGATATAATATTTACTGATGTAAAGTGTTCCCGAATTTAATGTCGTGTTTTTGATACCATTAGTTCTTGGCCCTAGCCTAGCACATATTCTAACGGTTCGAGTTTTGCTTTCGTGGAATCACCCCCGCCGCCCCCCCTTTATAAGCCCCCTCCACCCCCCACCTCCCCGTTCTTTTGTAATAACGTTTGTTTTCACTCGTAAATTTGAGGGAGAAAACGGACTCGTCGATGCTGTTTGCTTAATTGCGAAGTTTTGTTTTGTGAGCGAGTGTTAATATTTAATGGGTTCTCTGTTGATGTGAATAGCGTTTCGTTCCTTAATTAAGTTTCACTCCCGCCTCCGTCTCTCGTCCTGTGTTTTTATTATTATTTATTTGTTGATATTATCTTGTAGCTACGTACCGCGCCCCTCCCCCCTTCCCCCACGAACATCGCTTTCGTTCTCCCACCAATGGACGTGTGAGTTGGCTGTATGTAGCTCATATCTAGTGAAACTATCGATTGTTTTTGGTTTTCGTGGGAGCCATTCGGTTACTCAGTACAATTGTACCTTTGCATTATTGAACAATTTACATAGGTGAATGAACTTTTTAGTAGACCTGTACATCTAACGATGTATTGTGTGCGATAAATACAGTAAATACTGGTTCGGTAAATTACATCATTAGAAACAAGAATATATAGTTTGAAATAGTTGTTTATTTCTTAAATAACTAATATGTTCTCTAGAAATGGGGAAAACATTATTTCGTATCGGCATATAATGTGAAGTGTTTTTTTTAACGCAATTGTTTCAGTTGGGCCGAATGAAAAAAATAAAATTATGCTCTTTATTTTAGACGTCTTTTCCTTGTGGAGGTATGAATAATAGTATTTGAGGGCAATAAGTAATAACCGCTACTAAAACTACTTTTACGTATTCAAACGTCAAGTCATGTGATCTGCAGTTGTCACGTTTAATAGATAATATAAATACCAATAAAATAACCATAATAATTTAGTAAAATGCTATCAATTTCGACAGCTAAAAAATATATGTTTGTATTTTCTAAACAGCTTTACTGAAGTCGAAAACATTTGAATCTTTATCGAGCTGTGTTAAATGCTTACTTTTTTCATACAGATACAGGTATTGAAATTGTGAAAATTGATCATTTCCAGGTAAAGAGGAATCTTTACTATTTATGCGCCCACGAACCCAAAAAAGTGTCTCTTACAATTATATACAATTCTGTTACAGCAGAAATGGTTTGATGGATTTTGTTCAAACTTGAGATCTTGATGTTTTATGATCTTGCCAATGGGTGTTTTAAAAACAAATTCTAGCCCTAAAATTAAGGGTAGTTAACTTATGACTGAATTTTTGGGAAAAAGAAAAACAAACGAAAGGGGCTTTTACGTTTTTGTTCAACGGGAATATCTAGGAAGGGTTTTATATAAGAATATAAAAATGTATGTTCGTTTTTCTAAAACAAATTAATTTAAAGAGCGTTTACTAATTCTCAATTTTTTAAATTTTTGTCACAAACTAAATACTATATGAGAAATTAGGTACGATTGTGGGGTACACATTATTTGTAAAGTTTTGACCCTCTCTCACTAAGTCCGATACATATAGTGAGACCAAAAATAAATGGTACGGTGCACCACACAGACTTTCACCCGCTTTTATCTTAAAAATAAATAAACATTTACTAAAAACTCGTAAGATTTTTGGAACTAAATTATAGGTTTATGCATTGTTGTAGAAACACTACATCAAAGATCATAAATGAAATAAGATACACTTTTACTTATACTCCATTCACGGTAGGAATTACTCTCTAAAAGGTCTTTTTTCCTACCAATATCCTACTATATAATATATTTCTGGTAGGAAAAAAGGCCTTTCAGAAAACAATTCCTACACTACGCTGAACAGACTTTACTTATGTCATTAGGAACTAGAAACATTGTTACAAAAACATTGAGAAAAGAGAAATATTTTTGTCCACCAAAGAACAAGAGAGTCAAATTAATTTTCAAAGACTTGAATTATATATGCGTGTGTCTTAAAAATTGTTTTATAAAAATATATTTCAAATAAAATATTTTAATTTTTAATAGTACTACAACATTGCAATGATAAGTTATTTCGTATCTCAATTAGTTGCAGAGAAATTATGTAAATTTGAAAATTTCCTTAATGTTTAGTAGCCTCGAAGTCATTTTCCTGAGAAAATGAGAGTTGACATCCTGTTTATAATAATAAACAATGTCCTAGATATAAAATGTAATCAAAATCGTTTGAGCGAATTTAGAGAAAATTGATTTTTTCTCTTTTTGCCCTTTAGTAAACTACCCTTAAATTTAAGGTTATATAATACATAATTCCAAAAACCCCTCGGAGAGACCCTATGAAAAGCCCAGATATAAAATTCTAGTCCAATCGGTAAAATAGTTTCGGTTCTAGCCCGAGGTACAGATAGAGATGAAAATTGTCTGCAGTGGCGGCTTGCGGCGGACGGGTTAAATAGTAGTGGTGGGACATATAACCTATTATACTTAAAAATATAGTGTGATAAGAGACGAGTGGGTTATGGGAGGAGGGAGGGGATGGAGGATGGGTAGATAGGAAGCACGGAGGATAGGGAGGGGGAGACAAATGTTGGGCAAACCTTAAAATTTTTTTGGTTAACTTAAAAATTGAGGTATGAACATAATGGGTCTTAAAAATGTTCGCATTCATTTGTTTCTTTACTACTTTTTTTTAGCATCGAATCTGCCCGGTCGGTTTATACGCCTATATACTAACTACGCTAATATATTAGGGATGAGGAGGGCTGAATTTAGGGGAATTGTACAAGCATTTGTTTAGAGTAACTGGAAACCCATTTAGGGGAAACCTCTCTTAGTGCACCCGACCGGGATCTAACCCCGATCTCCCTGTCATCGGCAGTCTAGTCTATTGCGAGAGTAGCGCGTTAGACCATGTGGCCACCGAAGCAAGTGTTTCTTTACTACTACTACTACTACTACTACTACTACTATTACTACTACTACTACTACTACTACTACCACCACCACCACCACCTTCATCACCACCACTACTACTACTACCATTACCACTACTATCACAAAATAATAATAATAATAATTATTATTATTATTATTATTATTATTATTATTATTAAGTATAAACGTTGACATTTGGGATAGCTATATCTTGATTACATTAGTTCCATTTAATCAGTTGAAATTATTTTACAGAAATAATAAATGAAAATTTACCGGGAAAAATATAGGGAAAATTTTCCGTTTCACATTTCTAGGTACAGACGGACAGACAGACAGGCAGACAGACAGGCAGACAGCAAATGGCATTGCAAAAATAACTTTTTTTTATTTCAGGGAGTCATGAAACGTCGACATTTATCAAAATCTCAAGTTAGATTTTGTTGATGATCACAATACTTTCTCTACGAGGTGTCGACAGAAAGGAAAATAAATGGTACGGAACTCCGCATGAACTTTCCCGCTCTATTGTTTAGAAATGGAGATTTTTACTCAAAATTCGTAATATAAAATAAACTAGCAAACCCGAGAGCAAATTGCGCTAGATATACGTAAAACATTTTTTGACTCATGGTTTTAAATTTCATATTTTTATTTTTAAAGAATTAACGTCTTCATTTGTATATTTGGATCAATACAAAATATCGGTCTAGGGTCCTCAAGGGTCAAAACTTCGTATTAAAATTTTGGCTTCCAATTAAAATTTTCGTCATTTTACTAGGGGATATCTTATGGTTATTGCATTGCTATTAAATTTCTCTTTTATAAATTTTGACCAATAAAACGGGTAAATATTGACTATTGAATCTAAAATGATAGAGATAGAACATTGTTGTACAAACATTTCTCCTAAGAGGTTGAAAGAAAGATAACATACACTTTTTGAGAGACTTCTTCATTAGAGAATTATTGCGTTAAGACTTAAGTAGTATCTCTTTACAACTAAAGGTCACAAAATTGTATTAATATATTTACCAATATCTCAGAAACTCTTAGTTTTATAAAAAGATATTTCATTTAAAAGTTTTTTATTTTTAAGAGCACTACAATCTTTCATTGATAAGTTATTTAGTATCACAAATAGTTGCCGAGATACGGAAATTTCCACTTCTGTAAAGTACCCTAAAAGTCATTTTTATGGGAAAATGAAATCATCCAGTCTTAATCCAATCTTAATCAATGCCTAGATACGAATTTTAATCAAAATCGTTAGAGTCGATTTTGAGAAAATTGATTGTTTACTTTTCGCTTTTTACTAAACTACTCTTAATTTTGGGGTTAAAAAGACATACAGACAGACGGCATTGCAAATACCACTTTTTTGGGTTCGGGGGGTCATGAGACATCAACATTTCAGGTTAGATTTTTTTTTACGGTCGCATACTTTAACTTTAGTGTTCGAAAAGTTAAATATATATATATATATATATTTGCGTATAGCTTGAAAGTTATTGGTTTTATAAAAATAAGTTTCGAATAAAATATTTGTATTATAAATAGATTTACATATTTTCAATGATAAGTAATCTCATATCTCATAGTTTCGGAGCTATAATAAAAAGTGAGAATTTACGCATCAGACCGGAACCCTTAAAGTCATTTTGCCGAAATATTGAGAGTAGCCATTTTATTTAGAATATTTATAAATGTTTTGAAATGAAATATTAATCAAAATCGTTAGAGCCGATTTTGAGAAAATCGACTTTTTCTCTTTTTGCCCTTCAGTAAACTATCCTTAATTTTAGGATTAGATAAACAATTCTAAAAACCTCTCGGGGCAACTCTATGAAAACCCTAGATACCAAGTTTTAGCCCGATCGGTATAATAGTTTAGGCTCTAGTCGGAGGTACAGACAGACAGACGGAAATTCAAAAATCACCTTTTCGGATTCAGGGGGTCATGAAACGTCAAGATTCATTAAAATCACGAGTTTGAGTTTTTTTGACGATCACAATACTTTCTCTACCTGTAAGATAGCGAGAAAGTAAAAACACCATAAACCATATTCAGGTAGATTCAGCAACTTTTCTGTGGACATCTTAGGGATAGTTTCATAATCAGATTGAGTACTCCTCTAGTGTGGTGTTCCACTAAATACATGACACTTACCTAAACTCGAATGGAACGGGACAATTTCGCATTTTAAACTGGCCTATTCCATTCGAGTCTAGGTATGTGTAGTGTATTGAAACTGGCCTATTCCACTCGAGTCTAGGTATGTGTAATGTATTGAAACTGGCCTATTCCATTCGAGTCTTGGTATGTGTAATGTATTGTAAACTGGCCTATTCCATTCGAGTCTAGGTATGTGTAATGTATTGAAACTGGCCTATTCCACTCGAGTCTAGGTATGTGTAGTGTATTGAAACTGGCCCTATGAAGCTCATTTGAATGGAAACATTTCCCCCCTTGCTTTAAATAATTAAATAAGAGATACCTGTACTGTATTACTACTCATACCTTAATTACGACTAATGGAATACAGATGAGTAAGGTCTAATTTTAAAAGAAATGTACCCATATTTGTTTGGAGGGAAAGGGGCAAACCGTTTAGGAAAACACCACCCTCAGTACACCCGGCCGTGATTTGAACCCCGATATCCACATCCTCGGCAGTACAAGTCTATTGTGACAGTGGTTAGATAGACTAGCGATTTTCAACCTTTTCTCAACTCGCTGTACACTTTTTGACAAGGCGCTAAAATTGTCAAAGCACACAATCCGTTTTTTTAAACAGAGATTTTATCATTGAAAAAAACGAATAGGCCTGTTAGGATCATATTTAAAAGTTTAATAGCTAAAGTTCTAATGACTGTCATATTTTTCAAAAATTATGGTGGTCATTGATTTAAAAACATTTATTTTTATTCCTCAACTTTTTTCCTCGCTTCTTTTCGACCTTCCCGCAAACTCCCACTGCACACCTGCTGGCCCTTTGGAGCACATCTGACCCTTTGAGGCACACCTGCTGGCCCTTTGGAGCACATCTGACCCTTTGAGGCACACCTGCTGGCCCTTTGAGACCCATATGCAGATCCCTGAGACACCTGCAGACCCGTTAAGACACACCTGACCTTTTGAAACACATCTGACTACCTTAGAGACACAGCCGTTGGCCCTTTGAGACACACCTACTGATCCTTTGAAACACAGCCGCTGACCCTTTGAGACACACCGGTTGAAAAACGGTGAGCTTATACCTTGCGATTACCAATTACCAGTTTGTTTCGGGGACATTTCGCCACGAATTAGAAATGTTTCACGCGTGTTATTGTCGTTGGCTCGAGCAGGTTCCATGGCGTCGCGTGCCGTTACACACACACACGTGTTCCTTTAACGACCGTTTAAACGGCCGTAGCGTGGTTACGTCCGGTGATGATAGCTTAGCTCTGCTTGTACATGACAATTACTTGACGCGCACAATACTGGTCGCTTATCAAAACTTTATCTGAAACATGGCACATTATTTTGAAATCAATGTACAACACTGTATGACTTTTTTTTTTTTGTAAAAGAGTTTATCGTTCCTGTTCGTTTGGTACAGTCTGCGGAGGGATAAAACTATGCTGGTATGCAAGAACGAAGTTCAGTAGACCAGTAGTGTTTTCGGGACTACTCTGACGTCATTTCTTGGAAAAACCATCGTGCTTGGTAAGCAAATAAACGCCGCTTCGGTGGTCGGATGGTCTAAAGGGAGGCATCAATCACTCTTGCGCGAGACTAGACTGCCGATGACAGGAATATGGGAGTTCGAATCCTGGTCGGATGTACCGAGGGTATTTTTATTCCCTAAACTGTTTTCCACTCTTCCCCTCTACACAAATGCGGGTACACTTACTTTAAACTCAACACTCCTCATCCCTAACACATTAGATTAATTAGTACACAAGCGTTACTAAATACATTTCACGTAGGCCTACAGTAAGTCACTGACCTACACGGATTCAAGCTACGCGGATTCTTTGATACACAGAGGTGGTACTTCTACTTGCGGCTAGCAACGCCACTTTAAACATAATAGATGGCGTTTCTAATAAGTTGATGCGCAGGTGATAGTGTTATCGCCATTTTGTTTGTTTTTTTACCTTGAGCACAAGTCGTTTTCTCGAAGTTTTCTTTTAATAAGCAAAATTTGTTTGGCATGGATACAAATTTTAAATAAAATTTTTAGAGCCGGATGTCGAGAAAATAGATTTTTTTTTTCTCTTTTCAACCTTAGGGAAACTACTCTTAAATTTAAGGTTAGATATCTAATCCCAACCTCCGGAGAACCTTATTCAAAACCTAAATACCCAGCTTTAGCCAGATCAGTAAAATAGTTTTGGCTCTGGGCCGAGATACAGACGATCAGACAGACAGAATTGCGAAAACTACTTTTTCGGTTTCCGGTCATGAAACGTCGATATCTATTAAAACCTCGCATTCTTTAGACTATCGCGACATTTTTTCTCTCCGAAAGAGAAAGTAAAAATTTAAAAACCTGTGCCCTGAAACAGGGGCGGATCCAGATTATTTTCATAGGGGGGTCATAACTATAAATAACATAGTTACTTACAATGTTAGATATCTGTTTAAAGCCATTTAATAGTTTCTTATTCATATTTGATCCTATGTATGTTTTAAACCGTGGTCATCCTAACATTTTTTAAATCAGATAATTTTTATGTACTATTTGGAGTGGACCTTCTTCAACAATTTTTTGAAAAATGGTTCACTCTAGAAGCTATGAGTAGTCTTCGCCTTGATTTTTTCAATTAGATTATTTTTAAGCCATTTAAATTATTCCTCACCTAGACATTTTTGAAAGTTGGATGCCCATCGTAGCTATTTAGAGTGATTCTCACCTTAATGTTTTACAATGGTTAGTTATCTCTATAATATAACCTTTGAAGTGGTCTTCCACCGACAAAATTTTAAAAATTGAATTATTTTAGAAACTAGGCCTCGCCTGAAAATTCTTCCAGCTATTTGGAGCTATTTGGAGTTGTCTTCCCCTGGACATTTTTTAAATTTGGATGACCTTGGAAGCTATTTAGAGCTTTCCTCCCCCGACTTTTTCTGCCAGTAAGATGCCTCTAGTCTAATAGCTATTTGGAGCGGTCTTCTCCAGCAAATTTTGACAATATAATGCATCTATAAGTTATTTGGAGTCTTATTTAAGGCCACCTTTCAGCTTCATATTCGATATTATTAGAGGATTGGCGATATATCTAGAGGAGAATTTATTACAGGGAGGGTCAAATTATTTCCAGAGGGCAGAATCCCCCACAGTGCCGCCGCTCCTGCTGTCTACACATACTCTATATTCGGTATTCGTGTATGAACTGCACTCAGGCGATTATTACTCCTCTTTGACGTGTGGAAGTCTACCGTCTCTATACGGAACAAATATTCGTACATGTAAACAATCTTTTTAACACTTGCGTGATTCATATCGAACATTGAATAAACGTGGACGAATAACGCACGTGTTTACCCGGCTTAAGAGGTGTCTGCGCGTAAAAATATAAAAAATTGTATAGTTTATTTGTGTTGTATTTTCTTTCTAAAATTATAACTTTTATTTTGTTGTTTGTATTAATTTTCTAACTTTCACAAGGGGG
>CABFWB010000062.1:405745-457832 GCA_902151455.1 Timema bartmani | reverse complement strand
TAACTATATCACGAGTCAACACAACCTTTTTTTTTTCGCGATTCATAATGATGTAATGATTCAGTCGACAACTCAGGTATTACATACCTTGTCCTTTACTTCCTTACAAGCTATACATTACTAAATAAAAGATAATTTTCTTTTTTAAAACGATCTTTCCATATTTTATGTATTTTGTACTGTCACCTTGTGTGTTTTACTGTTATGTTTGGAAGGCGGGGCTCAGCCACTAGTTGTCATTTTATTAAAATAAAAAATTGTGTTAAAGATACGAGTACAATATAAAATGTGTCATTTAGAAAAAAGTATTGTAACCGTGAAAATGTTTGATTTTGAGACGTGACAGTTTAAAATCTTGTGTTTAGGTACGACTTATACATTTAATTTGGTAATCGCCCGTGTATCTTGTTATTTTAGTAAGTTTGCTCTGGATAGAATTTTTTTTATCCATTTTCCTTTATTTTAAAACTAAGAAGTAACCTGTTTTATTTTTTTACTCATTAAAATACCAATTTTCTAAAATGTTAAGCTATTTGTTTGCTTCAAAATGTTTTCAATTAAACTAGACCCGCTTAAAATGTTAAATCAGGTGTACCACCAATATATTATTATCTGAAAATAATTATAGTTAAGAGGAAGTAACGTCTTTCTTTTATTTTGTTTATGATGTTTGTCAAATTTTATGCCATTTAATTTATTTAAAATTCCCTATTTTTACTTTATCATATCAAGAGAAAGTATTGTGATCGTGAAAAAAAATCTATCTCAAGATTATTACGAATCCTTGCGTTTTTTTATGAGCACAAACTAAAAAAAAGTGGATTTTACAATTTTTTCTGTCCTCATGTCTGCCTGTCCCTGTCCACGGATCTTAAACGGTTGGTTAGATTTTGTTCAAACTTGATATTTAGATTTGCTGGGCTATACCTTGAGACTTTTTTTTTATTTTGACTCTAGACCTCAAATTAAGTTTTCAAATGAATGTTTTTTTAATTCCAAATATTTCGAAAATGGCTCTTAACAATTTGATTTAAAATGCATAACTAGTATTTGTTTTACATGACAAATAGCACTGTATAGTTGGTTTTTGGGCAAAAATTCATAGAAAGGTAGTTTGCTTAGGGGAAATTTTTGAAAATTCTAAATATTTCAAAAATAGCTCTAACGATTTTGCTCAAAATGTATATCTGGAGATTGTGTAGGATGATGAATAATATTTGGGGGAAAAACTCATTTATAGAACGTTTCAAAAACTTAAAATATTTTACAAGTGGCTACATCGATTTGGTTCCAAATGGGTATCTTCGGAGTGTTTGACATAACAAATAACACTGTGTACTTGGTTTTGGGTAAAAATATTATAAAGGGTCGTATACTGATTAATGATTTTGGAAAATTCGAAATATTTTGAAAATCTACAAGGACTTTGCTTAAAATCTATAACTGTGGAGTGTTTGCAGTTTGACATGAAAATAAAACTGTATACTTGTTTTTTGGGGGGGGAGGTGGGGGAGGAATATGGCTATGGGTACATACTGATGACAGGTTTTTTAAATTGAATATTTTTAAAAATTGCTCTAGTGATTTGCTTCAAAATGAGTGTTCGTTAAGCTGCTTTTATTATAAATAGTTTTATAAATTTGTTTTTCTAAAAAAATATATAATTTAACAGTAAACTAAGCACTGAATCGATGATAATGTATCTTTATTTGTCTAAAGTAAATTCATTTGTCTAAAGTAAATTCATTTTAGGGTAGTTTACTCAGGACAAATTATAGAAAATTTGAATTTTTTGGTAATTGACCTTTAAGGTTGAATTCAAAATGGGAATCTGGGAATAGTTTTTCATGATAAATAAGAATAAGTTTATATTTTTAAAAATAACAAATAGTTTTAGAGTACTTTATACATAATTTATTTTTAAACGTTTGAATTTTGTTAAATATACTTGAATAATTTGGTTTAAAATTTTTATTCAAAGAGTGATTATTGTGATTAACAAAATTATGAGCTTTTTTTTTATAAGGAATACATACTTAAGGTTAGTTTACTCAAAACCTATTTTTGAAAATTATCTTTTAAGATAATACACAATAGGAGAAAGTTTGTGCGATTGTGTCGTACAGTTTATTTCAACTCGCTGTGACTATAATAGCTGTTGTAGTGACGTTTACTCTAACTCTTACTCAGAAGAAGGCCAAGTACGAATTCCGGGTGAGTCCATTTGGATGGTTTTTTCTTGTTATAATTCTCACTGATGTTTTCTCATACTTTTCTAGGCAAATGCCTGGTTTATATCCCCTTAAATAAAGTACTTCATGGCCCTTGTTTAAAACCTATTGAAATAAAAAAAAATTCTAATTTTCTTACGGAAACTATAAGCGATCTAAGTATTCTTATTTGGCAGCTAATTAAATCATTAATATGTCACATATTATTGTATCTGATTAATGTTACCTGCTTACCTTAAATATCTTTACTAGTAAATACATCCTTATGTGTTTTATATGATCATCTTTAATGTTAACTATTAATTACATTTATTTGGTCTAAACTTGATGAGTTTTATTTTATTCCTTTAATTAGTTTATGTATATATTTAAAATGATATCTAATAAAAATGTATACCTGCTAATATTAATAAAATTGGTATATTTGATATTGGTTAAGTAAATATCTCATTTTTTACATACCATTATAAACCTCGTTTAGTGATATTCTTGGCTGGTTAACCAATATTAAAGATATACCTTAGTCTTTTTAATGCTTGTTCTAAAATAATAGGCTTAAGAAACGTAAAAGTTATTTGTGCCTAAGATATTAACTAAACCATTAATAATTATCGCGCCTTATTATAAAGGCAACTATTAGTGAAGATACACATTTAGAATGATTGTTTTTAGCTAAGACACGAACAGTGAGCCAGCTCTAAATTTGTGCTTGTGGTCGAATGTGAATGGAAATTATTACTATGTTACGCCATAATATAATATTTTCTCAAGAGATTTTAAATATTTGAACACCTGTACGCGAGCTGTAGAATATTTTCACAACCTAGATCGGCGATAATACCAAACACGGATTCGTCAAATACCCTTGAACATGCCCGGAAATTACCGATTACACAGAACCACGCCGTCTGGCGACGCTGTCGAATCGAAAAAAAAAATAGATTGTCGGTGAAAAAGCATTTTCGCTTCGATTCTCTTCGTGCCGCAATCAGAACGCCAGAACTTTAAGCAATGTTATTTATATGGGAGACCCCAAAAGTATCCCACTTCTGATACTAAATGTCTCTGTCGCTAGGTTGTCGCGTAGTGTGACTACCCTCATAAATAACAAGACATTGCGATTACTAATGCATCCCAACTCTGTCCTGCATTACGCTAATATAGTCGACATGTGTGTCATACGTTGAAATACTGACGACAATATTAGCATGTGCATTAATCATTTGTTTCCGTCAGCCTCTGAATTCTATCAAGGCGCTTCATTGCTATGAGTGTGTGTGTTTGTGTGTGTTTGGGGGGAGGGTGCACGCTTTGGAAATCATCAGACTCTCACCATCATACACCTACACCTTATCTAGGCCTGTAGAACATCTGTCTATTGATTAGAGAGTTTCGTGTTTGAATAACGGATAGGGCTGAAATTGTTTGATTGGGAAATTAAGTTGGTTTTCCAATCAACCTGATTTGTTGTATAATATTTTAGAAAACATTCTAAAATATAAAATAAAGTAATTAACGTAATATAATAATAGATAAAGATTTGAATATATAAAAGTAAGATTTTATATATATATATATAAGTTGGATTTTATATATATATATAATAAAATAATGAATTAATACCTTGAAATAATGATGGATAACTTAGTTAATAACAGAACGTGCCTGGCAATAAACTTTTGTTTTATTCTCACAATTGTTTTTTTATTCATTTAAATGTGTTTTTTTTTGTCATTTTATTGTGTTTATTTCCAGGTACACTCATTAGTTATTAAATTTATATTGTTAATACTATTTTGAGCATCTTATAACCATTAAATCTAAATATATAAAGTAAGCTTAAACCACTCACGTCTATACCTAGTGTATCTATTGTAATTATTTCGTGTTATTTACTGTCTACTTTTCCATGCACGCTGTTACTATCTAATTTATCAAATATTGCTTTGAGTATTCTTTATTTTGATCATCTATATCCATTAACTTTAACAATTATATGTTAAAGTCTGATCTCTTATTATGATTGGTTGTGTTATTTATATTTTGGTAGTAACTCTGATATATATAATTACACACACACAAAGAGAGAGATGGCGATAAAGTGAAAGAGAAAGTGAGTGAAATAGAGATTGAAAGAAAGTGCGCTTGAGAGAAAGATCATAGTTGCCACGCACCTGGAAAATTGGGAGAACCGGGTCAGCAGGGAATTTCACCAATAAAAACTATAAAAATAGAACATGATATATATATTTGAGAATTTAGTACGTTAAATGGCAAGATTTAAAACAAGGATTTCCCGGATGTTGGCGTTGGGCCGCTGAAGGGGGTAATCTATGCACATGCTAAGTGACTTTAAACCAGACCTTGGGAAACTGGTGTCACTTCATCTAAACCATTCATTGCATTGAGAATTTACTGGACAGAGAAGTACATAGTTACTAAATGTGTTTTTTAAGAGACTTGTTATGTTACTGTCAGACTTTGAGAAGTTGGTATCACTAGGTGAATATAATCCATTTTGTTAAATTAGTAAAACAAAAAATAATAATTGGATTTTGAATAAATGTGTCATTAAATGCTAAATTTTTTTTTTGCCACTGCATCTTACTACCTGTTTGGCTGTTCGGCCTATACGCGTATGTAGTAATTACGCTAATGTGTCAGGGATGAGAAAGGATAAATATAAAGGAAGTGTACCCGCATTTTCGTGAGGGGAAAGTGGAGAATTATTTAGGGGAAAAAAGCCCCCTCAGTACACCCGACTGGAATCTGAACTTTGATCTCCCCGTTATCTGCAGTTCACTCTTTTGCTCCTTAGACCATTCGATCAGCGAAGCGAGTATCCTTTAATATTAGTCTTATTCTCTAAACTATCTGCCTTTGTATTACGAAAATAGTGGCAACCCTGTGTATATTAAAAATAATAATTAATACATGGATTGGCCTACACAAAGTGTATGCAACTGTCAATCACGCCATATGGTCATGTGACAAGTCATCCACCTTTTGCAACCATCGCTTTTTGTCATGAACGTAAAACAATCGATGTAAATATCCGCCCTCTAGATATCGCGTATTGAGGCGGTAAGTACCAATTAAAACAAATTAGACCGAAGCTTTGAAAGCATTGTAATTTCAACTGTTGTTTTAAGCCAGTGATGCTCTGTGGTGTAGCAATCTGGTAATTCGTGTGTTGGAAAGTCGTGGAACAAATCATGACGTACTTGTTGCTGGAATTTTTTTTAACTTTTATCAAATGGATTTTATTTTTCTGGTTTATGTTGAAACATTCTGGTCAATATTTCTGGATTCGCTTCGATATTTGAATGCTTCTAAGGCGTTATTCTCGCATTATAATGGGCTGATTGTAATGGGGAAATCGGGGTTCGAATACTGGTAGGGTGTACTGAGAGTGTGTTATTTTCCCCTACATTGTTTTCCATTCTTCCTCCGCGAAAATTCTGTTACACTACCTCTAAACTCAACCTTCCTCATTAATCACTAAGACATTAATGTAATTAGTACATAAGCGTGTAGCCCGAACAAGTAGTTAAACACAGTTAAAGAAGTTATATCCCAATTTTCTTAGGAATGACCTTATACGACATCTTGAAAATCTACTAGATCTACTTTCACTTGGTGACCTGGTGGTCTAGGGGTAAGGTGTCGGACTTCTGTACTGAGGGTCCGGGGTTCAATCCTCGGTCCCGGCACAGATTTATCTGATTGCCAAACCTTTTCTTCACCTCTGACAAGATGTGTATTAATCACAACTTGTGAATGTGTGGAATGCCAGGCTTCCACCATGGTTCGGATCCCACGTTAAACTGTAGGTCCTCCATTTCATCTCCCATTCATCCTGTCATTACACATTAGTGTGCGTATAACCCGAACGGGTAGTAAGACGCGGTGCTAATAATAATAATAATAATAATAATAATAATTATTATTATTATTATTATTATTATTATTATTATTATTATACTTTCACTTATCCATATGTCAAGTCATGTGATATGCAGCTCTCACTTTTGATATATATTATCCTTACCTATAAAATAACACTAATAAAATAGTAAAATGGGTTTGCTTTTTGGCGCAAGATATTGTTTTTGTTCTTTTTAAAAGATCATACTTATGATAATTGGACCGTAATCGCTATAAGAACGTGTGCTCGGTAAAAGTCCCACTTCTCTGTACTTAAAGCAATATTATAATAAATGAAATCCAACCAAATATTTTATTTTTCAATTTCAAGTGTTTTCCTCTTCAAATAGTAACGGTTTGTATTATATATATGTTATAGATCTGTAAGAATAAGATAAAACTTAATTATTTGTTACGAAATTATTATTTTTTTAGTTTAAATAAGGTCATAGAGTATAGTATAGCTTTCCAAATAAGAAATCGATATGCATCGATCGAGTGGTCAATAAAGAACATAACATTCAGGATGCTGAATCAAAATACAAAATATGGATATTGTAAATATACTGATAAAAATATACATTAAGTTTTGACTCCATTAACCCTGAAAGGAAGCAGTCTCATCTTGATGGATTACACTATGGCCCTATCTTGTAAGAGTCACCTTAGTGAAACTATGTAAATGCAAGCACTCTACTACCTTTCAGGGTAAACTACGTCGTCTCAATACAATTTTGGGCTATTTGCATATTTATAGAAATTGATTTAGAGATAAAGAAGAAGGAAATGTACCCATATTTTCTTAGAGGAACAGTGGGAAACCATTCAAGAAAAAACACGTCTAATACACCCAGCCGGGGCTCGAGTTTAGGCAAAGGTTGCCGGTAGCTACATTACTTTCTGAACAGTCACAGCACCCAGCCGCCGCACTCCCTTCCCCCTAACCCCTCCGGTCGTTAACTCGTCACTGTAAAAGGGTAGACCCTTATTTCACTAATGATTCAATTTTATAACTTTTTGTAAATCAAACTCGGGACCATTCTCAATAGAGAGACTAGGTACTGACTGAGCAAAAATGTCGGACAAGAGGGCCTCTTACATCCAAATACATTTAGACCTTACGCGACCAGGGTGTTAAAAATTATATTTCATTAAAAATTTTCATAAAGAAACACAAAGCATACTTATTGGATCGTCGAATCAGTCTTGACTGATGCCATTGGCTGATGGCTCATTTACTGGCAACCGGATTATCTCCGCGAGTCCTGTAACGCATAAACCCTTTCCTTAGCCCTCCCCCTTCCCCCCGCCACAACCCCAAACACACGGAACGATCCGATTAGACGCGAGCAACAAAATCCCGCGGTATACAACCCCATTGCATTGCTATAAAACAATCGCTACTGCATTCCATGTGTACGTATGCGTGACAAAAAATGGACCCGGGCAGCCTGGAAATTCGGATAGGCGGCTGTTTGGGCAAATGGTGCACTGTGTTTATTTATACGTGTAGTAGGATGTCCCGTAATACAATGCTCAAAGTCAAGTGGAAAGGTTTGTTGACCGAGGGGAGCGAGACTCTGTTTTATCTCGACCGTTTGGCATTTCGTCTTTCTGTTTCTTTGTTCCGCGATTACTGTCAAATGCATGGACCAATTTTAACGAAATTCGGCAAGGACATTCTTTGAACCTAGTCCAAAAGTTGTATGTGCACACATTTTACGCTTAAAGGTAGCAAGCTTATCTTAAGGGATAACAACACAATGGTGTAGCTTATAAGATGAGGCCATAGATTAAGCCACCAAGGAATCTACTTACGGCATCAATTTGTTTCTGTCCGACACCTTAGCTCAGTCGGTAGCGTGTTTGCTTAGTATTGAATTAAGGGTCCTGGGCTCGATTCCCGGCATGACAGAAACATTTATTATTTCCTTTTCACATTGATGAATTAACGGCTGGGGGCTGGATGTTGTCTGTTCTAGATTTAAGTTAGTTAATAAGTCGTGTGCTGATATAATCAGTCGGTTCAGAAAGTAGGCCTACACGTTAAATACCTCAATTAAAACTTTTTTAAGGAAAAAAATTTCTTTTGTTCTTTCGATCCGCATAAGTATATTTATTATGTTATATTTTGAGTAAATTTTTCAACATTTGGAAGCCCCTATAGTGGTTACAGGGGGGCCCTAAGCCCCTCTGTTTGCAGATCTATGCCTATAAGTCGTGGATGCAGAATAACAACCAAGGATGTCAGACAATTGATGCAAACTGGTGCTAATATCCCATAGCTGGAATAGTATTTGGCTTCTCCTTATCCACAGGACTTTGTTTGAATGTTTTGGGCATTCAAAACACCCTTCTGTGCACTATTTGATGAGGCTGTACATCTTGCTTTCACCCTTCTACTTTGATTTTACCGTGTATACTATGTTTACACAAACTTTAATTTTAATTCATTCCAATCTTCTTTGTTCTATTGCTGCCAACACTGATAGTAGGCCCTACTTCACGCTATTATTATTATTATTATTATTATTTTATACGTATTGATATTTTCTACCAAAAGTGATAGCTATAGATAACATGACTTGACGGATGAATATGTGAAAGAGGATCTAGTAATTTTTCTAGCTGTCAAATAAATTATTTTTTGTGAAAATTTGACTTTTTCATGGATTTGAGCTACTGCACCATTTAGATGGCTAAAAACATTCCGAACTATATATCCGGACTATAATGGGCTCTACACGAATTTGCACTCAATTTGTGTGTACATAAAATGGTCTTACGGCATGGCTGAGTGCCCGTGGCTTCCTACAGTCTTTATACTGGCTCTTAATTGGGAACCTATGTGTATCATAAACTCACCAAATCTACATTGACTGTTGACAAAGAATACAGAATGATGTGAGGAATGTCAGGCCTCCACCGTGGCTCGAATCCACGTTAAACTGTAGGTCCTTCATTTCATCTCACAATCACCCTACCATTGCGCATTAGCGTAAGTGCGTATAACCCGAACGGGTAGTAAGACGCGGTGCTAATAATAATAATAATAATAATAATAATAATAATAATAATAATACAGAATGCTAAAGGCCCTTTATTTTGTGAAAGGCCACTATGGTGCTAAACATATTGCACATGCACCTTTGGAGGCTGAAAGCTTAAACTCTGATCGGGGGAAGTTATGGATATGAAATCAAAAGAATATACGAGTGACTAGGAATTTACTATACGTAAATTTAATGGTTCCTGGCTTTTGTTAAACGTTTGAAAAAAAAATCTTAAAAATTATTGTTTAATAGAATTACTAACATTGCAGTCTTTTGTTTATTCAAAAAGATTTTCTTAACTTTTCTGTATACACATGCAATAATATTGTTGATTAATCACCATCAACTCCTTTCCAGTTCCACTTTAGTCAAATATCTCCATTTTCGGCTTTCCTTCCACCACTATTCCTGCTTTATTTGATTACATTTTTATCTAACCCTCACACTTGCTGTTATCTGCTCCTCCCATCTTTGTCTTGGTCTCCCTTGCGGTTATTTTCCTACATACTTCATCGCCGTCATTCTCTTTGGTATTCTCTTCGTTTTCATCCTCATTACATGACCATACCATTTCACCCTTACTGCCTCTACTATCTCATGTACTCCCACTCTTTTTCGAATAACTTCAGTCCTAATCCTGTTTCTCCTCGTGACAACTAACATGCTCTTCATAAAAATAATTCCCATGGCCTTTAATGTCCTTGTATCTTTTGCACTCATTGTCCATGTTCCTGCTGCATATGTGATTTGAAGACTTCATCTAAACAGTTTAGGTGGTTGAATTTGCTGCTCAGCACCGTAATAAATTAAGTATATAACCGTATAGTTCAATCAAGCGATTATTGTAAGTTAGATCTTTACAGAAAATGTTATTGTATTTATACTTTTAGTCAAGTGTGAGTTTAAATGGTCCGCGTCAAAAGTAGGCTTCTTTTGAAAACTTGTTCAGTTATGGGTTTCTGCGGTTTGCACGAAGCACTCCTACTTACATTGACTAGTCAATTATATTTGAAATAAACTAACCTTCTTCAATAATCATTGTAATTTTTATTTCATAAACTTAAACTTAAGACTTTATTCCTATTTACAATTTCAGTCATATTAAATTTGGCCCAATAAACTTGTTTGGACTCTTGAGAACATCTTGCACAGCAATGCAGTTCCTCCACAATGATAAATTCACCGTGTTGAACTGATTTGCTTTGATTCTTCTTTTCGTCCTTTATAAATTGTACGGGCATTATAATAATCGAGCTCTTTACGGCATCTTATATCTTACAGTATCAATAAAACTTTTTTTTTCTATTTCTATCTCCTAAACTGTTTGGCATCCTTTAAAATATAAATAGATAGCATAGTGAAATCACAGCCTTTTCAGATTTTCATAAAAAAAAAATTATGAATATTAAGAGAAGAGGACAAATTTTCTTTCCCTTCCGCCCGTTTCGGACAATCGCAATGAAAGAGTAAAGAAGTAATTGTTTTTTGTTTGTTTTTTGTTACTGGTCGTACCATTTTTGAAAGCGTACCCCCCCGAGCTTGTAATATTGGAATTATTGATCTGTATTTACTTAGCAATCACCCGGTTGTGTATATGTAGAGCCTAGGCGGGGTAGTTCGCTAGTCATGAATAAGACTGGTCTGTGACGAACTGTATGTATTCCATGTACACAGTGATGGGCTCTGAATTGCATGTTGAATGTTTTAACACGCTATAACGGCGAGATGGCCCGGACGATACCAATTTACTGAACACTAATAGATAAGCTCGTTTCCCTATGGAAAGTGGAATACTAGGGAAGGGGGCCATGCTTTATGCATGTCTTAAGCCTCATCTGCTGTCGGGACAGCAATTCAAGATGACAGGATTAATTTACGATTTGGATTGAATGTGTGTTTGGGAGGCCATTAATATTGGCTTTGCTCATTTTCGGTAAAACATGAAATAGTCAAAATGCCCGGAATTACGGGGTGGGGTTTGTAATTAAGGTGCGGTTATACATTTAAAAAACTTATAATTGGGTGTAGAGACAGGGGTTGTCTTGTTCTAGGGGTACCTCAAGGTGTTCGTCCGGACACCTGTTGAGATAATTTTAGGCCAGTAAAGTTCCAAAATATCAGATACGTTTCAAAATATACTGATTTTTCTATAGATATGTGGGAAACTCGTATGTGAAGATTCATATCTACTTCATAAAACAAATTCGAAAAATAATTATATAGGCCTACTGTTGAAATATATTTGAATCTTGATTTATTAATAGTGCTACTGAATATGGCAGCCTCCTTAGGGTTTGAATTTAGATGTGTTTTATATTTTGTGTATGTAAGGAAATAATGATTTCGAGAAACTTGACACAGTAACTTGTTTATTTGTTGAAAAATCACACTTGGCACCGAAATTTTATTGATCCAGGAACCATTGGATTAGTGCGCAATGCTCTACCATTGAGCTATCTAGGAATCGTCCACTGTTGAAGGTAATTCTTCACTCATAGCTTAGGGTGGGATTGTAGGTATTGCGAGCTAAGAGTAGAAGTAATTAATTTTTACAGAAAAAAAAAATTGTCAAAATTAATAAAATAATTCTCCAGCAGAAACATAGAGTTTAATTTTCTTCACATGGTGATATCAACATTTCTTGAATGAGCATAGCGGCATAAGATGACAAACAGTTCTCGAATATCTGTCAATGGTTTCCTAGAATTTAATGACAACTTTTTCTCTTCATGTAAAAAGTTTGTCATCGGGTGCCGCTATGCTCATCACTGATATTCAGGAACTGTTGAGGTCATCTTGAGAAGAAAATTAAACTCTATGTTTCTACTGGAGAAATATTTGATTTATTTTAACCAAAATAATATTTTGATATAAAAAATCCAAAAACCATTAACTTTTCTCGCGTCCCCTACACTCCCACCTTAATCATACATTTTTTATGTTAGTAGGCCTAATACGTCTGATGAACAATTTAACGCAGGTTTTGACGTGACGTCTTAGACTTTAATAAGCCTTTATTTCCCTCTGTCGAGGCCATGTTTAGCTTATATTACTAAATATTTATTGAAATGTGGAATTACTGTTTATATTTTACAAGATGGCAGGAGATGGTTTTCTTTCTTTTTTTTTAAATGAAGGGCTGGAAGTGGATCGTTGGTAAGACCATGACCCCGACTGTCTAAAGATTGGGAAACAAACACTGATCCAACGCAGGGGTCGGCCACCTTTTGGGTCCCGATCGACTTGTGACGTAGTTTATAAGATAGAGCCATAGTGTAATCCGTTAAGGTGAAACTGCGACCTTTCAGGGTAAACGGAGTGTACATTAAAGTAGATATTTCCTTGAACTGTAAGAAATTGGACTCCATATATCTCATAGTATCAAATAATGTATGACCAATATTTCCAATCAGATAAGACAGCACTTCTCAGTTTACTATGAACTTGAACCTCGTGGTGTTGCCGGCGTCAAATAATATATAAGGATCATAATATTCAAGTATCCATTGTCTTGCCAGTATGTACACATTTTCCCTCTTTCTCTTTATATATCAAATCACAAATTTACCACTATCTAATTATTATTTTTTATATCTAAAGTTTTGGTAAAAAAACTGAAATTGAATGATAATAAATTATAATTATATAGAAATGCAACAAGCTATAATAATAATAATAATAATAATAATAATAATAATTTAACGAACACAGCCTTTTACTTTAAATATTTATTTATTTTAGTTCACCCATTTTTGGTCAAATTTCATCGTGGAAAACACTTTTTTTTTTCTAGCATCGCGTCTTACTACCTGTTCGGTTTATACGGTTTCTTTTAAATCAAACGCCTCTTAGGTATAGGTTTATTTTAGGTTTATGAGTGATTTATTTAAAGCTTTTGACTATCTTTTATGTGTCTTAGGGATTTATATAGAAATGGTAACAACGAAATAGACTTGTAATATAAAATGCATTTACGTTAGTGGACACATCTTACATTTAATAATGTTGGTTAGTACATGCTTAAACTGTATTTGAAATTATTTATCGTGCCTCTTGAACCTTTGACTATTGGTTTTACAAGCTCGTTGATTCACACCACTTTTTACACATTGAAAATGAAAAGTTGTGTTGAACAGTACAATTTTCATATGAAGAGCCTTCCTTATCTGACGGAAAGAAAAGTTACTAGATCTATGTGTTAATAGGTCGAGTGATGTGATCTGCAGCTGTCACTTTTGATATAGATTGTCAATACCTATAAAATAATGCAAATAATATTATAAACTGTTAGCCGCGAAAAAAATTATTTATTCTAAAGATTTTTTCTACAAAAATCCACTGTAGGTTGTTTTTCTTCCTTAACGGGATGGATACATAAATAAACTATAAACGATTTGAAGGACTGTCTAAATATTATTTGCTATTTTTATTAAACGTCGTACATAATATGAGGTGTGTAAGGGGGGGGGGTATTTTGGACGTATTATTAACTTTTAATTAAAGTTTTAGTAGGTAAAGAAAGTAAAATAATATGATAAAGCAGTGTGTGCCCGCCTTTTGTGTATTTGCTTTAATTTTTTGGTGGAATTATAAAACAGAGCGTAGCTATACCCTGATTTTGGTAGGAAGCCCGTTCTGGAAGGCCCTATTTTGTACTGGAATCCTACTGTATAGTTGCCTTTTGGTTGGATAAAAGGCCTTTCAGAATTGTAGAGCTTAATTTTCTTCAGATGTTGATATCAACAGTTGTTGAATATCTGTCATGAGCATAGTGGCATTATCTAACAAACGTTTTAAATGAAGAGAAAAAGTCATTAAATTCCAGAACACCCTTGACAGATATTCAAGAAATTTCAAGGTCACTATTTTAAGAAAATTAAATTGTGTTTGTACTAGATAAATATTTGATTTATTTTGGCCAAAAGCATAAAAAAGCAAAAACACTGTTTTTTTTCTCGCATCACCTTCCATATCCCTTTAAGCTGTCAAAATGCTTCTATACAGTAGGATTACAGTACGAAATAAGTCCTTGTAGTACTGGTTTCTTACCAAATCAGGGTATCCGAGGATATCCTCAAGTACTCATACGTAACGGTCTCAGTAATATGTGCAGAGCTGCTACGCACCTGGAAACCAGGGAAAACACAAACACTAAAAAATCTGGAATTTTGTCTTTCTCCCTGAAACATTAGGTTGTTTAAAAACTGCATGGACACCCCCTTCAAGGTCAAATCATCCTGTTATAAACAACAACATGACTTCACATCACTCGATTTTATGAAAATTTGAAATTTTATTTCCTTTAAATTACACTCTTAAGCAGAGTGGTTCAACACATCCCAAGGCCCAGATTTATCAGTTTGCACCGCAGTCCGTATATATATTTAGTGATCCCATTAACTTATATATGTCTACAATAACACTTACTAAACAATCATTTTCAATCCTTGCGTATAAATAGTTGTATTTTTGTTTGATAAGATATTTCAAATTTTACTGCCAAAAAAAGTTTATTTATCTCCCAAAAATGTATGCACGCACACACACACACTTTCATAAAACAAATTAGCACTATACATATTTATCTATACACATTTTTATTAATCAAGTAAATGCATAGTAAAATATAATCATGAATTTTAATTATTTTTTTCCTAATTATTAGCTATTTCACATCTCCAAAGGGTTTCCTTCTAATTTTCTTTCGGGATTTTGTGAGGGCCACATTTTCGGTGAGCGTGGGCCCCATTTGGACACACCGTTTCAAAATGTCTGAAAATAAATTGATTCCTCGTGAAAAACGCAAGGAATTTCGTCTGCAGAAAATAGTGGCAACGGCGTGTCATTTAACAATCACTTCTTTACAGATGACATTCCGATGGATTATTTGTGTACATATTGAAAAATGATACCCACACAGGGATTTGAACCATGGTCTTTTGGTTCTCTCTTATGGCTGCTATATGTACTGAGCTATCTCTGATCTCTTCCATGTCAGTGTATTATTCAACTGAAACAATCGAGCTTTGGTGTGAAAAACCAAATTAATATACAATGCTCATGATTTTTTTTTTGCCAGTCATTCGGTGATCGGACGTTCATAAAGTTATAAAAAAAACTGAATGTCTGTGCTATACTTGTTGGCATTGACTCCGGTACTTGCCGCTCGATGAGAGTAGGTTATCTGGCGTATTGACATGTGTTAGTGAAACAGGGGGAGAATACTGGCTGGCCCCGTCATCCAATTGTTGATCTCGTGAAAGATAAATTCCCCCGATTGCAATGCCGGCCAGCTGNCCGCCCCCCCCCTTCACCAGGGGCAGGGTGTCAACCCCCCACGAAACATAGCTTGACCCAATAAAGGGGAGAGATTATATCCCTTTTTGCCGGATAACTTGCCTTGCTTTTTATTTGGGTCTTTTCTGATTCGATCGGTGTTGGCTGGTTTGCTTGTAGGATTACCTTTGTTTTATGTAATTATATACATTTTATTGAGGTTTTTTAGTTTATGAATTATAATTATATGAGAAATATATTTTAGGTAAAGAAGCTTTAAATCTTTTTCACTAACCAATAGATTAAGACCAATAGATTGGTTTTAAGACAAAATAATCCCATCATTTGTATATCAGCAACCTACCTTATCTTCTTGTCAGATCAAGATTGAAAATAATTATAATAAAAGATCAAAACAAATTAGCCTATGTACAAAGTAGGCCTACTGTCTTTTTAGCACTGCGTCTTACTACTCGTTCGGGTTATACTCATCCTATATATTATTTCTGTCGTCAACATCCCTTTTTTTCAACTAATACAAAGCCTACAACGATTAATAAGGTATCAGTGGATAGGATTTTTTACCGACTTCTGACAGCATACTCAGTTTACGTTAAAACACATTGTTTGTTAAAAATTTAAGTTTAAAGGAAAATCTAACAATCACCGAAAATAAACTCTCTTTGCTATTTTGTGTATACACTTCGCTGAGTATTTAATTTCAACAACCCAACAAAAGACTAAATCATATTTTTATTTGGGGGGGGGGAAGGTTGAATGTTTGAAAGTTTCGCAAGGGTTTACTGGTAATATACTAATTACACTAATGTGTCAGGGTTAAGGAAGGTTTAATTTAGAGGAAGTGCACCCGCATTTACAGGCCTACTGTGGGGGTTTTAGATTGAATAGTGCATATTTTGAGACCAGGCTTACGACTTTATAATATATTCAAAACGTATACTGTTGTAACTATAATATAAGTGCTCCTGAAATTACCATATTAGGAAAAGTACGTACAGAATTGCATGGATTACATTAAGTTGTAGTTATTGTACTTTAATTTAAAATAAACTACACTAACCTTCTAATATTCCTAAGTTATTTACTTTATATGAATAAAGTAAATGGCTTGGTATATAAATTTTTCATAAACATTATACATACAAGGAATCAAATACACACATTTTCAGATGTCTATATTTCCCCCAATATTAGGTTTTTCGGGACTGACGGTTATGAGCTAGAAGACTATCCCTTTCCCAACAGAAGTAAAAATCTGTAGCTATATTTCAAATGAGGATATATACAACTATATAATATTATTAAATTTTGGCTACATATGTTAATGGAGTGAGTTTCTGATGAACTATAAAATATATCTGGATACACTTCTATAAAAATGGAAAAAGATTCGAAAGCTGGATCAGTCCAATTTTCATAGCTAAGGCCTTATTTGACAGCTAGAAAGGTTCACTCTCATGTATTAATTAATTAGTTAGTTAATACGTCAAGTCATGTGATCTACAGCTGCCACTTTTGATAAATAATAGACCTTTAAAATAACTTTAATAGTATAGTAAAATGTTCTAAATGCTGTAAAAAACATTAGTGATCGCCTTATATCCCAATATTTTACGAATACTTCAACCTATATAAAGTTATCTTAACAACGAAGTCCCGACACAGATTTATTTGACTGCCAAAACCCTTCCTTCACCTCTGACCAGCCGTGTATTAATCACAACTTGTGAATGTGTGGAATGCCAGTCCACCACCGTGGTTCGGATCCCACGTTAAACTGTAGGTCCTCCATTTCATCTCACAATCACCCTACCATTACACATTAGCGTAAGTGCGTATAACCCGAACTGGTAGTAAGATGCGGTACTTAATAATGATGATAATGATGATGATGATGATGATGATGATAATAATAATAATAACGAAGTTATAAACCTGCAATGGATTTCTTACAATACTTTAAAGGAAATTATTACATTGCACCATCATTCGTCGCCTAGAAAATAATTGCAGCCAAGGGTTTTCCCATCTTGCTCCACAACAATGGAAATACTTGGTAATTTAATTATTAATATACGAACAGTCAAGAATAATAACGGTCTAAACCTTTCACTATGGAGAAATACTAGTAGAATAAAATATACACCTAACCAAATATTATATCCTCTCTTACAAGAGCATACAGCATTTGGGAATATAATGGTAAATGCTTACTTACCTTACTTTTGGATATCTGACTCGGACAAACTAAGAGAACTACTTTTGGAGGAGTGCCATCATTATGAAGTTCCACAGATGTCGCTGGCTGATGCGGGCTTATCTAAACTCGGGGAATTATTTATTCTTTGTTTTATCTTTTTAAAAGGGTTTGGTTTGATTCTACATATATATTTATTATAGTAAAGACTAAGGGTTTAGATGGTTTGTGATTTATTGTTTAATAACGATATAAATGTAACTATTTTCAATCATCTGGTACGGATATAATCTCTGGAAATTTCTTGCGAGATCGGTACGGTGTTTCTTTAGTCTGTGGTCCAACAGTGCGTAGAGTAATGAAAATATGAATGAGACTGCTTCTGTGACAGATTGAACATGGTCTTAGGCCAGTTTTTTTTTACTTTGAGTATTTGTTTATCTACGATATCGTTATTAATTAATGAATAAATTGTAATTTCTATTTGGTATTTTAAGATTATTTAAAGATTTATTCGGAATTTATAGGTCATAATTAATAGTTTTGTTTTAATTAAAGTACTGTAAAACCTGTGCTAACCGAAATAAAGGGTAAGCAAGTTTTAGGATATGAAATTAATACTCCTATGAAGAGTTAAGAGATACATTTTTTATAAATTACATAACATAATACTATGGTATAGTTACAGAAAACTGTGTTTTTTGTATATATTCATGTACATACAGTATTTAAATAAATGGTTAGTCAATATAACAAAGTTAAATACACAACAAAACTAAATTTATAATTTCTTTTTAAAACAAAAAGTCTGAAATTTTCTTTGGGGTCTTTTTATTTATTTGTATATCTTAACAAATAAAGGTTTTACCGCTGTAAAACCTTTATATGGTAGTTCGGTTACTGAAAAAAAAACACCATAAAACTGCCGTTAGCCGGATAGTCTGGTTTCAGATATCAGAGATCCGAATATTGGAGATGTTACTGTAGTATCTATTACCATGGTCTGATTGTACGAACATTAGGGGAAGACCATGACGCAGTTTGAGGATTCACCTTGTAAAAACATTTAGAGCGGTGTGTTTTAATTCGACGGTGTACATAAAAATGTAATAAAATCCGGTATTGACCGTCTGATCAGTGGCGATAGATATGAGTATCCGAGGGAAACCTGGTTTGAGGAACCTCGATACATTTTGTTTGACCTGCCAGTCGGGTATTCTACCTATTTCAACGTAAGCGTCAATTTTTTTCATTCATTAGCACTATTTTTGTCAAATTTCATCAAACTTAAATTTGAAAAGACTCACTAACCACATTTGAAGTGCTAATTCATCACATTCATTTCTAAATATATATATATATATAATATATATATATAATATATATATATCTTTCCTTGTCATTTATACATGCATCGGAAGGGAATCAGCCTTAAGCTACTAGTTTTATTACTTTATTTACAACTTTGGGTGGCCAAATTAATTAGCCACCATGTTGATATTTATTTACGCGTCATCTTTGTAACCATCTAGGTGAACATTGAACTCACTCAAATCTTTATTTTACCCAAGAACTTTACTGACAAATTTTCAGTATTAAAAGGACATTTATTTTAATTCCTTATCAGATCGAATAATATTTATTTGTAAATTTATCTAAATAAAATTTGTCTTCGTTTCATCGTAAATGAACTTTTATGATTCGTTATGGTAGTGGGACATGAGGTGCTTAATTTAAATACACTGTTTATAGTTTGTAAGAGGGCATATACATTGTTGTAAACTACATTTTCGTGTTCTGTTAATAGTATGAATTGTCCATAGTCATGTTTCTTGTATTAACTTGTTATATATGTTAATAGTCACTTATGACAAAAAGAAATAAACTTATACAATACAAGATATGGCATGGAGATCAACATTGAGAAGACAAAAGTGATAGTGATTTCAAAAAATTAAAGGCCGCTGAAAATCAGAATTAGAAACCAGGAGTTGGAAAATATAGATATAGCATTTCAAGTACCTTGGAAGTCTGCTAACAAAGGATGCCTACTGCACCAAGAAAATTAGTTCAAGAATCGTCATGCCCAAGAAAGCTTTCAACAAGATGAGATTACTGTTGACCAGCAAGTTTAGCTGAGGAAGAAACTGATTAAATGCAGCCTTTGGAACATGGCGCTCTGTGGAGCAGAAACCTGGTTTCTTAGGAAGATGGAAAAGAAATAGTACTTGGAGAGCTCTGAAATGTGGTATTTGATATAACTTGAGAAGATCAGGTGAACAGATAGGGAGATAAATGAAGACGTCCTAAGAATAGTGGGTGAGAAGAAAACTATTTTGGATGTGATTCTTCAATACAAAGCAAACTGGATCGGACACATTCTTAGGAAGAACTGTCTTCTGCACGACGTAATAGAAGGCAAGATTGAGAGAAAGAGGAGCCTAGGAAGAAGAAGAATTCAAACATTAGATGACTTGAAGGAAAGAAGAGAATTCTAGGGGCTCAAGCAGGAGCCAGAGGACAGGGCGCATTGGCGGTCTAAGTTGACTGAAAAAAGGAACGGACCCGTCGTAAGACAGAACACCTAATAATAATACACAACTATCAACAGTCACACTAGTATTTGTCTGTCAACTTATTCAAGTGACCTTGTCTCCCGGTATTGTGTATCCCTGTGTCCTCTCCTCCTACTTCAGTTTCTTGACGACTGGAGGTCTTGAGAGAAGTTACCGGATCTACCGACCATACACTGAGTATGGTAAGATGATAAGCCGGCGTCCCACATATTATAATTATTGTTTATGGTACATACTCTTGTTAAGTGGTCCACCTGTGCCAATGTTATAGAGTTCAGGAAGAGGGTTGTACAATGTTGACAGCAAAAAAAAAAGTATTTTCTAAAAGTGCCTTTCTACCAAAATCCTACTATAGCTATATGACGTAATAATCAATTCTAAGGATTATAATAGACTATATCTAGCGTAACGTCTATATGTGACATATTGCTTCTTCTAGCATATTTGTGGTTACCATTCTTTGATACATTTAAAAAAATAATTTGAAAATATTGTATTGAAGTGTCTAAAGGTGACAATCTAAACATGTACATGAACTATTAAACTATTTAACACGTGAGTGAATATTAAACTGTCCTTGGAGGAAGGCGTAAGAATGTAAATGAGTAATATTAATTGTGATTTTGGTCATTGCCGATTTTGTGCAAGAGTGATATTAAGGTCAATCTTTAATCATTCTTGTAATACAAAGACTTATTAAAAAAAACTTTGAAAATGACGATTTTATTGGCCCTTTCAATGTATTTAGAATTAAATTAGCTCAGTTTCAACTGATGTTTTTATTTATTTTTTATTTATTATTACTCTTTTAAACGTTAAACTTTTTGGAGGAAGTTAAAATACCCAAACTAAATAGTCTTATTTAGGGAAGGGTGCCTAAATATGTACCAAGATTGATTGACACCCATCAATTAGTTCAAAAGTGAGAAGAACCCAAACAAATTGTCATTTAACTGAAAGTTTAGCTACTTTTTGTTGGAACCCTTACAGTTGAAAATAATATGCACACAATAAATATTAATTAGTTTATACATTTTTGTGCTTTTGTTCATATAGGTCATATGTTCCATTCGTCTACCCTGAAAAGTAGTGAGCATGCCTTGCATGTGAACACTCTGGGCCAGTTTCATAGTCAGATTTAGTACGCCTCAAGTGCGGCGCTATACTAAATACAAGACGTCACCTACCTGAATTGCGAAACTGGCTCATTCCATTTTGGTCTAGGTAGGTGTCGTCCTGTATTTAGTATCGACTCGCACTTTAGGCATGCTAAGTTTGATTATGAAACTGGGCCTTTGACGCAGCTTATAAGATAGGGTCATAGTGAAATCTGTCAAGGTAAAACCTTGCTTGGTTCCACTTTGGATCGTCAACCCCAGTGGTCTTGGGGTAAAATGCTCGCCTCATGACTCGATGTTCGTGGTTCAAACTCAGCTAGGGCTAACGGATTTTTCCTGAGCAAGAAAAATCCTCAACACAATTTCCTTCAGAGAGGAAGTTAAGGCGTCGGACTCGTGTCGATTGTGGCGTGTAAAAGAATCCTCGATGGTATGTGAAAATACCTTTCCGACAAAATTAGTTGGCCCTTTCGCGCTAGCTCATAGAAATTCTCATGTGCTGATATAATCAATAATTTCATAAAGTGCACTTTAAATACTTTAAATAAATTGAAAAAGAAGTCTACTATGGATCAGCTTATATTATAGGGTCATTGTGTAATCTTTCAAGCTACCTTTCACCGTAAACAGAGTGTACAAGCGGTAGTTCTATCAAGGAAAACAAATCCAATAAAGTTTAAATTGAATTAGGGCATACACTTATTATATGTTTGTAGTTATGTATGAATGTAATAACTAGAGTACACAGACGCCCATTCATCATAATTATACTGTCCCGTTGTGATGTATTCTAACAGACATGTATACCGTACGTTGTCTTTAATTATTTAGATCGATAGGTCCACAGTTAGAACCCTAAACATTTCAAATACTTTTTGTTTTGTTTTCTTGCAATCAATTACTATAATCAAAATACGCTTCTAACTTAAATTTTTGTTATGAAACATTTCTAGTTATTATTAAATAATAGTGAACACGTCAGAGAATATATTCTTAAACTCAATACATTTACTTTTAATTGTTTTAAAGCTATTTATGCCAATTTCAATAATATTTGTTTGATCCTTCATTGGCCTCAAACAGAGTTCTTGCCTACCACCTGGGCGTGAACGGAGTCTAATCACATATGATTTAATACTGAACATAATTTGATAGTTTCTCATTTGTTTTGTACACTCCATTTACCTAGAAAGATGGCGGTCTTACCATAGCGGACTATACTACGGCCCTATTCTAAAATCTATGGAACAGTGGAACTAAAGAATGTAACAGTCTTACTTGGCATACTAGACTATGAACATATTTTATAATCCATGGCATAGTGAAACTAAGGAATGTAACATTCTTACCTTGACATACTACACTATGAACCTATATTATAACATATGGCATAGTGGAACCATGTAAGGTAAGCTTTCGTTGTTAATAAAGGGTAGATATGAACCATGAGAGAGGAAATGGTGTATATTTCCAAATTTTTGCTGTGGGTTTTGTTACACCAATAAGTTGAAAATGGAGACGGGAATCGAACCCGGGCCTAGTGTGCCAATTATTTTATCCAAAATTCTTCCCGTGCTCGGGGTTCATTCTTCTACCCGAGTTGCCGGTTGCTGTGGTATCAATGATAACTTATTGTTAGCCGACTATTTCCACACGTCCATCACAGACGCTGATCAATGACCCTGAGCAAGGGACGAATCCTGGATAGCTCCCTGATCATTTTCGTTCTACGTCAAGTGTCCCAGATTTGATTCACGTGTCCATGTGTCATAAAACTATATTTGATGTTGCTAAATACACAAGACCAGTTCGATAGTCGCATATACTAGACTGTCGAAGATGGGGAGATCAGGATTCGAATCCTGGTCGAGTATACCGAGGGTGTTTTTCCTTAAACGGCTTTTTACTCTACCTCCACTCAAATGCAGGTGCACTTCCTTGAAAAATTTATTTTCCTATCCTTAATACGTCATCGTAATTAGTGCAAATCTTTATAATACAAACGGGTAGTAAGACTTGGTGTTAATAAATACATACGTCACCTAAGGATGATTTCCATCTTCTAAGTTTCGCTATTCATGTAATTGTACGTTGTCAGCTTTCTTCAGAGTTTTGTTATGCTAAAACTATTTTTAAGGTTTACTTAAAGTGCTAACGGTTAATCTTGGTCCTGTGATTAGTCACTTTGTGTAAATAAATATAAATGTGAATCTCATCTCAAGTGTGTGTTATTTATTTACCTTAACAGTGTTTGAACAGTCTTTCTAAATTTATTCAAAACGTTTCTGAAACGCTGAAAGAAATATTTGGGGAGGGGTTTATAAAAACTACGGTTTTTGTTTACTTTATATGTATGGCTATTTAAAGATATTTCATCATCTTCTCGCCGTGATATACACAATCACTAGAGTAGTTTACCTTACTGACTGATTTGTGGGGGATAGAATGGTTGAATTTCGGTATAAAAAGTATTTACGTAAAAAAAATGGGTTAATAATGTTAACAAATACACTTTATTTTATGTGCAGCAAATATAAAAATAAGTGTCTCTTTTTCTTTTAATACCAAACCAAACAAAGTTAGGCGGTTAAAAAGATGTAATTTAGTTTGTTTAAGGGTGCGTCTACCCTCACACTTTTGATTTCAATCAACGTTACCATTTTATTAATGTTTTATGATAAAATTACAGTGCGTTTTGAAACTTACAATTTCATAGTACTAGAAAAATAAATTGTCGGAAACCTTCCATGTTATTCCCTACAATTTTTTTTAGAACTATACACTGTTAATTTTTGTGAGCACAGTATCTACCTTCCCCCTCCCCCTCCCACTTCTACCCCACCAAAAGAATAAATATATAAAGTGCTAAAAATAATTCAAACATGGTAGGCACATCCTAAAAAAAAATTTCTTCTTTCTTTTTAAATATTTGCCTCCGGCCACTCACTATATGGTCATCATTTGAGCCGGTCCAAACACAGCTTTTTTCAAGGATTTTGGTCGAGGAAAATAAATTTCCTAAACTTAGGAGAACTTTTTTTTTTTTCAATGTTGTAGTCACTAATTCGTATTGAAATAAACGGAACTGGCGATATTATTCGCATTTTAAGGTACACAAATAGTCATTATCTCGAAAAGTATTTTATTTTGTGTTTATTTCATGCGTTTATTATAAATAAAAAAAGCTACAATGAACTTTAAAATGCTATCAAAACATATTTGATGTTCTAAGAAATGGTATAAAGTGTCATTCTTACAATAGTCTGGGACTGTTGATGATTGGGAATCGAATTACGGTCGGGTTTACCTAAAGAGTGGGTTTTCCTAAACGATTCTACACTCTCCCTCTACTCAAATGCAAATACACTTCTTCTAAACTCACCCTTCCTCATCTAACGTTTTCCTTACTAAGTCAACAAGGTTGGTGCTTTATGTCTAACCGGAACTGGGCATGCACTCAGTCTTTCGGCAGGTTAGTGCTGCTTACACCATCTGGTATAAATCCCATGTACTAACAGATTTGAGTATAGTTAGACGCGGTGACAAAACAAAATATATGTTCAAATTGAAAATTCGTTAAAACGCATCTCATGATTTATAGGCTATCCACTTTTTGTTTTTTACCTTTAGTGTTATTAAAACGTGGCGTTAATATTTCCCCCCTTTTATTTAAATATTGGCTGGCCTAGAAGACAAAACAAAAGATATTGACGTTGAACTGATAACAAAGGGCAGCCGAACTTATAATAGGCAAGGTAGAGCGAAGAAGAAGTAACATTGTATGCTCTAGCGCAGGATTGAAAGTAAATATAAATATAGGATGTTTGAAGTTTATAGCGCCCTTCTGATGTTGACCTCTTTCTGCCAGTTGCAGTACGTCATCGCTGAAGACGTCCATCATTCATTGGATGGAAGCCCTCAACACATGCACAAAATTAGTGTTTTATTATTCTCTGACAATTTTACGTTAACTTTCTTGTTGATTATTCTTCCGGTAGCTGGGAATATTTTTGAGATGACTAATTTGAATGATACTTTTAGTTGATTTTTTAAAAATTGCAATTTCATTCGGTACACTTTTTTTTTTTAGCACCACGTTTTAGTAACCGTCCGGGTTTTAAGCATATCTGTTAATTACTCTAATTTTATAGTGATGAGTAATGGAGAGTTTATAGGAAGTGTACTCGCATTGGTTTGGTAAAAGAGTGGGAAACTGTTAAGGCGGTAAAAACTTAATACACACGGCCAGGATTCGAACCCTGATCTCCCCGTCATCGAAAATCTTCCATCGATTACATTAGCCTTCTTATAATTACATTAAAAAACTAATTGAGACCAATGAAACAGAAGTTTGAAAGTTTAATTCAATCAAAATAGTGTGTAAAAAATTAATAAAATAAAATGTGGTTTAGAAAAAAAAGTTGTAACTATTTATTAAATTGCTGATGTGATTACGTAATCTATGGAAGAAATAACTCTTTTGGCCTACTCAGGTTTGTTCGTAAATATGGCTCTACTACGCTTTGTCTGCCGTAAATTCCGCTAGCGCCGATACTTCAATTCTCGAACACCTAAAGGGCTTCATTCGACTCCATGTGTCCACTCTGAAAATTCAAAAAATCCACTTATTTTGGTTGATCACTAAGAGCTATGCCCGGGAAACGAAAGGTAACTAACCTTTATAGGATCGTAGAACGGATTTTTGTTAATCATTTAATTTGTGTTTAATTTATTTGAAGCATTTAACGTGCACTTCCTGATCCTACTGATTAAATCAGCATAAGAATTTCTATGAGCGAGAGTGAAAGGGCCTAATTTTGCCGGTAAAGGTATTTTCACATATCTTCCAGGTTTCCTTTACAAGCCACAATCGACATGGGACCAACGGCTTTACTTCCCCTCAGAAGTAAGTTATGCTACGGATTTTGATCGCTCAAGAAAAATCCGTCGACCCGGGCTGGGTTTGAACCCACGAACATCGGGATCTGAGGCGAGAAATTAACCCCAAGACCACTGAGCTCGACTCATTTTGTGAATCGAAAATGTAATTTATTGGGGATGGGGAAGGGGTCACAACATAAATTTTATTGTAATGTGTATTTTCCTACTCTCCTGTTTATGCTCCTATTGCTTGACGGCTTCGCCAAAAAAAAAGTTATAAACCCACTTGGTTTCTAGTCGACTATTCTAGCGGCTTAAAAAGGTGGAGGGATTCATTCCGACGATAATTCCCCAAGTTCCGCTTAGTTGATTTTCATAATTATTTTCTCTCGACCCCTCAGAGAGAGAAATATTGTGATCCTAAAAAAAAATTATACTCTTGATTTTGATAAATGTCAACGTTTCATGCATGGCTCGCTGAAACCAAAAAAGTTGTTTTTGTGACGCTGTCCTCCTCTGTCTGTATCTCAACCTAGAGCCAAAATCATTTTACCTATCGGGCTAAAACTCGGTATCTAATGTTTTCCCAAGGTTTTTTTTTCCCCCGAAGGATTTTTGGAATTATACATCGAGCCCTAAAATTAAGGGTAGTTTACTGAAGGGAAAATAGAGATAAATCGATTTAAAAAAAAACTGTTTCAACGATTTTAATTAAATTTTGTATCTAGGCATTGTTTAACATAAAAAACAAAATTGCAATATTATTATTATTATTATTATTATTATTATTATTATTATTATTATTATTATTATTATTATTAAATGAAAGCTTATATACCTAGAACAGTTGGGGAACAATCGTGTCACGCTTTTCAGCATAAGGGCCACCACATTGCATATTGAAAATAATGGAGGGGCCGGATTTCATATAGTTCAATATTGTCACTTTCTTAAATATAAAAATCTCAATGAGGGATTCTTGTGAGGACGTGGTTGGTGTATAAATGGACAATGTGAGAGTGCTGCTATATGCAGATGGTGCCGTATTAATGCCTGAGAGTGAAAGTGACTTGCATAATGCATTTAATAGTTTGAATGAGGCGACAGGTAGAATAGATCTTCGTATAAATGTCTCCAAAACCAAGCTGATAGTTTTTAATAAGGATGGACCAGGAAATGATGATTAGCTTAGTATAAATGGAAAACTGTTAGAATAATTGAATGATTTTGTGTCTCTTGGTAGAATGTTCTGTAAAAATGGAAGGATGGATGTTGTAATCGACAGACGGAATGCATCTCGGAGAGTAGTTGGAAGTATGTGAAATATTGCAAAGAATGAAGTAATATCGAAAGAGGCGAAGATGGCGATATATAAAAGTGTGTTGATGCCAACATTGTTTTATTGATGTGAAAAGTGGATTTGTCAGAAGACACACTAGAGCAGGGTGAATGCGGTTGGAATGAGATATCTAAGAAACGTATGTGGATAAATTCGTATGGACAGAGTCTGTAATGAATGAGTGCTGAAGGAGTGCGGTTTAAAAGAGATTCCAATAGGTCACTATGAAAAGGCATCTTAAGTTGGTTTGAGCATTTTGAGAGGATGGATGTGAATCGATTGATGAAGCAAATATATGAAGGTAGAGTGTATGGATCAAAAGGAAGGCCATGTAAAACGTGGCTAAATGTTGTAAACGAATATAGGAAAAGAGAAAGAATAAGAGTTTTAGTTATAAAATAGCATGTATGACTCGGTGTATGGATGTTGTTAAAGCGAAGGGAGTAAGCAAGGAAGGATAGGGAAATGTGGAGAAAGATTGTGAGGATGGATTAAGTACGGAGTTATTTTACGAGCTATATGCACAGTTTCTTGCCTACCCCGTAAGGGAACGGTTTTATTATAGCAACAGTAAAATTGAGATTACATAAAATGTTAATACTTTTCCTATATATTTTACCAAACGCTTGAAACTTTATATTTGCATCAAGTGTGTGAATGATTTTAGATCTCTTGTTTATTTATTTAGCACCGCGTCTATACTACCCGTTCGGTTTATACGATTAATTACTAATTACGCTAATGGGCTATGAACTGTAAAGGTTGGATATAGAGGCAGGGAATCTGCATTTGCGTCTAGAGAGAGTAGAAAACCATTCAGGAAAAACCACCCCCAATTCACCCGAGCGAGATTCGAACCTTGATCTCCCCGTTTTATGGATGTTGTTAAAGCGAAGGGAGTAAGCAAGGAAGGATAGGGAAATGTGGAGAAAGATTGTGAGGATGGATTAAGTACGGAGTTATTTTACGAGCTATATGCACAGTTTCTTGCCTACCCCGTAAGGGAACGGTTTTATTATAGCAACAGTAAAATTGAGATTACATAAAATGTTAATACTTTTCCTATATATTTTACCAAACGCTTGAAACTTTATATTTGCATCAAGTGTGTGAATGATTTTAGATCTCTTGTTTATTTATTTAGCACCGCGTCTATACTACCCGTTCGGTTTATACGATTAATTACTAATTACGCTAATGGGCTATGAACTGTAAAGGTTGGATATAGAGGCAGGGAATCTGCATTTGCGTCTAGAGAGAGTAGAAAACCATTCAGGAAAAACCACCCCCAATTCACCCGAGCGAGATTCGAACCTTGATCTCCCCGTTCTCGGCATTCGAGCTCAACACGAAACTAGCGCGTTAGCTAACTTTGCCACCGAGGGAGATCTCTTGTTTGAGTCCTGTTCAAAATAGATGACACGTGCGTATCGTATAAAGTGATAGCTTGGGTGTTTGTTTCTTTCCATGAGTGAAAACACACTTGTGTGCTGACACATATTACACATTTTGTTCGCAAATCTAACCATTTTTTGGAGTTGATCTTTGGTGAGTAGTAAGTAAAATTTGGTACACCAACCCCACTTTCAAAATTTCACCAAATAATGGCCAATTTCAAATGTTGTATTCTTAAAATGTTTACAAAATGACGAATCGGTCCACCTTGTGTGTTGGTTCATCAAAAGGTCCGCGGGACGCTCCGAATCATGAATTGAATATGGCCCGCGAGCCGCAAGTTTGAAATGCCTAACCTAGAATGTTCCTAAAAAGTCTCAGATCTCAAAAATATTCTAAGGGGATGCCGCAATTTTATAAATCAACGACACTTTACCGACTGTAGTTTCTAAAAAATTATTTCAAACCAAATTTAACTCTCGCTTCTTTTTCTTATTAATAAAATTATTTTCTAGAATTATCATATTCATGTTTAATCTTAATTTTGTCCACCCTAGACAATCTGTGCTTGGTTTTAAGCAAACGCCTTTGCTGCCATTTGTTTGACCTTTGGTTGTGTTCCGGATTTTTTTTTATGACTAATTTTGCAACGTTGAAAGATGAGGTTGCCAACACTAGCTTCCTCTCTCGACCATGAAGTTTGGCAACACTGCCGGAGAGAAACTATTATTTTCTCAGAAGTTGTCGCAGAACATAGATTTTCAAACACAAAGAGACCGGTTTCCTTGGAAACGAATTAAGAGGTTTTTAATTAAATGTTGTTTATTCATAGAGTCTAAGCTTGGAATTAGTTCTGATGAGGCTACATAAATGCATAAACTATTAACATAAATGGCGTCCAAAATTGTTGATGTGCAAATATTTATACTATAGGCCTACTATGTCTTCAATAAGATAAATAAGCCACATTCGAGCTTTATCGTTATTTAAATAGGTGATTGCCTACTGATAAAGGGTTTTACTCCGAAATTTGTAAGCGGAAAACATTAGTCCAGGATATTATTAGTCCGAATGCAAGAGAGACTCTAGTACAGCATCGGCACGCATTCAAAGAACTGCATCTCATTGACACCCAACAGTGGTATAATAATCTCAATGTTGACTAGGAAATTCGTGTTCAAGGATATTAGTGCTATTCCCTGGTTTTGGTTGGAAGAACAGTAGAGAAAATCAAAAAGAAAATCAAAACATATTTCTTTGCGGCCAACATTGATAATATATTCCTTGCGTATAACCCGAACGAGTAGTAAGACGCGGTGATGATAATAATAATAATAATAATAATAATAATTTCTTATATTATTTGTGTTATTTGATAGGTATTGATAATATCTCTCAAAAATAACATCTGCAGATGACATGACTTTATGTATGAATATATTGACATTATTTTAGTAACTTTAGTAACTAACTTCCTACCAAAATCATACTAAACTTTATTCAACCTCTCACACCTTAGTTATTTACCAAAGCCTTCACCGCATCAACACCAGTATTTTTGTAATCCTATCTTAGAAAGAAAAAAAGAAAGACAATTAATTAGCATACTAATATGTCAAAAGCCTTTGCATATTTAGATGGGCATATATTTAATACTGGTTTGAGCAGTAGCATACCTGAATATTTGACACCTAACCTAAAAAACTAAACGTAAGCAACAGTGGGGGGTTTAAAGTTTTTTGCCTAAATGTCCAATTGAAGATGCGTACATGGGACTAATGAATGACCTACATTTGCAAAGTGGATTTGATAACTTTGTACGCATGTCATATGTGGGCTTTGAATGCTTAGTTACATTTCTGTATCCTCATTTACGTGGTAAAATGGAAAGGAACATTGATTTGACTCCGCGAGAAAAATTTGCTACAACTCTGCACTTTATGGAAGACTGACTCGACTCTCTAACTCATGCGCAGAACCTCCCAAATCAGCCAACATGTTGGGTTGGTCGTTTATTATCCCCAACAAATGATCCAACACAACACAACCCAGCACAACTTGTTGGCTCGGACCGGTTCTCCCACCCAACACCAACATGTTGGCCATGTTGGCTCGGTCCGGTTCTCCCACCCAACACCAACATGTTGGCCAACATCCCCAACAAGTTGGGAATGCATTTATATTGTGACACAACTTGTTGGGATCGTGTTGGCCAACATGTGTTACAATATAAACGAGGCTTAAGAACTACATAGCGGCGTTGACAAAGTGATTAAAAAAACAAACAGGCTGGTATTTACAGGCGGCATTGACAAAGAACCACTACCTAAAGATTTCCTAGTCTAAATATATCCTGCCACACCGGCTAGCAACAAGGAAGAAGAATAGCACCGCAGCCTACCACCCATTTGGATATTCCTGTCTCCGGCAATCTAGTCTAGTGTGATAGTAGTGCCAAAGACTATGCGGCCACCGAAACGGGTTCGAACCAATGTAAAGAAAATATAAAGGTAGCGCTACTTGGAGGAATTTGATTATGTCATTTCTTACGTCACCAAATACACACACAGCAGTTATATTTTAATACGAAGACAACCAAACCCATATCTTTTTAAATTTCTAGAGCAAAGTTGGGCAACATATTTTTCAATGTAGCCACAGGTGCGGCGAATGAGAAATGAAATTCGCCACCTCTTGTAAAATTTGAGAAATTGTTGCTCAATTGAACATTTAAAACAACACACACGGTTTGAATAAGTTTATTAAAAACATGTAACTTTTGACTACTTAGTTACAGCTGCCTAAGACGTAAATGATAAAATTTACTCAGATTGAAAACAAAGGACAATTTGATGCTAAATTTGACAATCCTGTTGTCCGAGAAGTTGCAGTCTAAACCTTGACTGAATAGCTGAACTCGATTCACATACAGAATGCTTCCAATGATATGCAGGAAATATCAGTTTACAATCATCACACGCCGCCAGGAAAAAGTTCATTTTACTGTGAGAGATGGCAATTTCATATTCGCCACACTTGTAGCGATTGGCGAGAGGGTTGCTCACCCAAACTCTAGAGTAATGAAACTAATTGGACATTGGTGTGGATTTTAAAGGTTTATTTACTATTCAAATTTCTACGATGTGACCTGATTTTTAACAACTTAATTTATCTTATATAAGCTTTATATATGCTACGAGTTGGCTTGTGTACTGCGTGATGTCACAAGCTCATCCAATCAAGTTCCTTTCTCCATCTGGCACTTCCTTCTATTTACTTTACATTGATTCTAAGCCGTTTCGGGCGAATAGTCAATATCAAACTCGTGGCCTTATCTTTGATTTTGTGTGACCCGCGAACCTAATGATGAGCCATAATGCAATGCGATGTTATTATTGTTTTTATAAATGTCGAAAAAATACAACATTTTGGAATGTGATATTGGTGGAAAGTCGTGAGGTTGATCTACCAAATCTGTACACTTTCTTTGACATGCACCAAGTCCCAAAAGTGGCCAAATTTGTTCACCCAATATGTGCAATGTTTGACAGCACATAACTATGTTAATTGGTTGTTTCCTCACATGAAATGAAGCCAAACAACCAAGAGATCTTAGCTAACAGACACACATTTATCATAAAAATAATACAAATTACTTTGACATAGTATTTAAAGCTTGACATTAACACCATTTTTACAAATAAAAGGTTTCAAATTTTTAAAAACAAAACTGTTAATTTTTTACATAGGGGGCCTACCCTTTTCACTTTATTATAACAATATACTATGTTTGGATTCATTTTACTTAAGATAATGACAACACAGATTTTTTTTCCCTCTCTGTATTTTTAATGTTGAATGGGGGCCTTATGATTAAACGAGTTTGACACTTCTGCATTGAACACTAGATTATTTCTATGGGATTATCCTATTTGCGGCTTATACTTGCGTCCATTCAGGAGATATTTTACCATTTTCATTTTCTGGCTACACTCTGCTTCCAAGTAAATTCATGAGTTCTGAACAGAGTTGCCACGCACCTGGGAAACCGATAAAACACGGGGAATGTCACAAAAAAACTAAAATAAAAAACACTGGAAGTTCAGTGACTTTGGAACATTAACTTGCAATCTTTAAATATTAGACCATTGCATAGGTATATGAAAAAGTGAACTTAAAAAATAATCACGTTAAATCGTTTATCTTCCACCCCTCACCCCACCTTTTTTTTTCTCCTTATAACATTGGGTTGTGTAACAACTGCATATAGTTCCTCATCAAAGTCCAATTATCCTGTTAAAAACACCAATGGCATGACTTACACATTAGTCAATTTTATGAAAAGTTAAATTTAATTATTCTATACATCTCTCTAAAAAAATTTATCAAGTTAAAAATGTGGATTTCATCTGCAAAACTTGAAAAATACGGAAAACTTTGTGTTAAGAAGATAGTGACAATCCTACCTGAATTATTGTTGTTGACCTTTGAGTGTGGCTAGCAATATATAATACAATATGTCTGCATTTTTTAAAAGGCCCTTTCTATGAATATTTGACTGTAGTAACCTTTTTCTAGATGTCATATTTGTCCATTCTTAAGAAAATCTGGAGTTTTACCCGAAATGTTACACACTCACCCGTCACCTTGGGTTTTTGGCTCATGTTAGTTGCTGGCATAGTAGTGCACACCTTTGCTAGACGATGGGAGTTGAGGGTGTACTTGGGTGGGAGAGAGGGGGCAAGAAGACTATCGACCACCAGGCTCCTCTAGTAGAGATGAGATGAAGGAGCCGACCGCGCCACCGAGCCTCCCCCTCCCTCCTTACCCCTACCCCTCTTACCCCCTTTCCCTCCGCGCGAAACTTCGCCGTACGAGCTTTTATAAATATTACAATAATTAAATATACAGCAGAACTCGTTAAAATTGCATGGGTCGGTTCCATTTCGTGGCCCGCTAGGAGGGGTGTATATGCCTTGCCTGTCCCTTCAAAATGGGGCGCTTCTCTCGCTAAAATGGAAGTTTCAAGGATCTATTTTCTTGTTCTGGTTTACTTAAGGTTTTTATTTTTTGCGTTTAAACTCTGTTCACGATCGGTTTTTTGTAGATCTGCACCTATTTTTTTTATATTATTCCCCATTTCGCCACTTGTCGGTCTTAAATGAGGGCTTGCTGACATAGAAACATTTTCAAGGTTGATTGGCGCATGGGAAACAGGGAAAAGGTCACATTGTCGGATATCTTTGAAATATTTTTTGAAACCCGAAGTACACTGCGCTAACTCTGAAAGGTAGCAAGCAATCCTCTTCGAGTTAGGGAAACTGGAAGAATTTGGCGCACTTAAGGGAAATTCGTTATAATTCCTAGATAGTATTACATATTAAGAACCAATTTGTATTATTATTATTATTATTATTATTATTATTTAGCACCGCGTCTTACTACCCGTTCGGGTTATACGCTTAAGTACTAATTACACTAATGGATTAGAAATTAAGAAGGTTGAATTTAGAGGAAGTGAACCCGCATTTGCGTGGAGGGAGAGTGGAAAACCATTTAGGAAAAACCACCTCCAGTTCACCCGACCGAGATTTTAACCTCGATATCCCCGTCCTCGGCAGTCGGGCTCAACACGACTAGCGCGTTAGCCAACCACGCCACCGAGGCGGGTTAATTTAGATTAGTTATTGTTACATATCATATCATATCTATGAAATACCAATTTATTACAACCTTTGCATTGTTCAATTCCATGTAAACTGATTATAAACATATGTATGCACTTGCATCAATAACCCTGCTTTGAGGGTAAAAATTACGCACATTTTCAAACTTAGCTTATTTTAATATATGAGTAAGTAGCTTTTCTAACAAATTTTATAAGACAAGATAGTTAATTAAGGGTTTTACGTGTAAACATAAAGGAGAGGAAAACTGATAAAAAGAACATAGAATATTCATAAAATACTATACATTAGCAATTAAATTAATGTAGGGCCTGCTTCACATTTGTCACTTAAAAAAAACTCTACCATGCAAGTTTTCAATAAACTTATTAAATAATGAAGATTACAGTTTTTTAAACGCATATCACATGTGTAGCTATTCGGGTTCTCCTCAACCCCCCACATTCCGAATGACTCCACATAAAACAAAATACACACCAATAATATACTTCACTTTCTTTTATAAATTCACTACAACTCAAACAAACTTCCTTGTCCAATCTTACAAATCAACCATTTCATCATAATCACTCCAATTGGTCGATCCTGCTTCTAATTTGAACGAAGAACTAAAATTAAAATGAATACGTCTTTTACACGCCTTTATCTTGGGTCTGGCCGTTTTTTATTTGATATTTTAATACATTTGATCATATTAGTTTGTATATTTTTGGTGTTAATCTGTTGTTTATCTTCCGTTGCTTTTAATTGTTGATTGTTTGGTGTAGTGGATAAAATTTGGGATGGCTTTTTCTGCATGTTTAACCTATTTTTATTGGTTGGTTTGTTCCATAGCTTTGGAAAAGAAGATTTTTTTTAAATACTGGCCTTAGTAGGATGATTTATAGAAATATTTTTGTACATTGATGAACCAAATGCATTCAGTTGTGCCATATAAAATGTAGACGTGCTAGCTTCGTTCAGTTAAGCCATAGAAGATGTAGACGTGCTAGCTTCATTCACTTGAACCATAGAAGATGTAGACGTGTTAGCTTAATTCAGTTAAGCCATGGAAGATGTAGACGTGCTAGCTTCATTCAGTTAAGCCATAGAGGATGTGGACGTGCTAGCTTCATTCACTTGAACCATAGAAGATGTAGACGTGCTAGTTTCATTCAATTAAGCCATAGAAGATGTGGACGTACTAGCTTCATTCACTTGAACCATAGAAGATTGTAGACGTGCTAGCTTCATTCAGTTGAGCCATAGAAGATGTGGACGTGCTAGCTTCATTCAGTTGAGCCATAGAAGATGTAGATGTGCTAGCTTCATTCAGTTAAGCCATAGAAGATGTGGACGTGCTAGCTTCATTCACTTGAACCATAGAAGATGTATACGTGCAAGGTACATTTGGTTGAGCCATATAAAATGTGGATATGCTAGGTGCATTCATTTTATCCACTATAAAGATGATGAATCATATCCATCTACATCAATACTATTTAAAATACTTTTTGGTTTTGAATACAGATAAGCAGGTTCAAACTCGTCTATGAAAAATGTATCGCAACTTAAAGTAAAAACGCTTGCTGCTCTAAATCAAAATTGCCCTTCTCCATACAGCATAAAATAGGTTGTCAATTTGTACAGTGGGGTAAAACGATAGACAATTAGGGTAATATGACGCACGCAACCATTGTGGGTCTAATTACCTCAGCATGTGTAGTTTGAGAAGAATGGACCTTGCCCACACATATTTTAACTAAAAAAAAAAGTGCATGTGCATTCTGTTGGTAAGTCTATGCCATTTCAAAATATTTACATCATTAAAAGTAGAATTATAAATAATCTTAACATCGTAATGAGTTAAGCTGGAATTTTTCATGAAAATAGAAAAAAAAAGAAACACTTTCACTCTGTACAACAACTCGACCTAGAATGATTGTGTCGTCGTGTTGATGTGTGAACTATATCATCCAATATGCGGCAGCACCTATCAATAGTTCCAAGAGCATTTAACTACCCAAAATACAACATTGCGTAATTTTGCCCGCTGCGTCAGATTACCCTACTCTCCCCTACACTATACACTTATCCTATAAGCTACTTCTAGGCGTAGCCCAATCTGTTAAGGCACGATTGCTTCCTTTCAGGCAAAATAGAATGTACAGACCAATCAAAAACTAAGAACCTTATCTAATAGCTGTATGAACTACTAGATCAACTTATAACATATTCATACGTCAAGTAATGTAACCTGCAGCTGTCACTTTGCACATATGCTATATTATTAAAAAATATTATCAATGTTGCTCATGAAAGTATATGTACAGTAGAACCTTATCAATACGGACTAATTGGGGCTTGAAGTTGTCCGGATTAATCAAAGTCTAGATTTATAAAATAAAGCAAGGTGCAATTATTGAAAAAGCCCATACAAAAACAAACGACACTTATCTCACACTTAAAGCAATACAAATTGAAAGTAATCTGAAGGAAAGAAATTGATATGTACATTACTTACAGGATATGTTGGTCCTTTAATCTGACGGTCTTGGTTCATCCACACTCACGTCACGTGACACACTAACAGGGTTGAGAAAATTACTGATCTTCTGATGTTTTCTGTCACGCTCCCTCAACCCAGACTTGTCATCGTCGTTTATTAATTTGTTAATTTGTGAAAAGGGCTGTCCGGATTAATGAGGTCCTTATGTATGTGTTTTCTAAAGGGCCCTTCCTATGTAAAGTTGACCTTAGAAGAGCATAATCCAGTGTAAACTAGTAGTTTTTCCTTCATTTCATGCGATTTCGTCAAGATCATTGACACGTTTTATTTTATAATCCTCTTGGAAATTATTTAATAAAAAACAATATAAACATTGAGGCTCTTTAGCTATAGCTAACCGCTTAAATATTATTATTATTATTATTATTATTATTATTATTATTATTATTATTATTATTATTATTATTATTATTATTATTATNATAAAATGGAGGACCTACAGTTTAACGTGGTATCCGAACTACGTTGGTGGACTGGCATTCCTCACATTCACAAGTTGTGATTAATACACGTCTTGTCAGAGGTGATGGAAGGGTTTGGCAATCAGATAAATCTGTGCTGGTACCGAGGATTGAACCCCGGACCCTCAGCACAAAAGTCTGACACCTTACCCTTAGACCTGCAGGTCACCTTAACCGCTTAAAGTTTTGAGAAAGTAGGCCTACGTATTTTTTGATTTGAAAAAACCTTGAAAAGTCGGTATTCTAGTAAGCACTGGTAAAAATACAAACGTTCTTCCGATTTCTTCAAACTTGCTGTTTATACTTAATTTTATCACATCTCAACTTATTGAATGTTAATTTAAAAAATATCAAGTTTTCCTAAAAAATAATACGATGACATTCTGCCCTTATGCATGCGCATGTATGTAATACAGAAGAGTTTTGTGGAATTTTCTTAGTAGCAAACCTAGAAAAGGCAAAATTTTCCAAAGTAGTTTTAACTACCGGTACTAACACATACATACATACATATATATATTTATATTTATATAATGCTATTTGTTAGGGATGATAATAAAGGTAAAACTTAGAGGAAATTTATCTGCATTTGCGTGAAAGGAGGATGAAGAACCAATAAGAAAACATCACCCTCTATATACTCAGCTGGGATTTGAACCCGAAATTCTCCATCACCGGCAAACCATAAATAAGCTCGACGCCTAATCCGCATGCCCACCTATACGGGATTTATTAAAACGTGTAATGATAATACTCTACTCATAAATACAGATGATTATTTATGGCTAATTAGCTCCACATTACTTTTCGTCACAGATTCGAGTAATAGTTTGGTAATGTTCCATTTTAAATTTATTTTCCATATTGCTTAGTATGAAAGGGATCTTTTAATTCCTCTTAACTGTTTACCTTCGCTGTGTTTTGTTTATGTGAGTCATGTTTACAATATCTTCTATAAAGGAGACGGCAAGTTTGTTACTTATTTATGAGAATATTTATTTATTTTTGTTATTATTTTAAACATTAACTCTATGATTTAGTATGATGACATATTTAAATCATAAACAAATTATATTTTAAATGTATGTGTGAACACAATGGTTTAAGAGCACATGCCCATAAACTATGTGATGATACAGTCGGCATGGCTAGAAATCGTAAGTTCACACCAACACTGTTGCAAGTGGATCATTTCTGATCAAACATTAATGGAGAAGTTAATAATACTGAACATTGTTGAAATATTAAATTATATTTGGATAAAAACTACATTTAAAAGGACGTTTTTAACCATTTAAAATGGCTTCACAGATAAGCATTGTGCACAAATCTTCATTTTGTCATAATATAGACATACTGTAGTTATTAACAAGAAACTTTGTTGCTTTGTCCCCCATCGTCACCGCGGAACATTTCGAGTAATCATTCAAATGCAAATGAACTGCATACACTTATGTAATATCGTAGGTGTTTTCTTTTCCCTTTTACTACCATATCTCGCGAGCCCTCACACACAAGCCGGGAGCCGAGTTGGGCCTGCTATGATGAACGCTCTTAATATCAAATTTGTAAACACTCTTAGCTGATACCCCTCTTGTTTGAATATACAAATTGATGTGTTCTTTTTTCGGGCCAATAGTTTTACTCCCAATTTGTGATTTGATCAAACACTTTGATTAAACCAAACTTGATATAACTTTTCAATACAACATTAATATATTTATAATCTCTCAGTAATTCTAAATTAAACACTAAATCGTACCGTATTTCGTAACTTTTAATATTTTTTTTTTTTACATTTTGTCAACGTTTTAACTCACATTCGTTGGGGGTATGTGCACTAAATGTCAAATACTCTATTCTGGTTCGTTAATGACGGATGGTCGGTGTTTTAATCCTGGCTAAGTGTACTGAATTTTTTTTATTTTCTTAATGATTCCCCACACTCTTACCACGCAAATGCAAATACGTTTTCTCTACGTTATACCTCCTTCGCCCAGACCTCGTTGATATATTTACATGCGAATAACTTGGGTGGGTATTAAGACATAAAGTATAGAAACAAAATTTTAAAAAATCGCACCATTCGTACATCGTAATAATACCATACCAATGATTTATGCTGAAAACATGTTCTTATTATCGCTCTAGTGGTTTTAGTTACGCAACACTAAATGGTTTATCGCAGCAGTTTGTAATGAAATAGAATTTCATTTGGTAATCATTCTAATCAACATTTTCCACTATTCATATATTTTAAATTAATGAATATTTTCAAAATATAAAACTCAAAGCATCCATAAGTGTTAGGAAATCCTCTCACAGTTGGGTGACTAAAGATATTTATTTTTTTATTGTTGACAACTAAATTTCATCGTTCGCAGTTAACTCCACCCCTATTGTAAACACTTGTGAAACATGGTGGAAATATATGTTCTGTATATCTTTTTGGGTGACCTGGTGGTCTAGGAGTAAGGTGTCAGACTTCTGTGCTGAGGGTCCGGGGTTCAATCCTCGGTCCCGGCACAGATTTATCTGATTGCCAAACCCTTCCTTCACCTCTGACAAGATGTGTATTAATCACAACTTGTGAATGTGAGGTATGTCAGGCCTCCACCGTGGTTCGGATTCCACGTTAAACTGTAGGTCCTCTATTTCACCTCACAATCACTCTACAATTACACATTAGTGTAAGTGCGTATAGCCTAAACGGGTAGTAAGAGGCGATTCTAATAATGATGTATCTCTTTTTTTCACTCAATTTCATTCTTTCGCTTCTAGAAGGATAAACCATGGTGTAACTTTAAAAAAAACATGGACGGTTCTGGAACAATTTCCTTCGAAAGATACACGTAAAAAGATGGCTTCTATACACAGTCGTCCCACATTATACGAGAACGGTCAGGGTTAAATTAATCTCTTTTCAAAAACAAAAACTGTTCAAGTATAAAGAAACAGTCATTGAACTACCTTATCGGGTTAAGTTTATAAATATAATAAATAAAGAATCTTAAATGGATAAAAAGCAAGTTCTCATATATATTAAGAACCCAGCCTTTACTAACATTAACAAGCCGGAGCACAACAAGACCCCAAACTCCGAGTCTCCTACCTTCACCACCTTCACAAAAACAACATTATAAAGTGGAACCCAACGACCAGAGGATTCATCATCACCATCTCACCTCACAAAATACACTACAAGTGGCTTCGACAACGAGCGACATCACCAGAGAAGCTTAACGTTTCAATTTCACAAACTTTTTGAATGGCGTACCACCCCAACAATCTCCGTAATTTGTAGTACCACTAAGATAATGTTGAGTATTTACTATTTCGGTACATTTTTAATGAAGTGGAGGGATATAATAACACAAACTGCACGGCTACACTGGCTGCCTGATCTTGAATCATTGTCGTCGCCTCTCCAATCACTGTTTAAATCTCTTTTACTTTTGGCTAGACTGGGTCTGAATATATTTATAAGATTTTATGACGTCCTATCTTTTTTGCTGAATGTTTGCTTGTTTTGTTTGGCCACTCACGGCATACCACCGGGAATAATAATATTTACGTACCACTGGTGATACGCCTACCACAGTTTGGGAACCGCTGGTCTATCGCGTTTATTGGACTCGACGAGATTAAAAAAAAACACTTCGTGGTGTCAGCCCGCAATCTAGCCATAGCGACCGAGCAGCCACCGTCTGTTGTCGATGGTGTGCCAACTTCTGCGGATAGAAGGTGTCATGTGGTCAGCACAACATATCTTTCGACCGTTAATCTCACTTTTCTATAACCGAGCCGTTACTTTTTCATTCAAGTAGCTGCTCATTTGTCCTCAGGAGGCAGAATTTGACCCCGTTCTAAACCCACTGCTTCACAGAAAACCTGGAATTGCCAGCGATCGAACCCGGAATCTCTCAATGAGTGGCCAGGAATTTTGACCACAATACCACTGAGGCTGTCCCCGATGGGATGATTATTTTGAAATATATAGGTATATGCCCTACTCAATATTGCGAAATATACAATCCGTGATATGTAACTTTAGCTTTGCAAGGTTTTCTCTGTGTCATAATAACCAGGGCACGACATTGATGACCCATAAATTGTCAACATAATTGCAGTAAAAAAAATTATGAACATAAAACTCGTATTGAATGCAAACTACCAGTGGCGGCTCATGAGCAAAAAAATAGGTGGTGCCCAAATCCAAATATTCTGAACTATGGTGTAGACAATTTTATATAGGCCCTACCTATTTAATCTTATCGACATATAATTTTACTTAGGTTAACATGTTACATTATTACATATTTTAATAGACTTTGCTATAGTTAAGGTACAATAATTAACTACTCTAAACTAAAGCAAGTATAAAATTAATAAAGGGAAAACTATACAGCCAAATATAAAAAAAAAATTCATGTTTAACGGGTTTTCATGCTTCTTATTCGCTCACTTAAGTGATTTAAATCAGTCACTCTTAAATTCGTCCAAGATAAGTCCCCACCAAAGAATAGACACGGAAAGCAGAACATTGTATCTTTCACATTACAACCACATTGCCAATCATGATTTTTTGAAAGTTTATGCGTTGAACTTTATTGTAAATTCAGGATTTTTAGTTTTTGTCGGTTTTTCTAGAATAATATTTGATTTAAGTCTACCAAGTTGTTTTAGTTTATAACTTTTCTTCTTGAGTACACAAACTTATTTGTTTTTGCAAAATGTTTTGCACAGAATTCATATTGATATAGAGAAAATTACGTTAACAATGATTATGAAATAAAAAACAACTATTTATATAAGCTCATGTTTATAAATTATCTATTTTGTGAGAATTAAGAAAGAATAGTTACAATTTAAAAATTATTAAAACTTTATAACAACGCTTTAGTAAAACTCATGATTCCAAAACAAATATCTACGTTCACTATCGAGTTGTGCACCAACCAAGCCACATGCTAAAGGGATGCTTTAAAACTTGCTAGCTAGGTCAACAACCTCTCTTTGTTTCACTGCGCATGCTCAGATGGTTGCAACTTAGTAGAGGCAGTAGGGCAGCGCTAGCAGTCAAGCTCACAAGTGGTACAGTAAAGAGAATGATATGCGCGAGAGCATAGCCAATTTTAACCAATTCAATCCAAATAAATATGTTGATTCTTTATTAAGTGCCATTTAATTAAAATAAAATGGAATACTATTCTGTGTGAAATTATAAGCGGTGCACTTGCACTTGCTCACTCAAAGAGGAGTCGCCACTTCGAACCACTAGATCAAACACGTGATTTACAAAATGGGAACTGAAATCAATACATGCAATGAAAAGCCTTTAAAAACAAACTCTTGTAACCGATTCACAAATCTATTCTTTAGGTTTTCCAGCCTAGTTGCAGTATTACACCAGGAATGTGTATTTTACAACAAGACAAGCAATGTTCATGACCTACAGTAGTAGCCCCATGGCTTCTTTGGTGCTGACTGACAGTTCACAGCTGACTTCTGACAGCTGCTAAACACATGTTTTTTGCAGATCATATGGTTCGGCGTAGGGATACATAATTTGGTCCGGTAGCTTTTCAAAGCCGTCAGCTGTCAGCTGTGTGCTGTCAGTCAACACCAAAGAAGCAATGGGGCTACTGTACATTATCTTATTTTTGTGCATTGGAAACCTTTTTATGTTTGATCATAGATGGTATTTAAAAATATACATATGCTATATACAGTGCATGCCTAAAAATGACTAAGAAAATTCCGCAAACCAAGAAACTATGAGCTGAAAATTCAAAATTACAACAACAACAAAACTTATAAAAATCTTTTCTACAACCAGGTGATCATGAACAGAATCTATGTCTGAGATGTGCTAAGAACAAATATTTCATGTCATCAAAATTTGGGGCCTGATAATGATTAAAGAATATTGAGTTCCATGTATAAAAAAAAAGTTGGACAATTTACACCACTGTGCTAGTTGATATATGCCAATAGTCAAGGAATTTATCTAAACGATAACACTTTAGAGATTGCACGGCACAGGTTTTGTTATTTAAATATACTTTTAACCAGACGAAGTTTTTTTGTTTTTTTTCATGAATTTGTATCCTCAACATGTTGTAAAGTGTGTATGTGTGTGTGTGTGTGTGTGTGTGTGTATCGCTGAGAGCAAATGGTCTGTGTATACGCGTGAAGTGCGGGAAGGGGGTGGGTGGACGATGGTTGAAAGTGAAGTGCGGAAAGGAAGCTAGGGTAGAGAGCAGACTAGGTGATCTCTATTTACTGACCGAGCCATCGTCTGCCTGCCCGGTTGGTTGGTTGGTTGGTGTAAATTAACCCACTTCTAAAGCTTGCACATCTGTGAAGATTAATTTTTCATGTCGAATACTACATTTTTCTCACTTTTTTTTTGCTAACGGTATAAAAAAGAATATAAAAAATAAACATCTTTTTTAAAAAAAATAAAAAATAAAAAGCGTGTTATTTTTATTAACATTGAAATTCATTTTTTCGAGGTGTTTAAATGCTTCCGCTAGTGTAGAAGAGAGCTTTTCCTAGCTGCAGGTGAATATGTTTATATTTTATGCGTGTGGAATCCTTGAATCACTGGAATTATTACATAACCAGCCACGCAAAATAGCATTATGTTCTCTTCCTTTGTATTAAAAAAACAATTATAGTGGATTTATATTTAAAGCGTGACTCAAAGCTAACTTGGCTATGTTTCCTACTCTGAACAGCATCGTATTACAAAATGAACTTCAACGATCAATATGATTTCATGAACATTCTAGACATGTCGACTCGCCTTGGTGGCGTAGTTAGATAACGCGCTAGTTTCGTGTTGAGCTAAACTGTTGAGGATGGGAAGATCGAGGTTCGAATCTCGGGTGAACTTTTTTCTAAATGTTTTTCCACTCTCCTCTCCTCGCAAATGCGGGTTCACTTCCTTTATATTAAACCTTTATCATTTCTAACACATTAGCGTGTACAGCTTTATAGTAACTATGAAAATGGTTTTAGAGATGAGGTCTATATTTATAGGAAGTGTACCCACATTTTCATTGAAAGAAAGCGGAAAACCTTTTGGGGATAACCACCCTCAGTACACCCGACCGAGATTTGAATCTCGATCTCCCCGTCATCGGCAGTCTAGTCTACTGCGATAGTAGCGCCTTAGACCATGCGTCCACCGAAGCAGGTTATTATTAATTATTTTACAATAGAGGATGGCTGGAGTGGGGAGTGGGGGGTAGTTTTTTACCATATGTGCTTTATCACTGGTGTCTCCATTACCTCCACGCTCAAATTTACCCTTCCGATTCTTTTCTCAGAATCGTTAATAATCTTTGTCTTAGACGTACTTGTAAGAAAAATGGGGACACTTTAAGATATCTCTTAGGCTTCTTCAACCTTTCAGCCGTTGGGTGTTTGTGGCTAATGTAGGGGTGGGAAGGTATTGGCCTCTGGTCCTCAATCTTTGCGATTTAGGGGAGTCCCCTTCATTATAAAATTTAACTGACTGATTTAATTTTGTCTATTTAAAGAGTTTAATTCCAAGATTTCAGTTATCTCACACATGAAGTATATGCCCTTATTAAACAGATTTACCTTATTTGCTTAGACAGGGAAAGAAGCACATCCTGCGAGGTGGAAATACACTTTAGTCTTCTACTATGTCACCTTGAAACATAGTTGAGCAACATTATGTCTCAAATACAATCAATCATGTGGCTGTGTCGTACACTTAAATATGATCTGAACAAGATTAGAATTGATAATATTATTTAAACAAGTTTACATAATTATGTTATTAATGGAACAAAATGTGCCAAACCAAATTTTAATGGCATACGTAGCATTTGTATGCCTTTATGTATGAATAAGTTTTTCTTTTTCGTGTAAAACATTGGACGTTACTATCGTAATACACGTCTTGTTAGTCGGACTATGCCTATACTTTTTTTTTTAATATTGAACAAAATATTGAGAAATAATAATGTATGTGTCCCCCAAATTTGGAAAGTCAGGCTCGTCCATGGGCAAGCTCACAATATCAAAGTTAAAACTAAAAATAAATAAATCCACAAATGGTAGAATATATTCAACCATTTCCGTACAAACAAATTATTTTACCATACTGATGAAAAGTTAAAAACAGCACCTGATTCGATATTATAAAACCATTATAGATGTAAATGAAGTGTTTACAAACGATGTGTAGATGCCAATTAGTTTTTTTTCTTTCTTTTTCAATGTCGTTCGAAACATTTGTAGACGCTCAAGGTTGAAATGCTTTCTGCTTCAAACTACTTTTTAAAATTATTATTTATAACGTATATAAATTCCATAGGTACATTAAAAACACAAGGCTGTACGGTTTGAAGAACGTATTTATAGTCTGGTCTCAGTAGTCAATTTATCTTTATACAAGCAGTTCAGGTCGAAAGGGAGGCTGGTTGACTTCCAAATATTGAATATATATGTTACAGGAAAAGTAGATTCTCTAGTAAGAGTCGACTTTACCTAGGCCGAGTCGATTCTTACTGGTTTTTTTAGTAAAAGTTGATTAAAAGCGAAAAGTGATGAATTTCGATTAACATTTACTAGTCAGAGTTGACCGTACCTAGGGAAAGTATACTCTTACTACCTTGAGTTAGTAAAAGTTGACTTTTTGCAAGGAAATGGTCTACTACCTAATAAAAAACAAATAAAAAAGCAAAACCTTTATGATACAAAGAGAGATATAAATATTTATTATTTATTACAGCAAGGTAAAGATTTGTGACACTTTGAGTTGCAGAGCTAACCTAACCTAACCTAACCTAACCTAGAAAACAACCGTAAACAAATAGAGCTGGGATATTCAAAACAAAGATGTGCGCGCGAAGTCGCATGTGGAGAGCAACATCGCGGAATCAACTTTTACTAAACCACAGCAGGCATAGTTAACTCTTCCTAGGAAAAGTTGATCTGTTTATTCTCTATCAACTTTTACTGATACTTTTAGTAAGAGTCGACTTTACCTAGGCCGAGTCAACTCTCCCTAAAAATCTACTTTTCCTGTGACATATACACACACACACAGCCAATAGTTTAATATTGGGAGTCAACCAATATCTCAGAAATTGTATTCGAATAACAAGCAGTTCAGGTTTAAGGGCGGGGGTGAGATTAGTTGATATCTCAACTTCTTATAGTTCCTCTTTTAAGAGTTAGTGGTTTTGTATATTTTATCTCTTGCAGTTTTGATATTCTTTCAATATGTAACTTACCTGCTGAGGTATATAATTAAAAATAATTAAGAGATAACCGTGAGTGTGAATACCCCACATCACTTTTGAACTAATTTTATTGATCGATTTCAAAAACAAACCTTTATACACATCATTTCAGTGATACGAATACCCATTCCTTCTTTACTTTATTTTGACCGCTTGGAGAGAGAAGTATTGTGATAGCAAAAAAAATAATTTTTTTTTATGAATGTTGACATTTAATGACCGTATGAAACCGTAAAAGTGGTTTTCATGATGCCATCTGTCCGTCAGTTTGTCTGAATCTCGACTTAGAGCAGTGGTGCTTAACCTTTCAACATTGTCGACTGATCAATGGCAGGCGCGAGAAAATCCCCCCCATTTGCCAAACACCCACTTAACATTTCCTTTTTTTCCTAATTTTACAAATAGGCCTTAAATTATAGTGAAAAATTATGCTTGAAAAGCGTACAAATTACATGTAAGCTATTAGATTATAAAATAACAATTTTAATTTACAAAGAAACACTTTTAAAAGAGAAATACACTCTTGAGCTAAAAGTACATTTGTTTGAAAGAACGCACATGTTTAAAAAATAGAAAACATAACTTGACCACCAATAATGTTACTTTATAGTAGGCCTAATGAGACACGAAATGTTTGTTTTTTATCAATTTTACTACGGACACGGCTCTTTGTAAGTTTCCCTCCAAATGTTCTTCAGTCAGACGGGAACAACCTATTGATTTAATTTGTTTCATAACAGAAAATGACTCGTCACATAAGTAGGTGGTTTCAAATAACGTTGCCATTTTCAGAGCATGATTGTTCAATGCTTTCATTTCTTCAGGCAAGTATTTTTTATATAAAAATAACAATTTTATATTATGTCTACTCTTAAAAACTCTTCGTCTTATCCCTCTCGCGGGCTACATTAAATGAGGTCAAAGGCCGCTGGTTGTGCATGGCTGACTTTAGAGCCTAAACCATTTTACCGATTGGACTGAAACTCGGTATTTAAGTTTTTCATAGGGTTTCACCGAGAGTTTTTAAAAATATTAGAAATCCAACCCTAAAATTAGGGCTAGTTTATTGAAAGTCAAAAATAAAGAGAAAATCGATTTTCTCCAAATTTGCCCTAACGATCTGATTAAATTTTTTATCCAGGTATTGTTTATTATTACAAACAAAATGGCAATTCTAATTTCCTCATGGAAATAATTCATAGTCACTTTACTTAAGCAGAAATGTCCAATTTGTATCTTGTCTCCGCAGCTATTTGATGTACAAAATCGTATTGCAAAGTTGTAGACCTATTCAAAATTAAAACATTTTTCGTTTGGAATATAATTTTATAAAAAAATAGTTTCTTCGCTATAAGCAATATATATAGTGGAGCTATTTGGCTATAATTTAAAATTGTTATGCTCTATGGTGCTTTGGTGGACAAATACCTTTCTAGTTTCTAACTGTTTCTGTAAAGTGTATATTATTTCATTTAGGCGCTTTGGTGGAGTGTTTCTGCAAGAATTTATATGATTTTTTTTTCACAAATCCTACAAGTATTTTTTTGTAAATATCTCTATTTTAAGATAAAAGAGAAACTCTTGGGCACCTTACAGTTAATTTTTTAATACGATTGAATTGTACAAAAAATAACACAAAGGGTGGGTTTGTTTATGTTTACATTTAACAACATTAGCATAAACTATGTGGAAATAGCCCTATTATATGCTTGAACTAAGGACCAAATCGAACTATTTCCTTGATTAGCCTGATTTTAAAACGAAAGATCGTAAGTAGTAAAGCCATAATGAGTAGTAATTTATTTTGCAATACAACTTTTTTTTAGTTAATAAACAAAACTATGTCTTTGGTTTTGTACAAAATACCTTTAATGATTTTTTTTTTCCTTTTAATAAGTGATTAAACATTAATAGACTCTCAATCTTACTAAGATTTGTCCAAAACGTCAAGATCGCAGCATACTGGATTACCGGTGACGAGAAAATAGAGGGTGGTTTTCCTTAAATGGTTTTCCACTCTTTCTACGCAAATGCGTAACTTCTTCATCCATTTTTATCTGTATATTCTAACTCTTATTGTATATCTGCGATTACATTATATTAACCTTTTGAAATGTTACTTAAGGCTCTTCGTATTACGATCTCACTATACAATATTTACCTTTTATAAAAACTAATAATAAACATTCTATTTGCTATGGATACAAAAAGCACTTTTGAGGTAGTTTCATGAAACTTTTTTACCTTTTATTTGTCCATTTAACACGAGTGTTATTAACGTGATAAAGGTGGGAAGGGCAAGTTTAGATTAAATGCACCCCTCATTAATTTTGATAGTGTATGGAGGGATACGTTTCATAATTAACTAAAGAAGGCGCGGGTATGGGTGCCAATGACGGGGAGATTGGGGTTTGATCCCGGTTGGGTGCGCTCATGGTATTTTTCCCTTAAATGGTTTTCCACTCTCCCTCTACGCAAATGAGTGTCCACTTCCTTTAAATTCAACCTTCCTCATTTATAACACATAGGAGTAAGTAGTGCATATGCGTACAACCCGAACGCGTACCAAAACGCGATGCTAAAAAAAAAATTAATGTTGCCAGTTCAGAGACACGAAGTATAGAAACAACCAAAAGCAACACAATTAATAAATGTAATTTTACCTTATCTATCCTTGATGTTGAAAACGCACGATCTATAACTGTCGTTTTCCCATCCACTGTACAGGCTAATGCCAGTGAATTTCCTCTAAACCTTGCTCTTTCTTACCCCATATTATAACCACAGTGTTGAACATAAGATTATTTTTTTTTTAACGTGTCGCTTATAAACTGTACATTGTATTTATTACTTTGCACAGATCCCATAATTCGAGGCGATAGTCGTAAAAATAAGGACAACAAAACAGTATTCGACTTAAGGGCGCACATCAGCAATTAAGCTTCGTTTTCACACTTAATTTGATTAAAATTTAATTTGAAGAGTTCAAAAAAGACGCACATAAATATAATATAATACTTTTTTTATAAGATGAAGATGAAATTTATCATCCCCGTTTTAAAAATAATTAGATGTTACAGGGATCAGGGTTTTTATTTGATATCTTGACTCTCCATATTGTATTCAGATTAAAATTTTGTTTTCTTTTTGTATAACTTCAGTTGTATGTAACATAATTTGACACACTTCTATTAGGTCACTTTTCTATATTTGATTTAAAATCACAAATTATTTGAATATCCGGTATTAGGGTCTTATATCTGAAATTTGATTGGACCAAATCACAAATTATTCGAGTAGCCGGTGTTACATCTGAAATTTGACGGAATAAAATCAAGATTATTAAAATAACTGGTATTATAATATCTGAAATTTGATGGCACCAAATCACAAATATGTATCCAGTCATATATCTGAAATTTGATGGCACCAAATCACAAATATATCCAGTAGTATATCTGAAATTTGATGGCACCAAATCACAAATATATATCCAGTCATATATCTGAAATTTGATGGCACCAAACCACAAATATATCCAGTAGTATATCTGAAATTTTATGGCACCAAATCACAAATATATCCAGAAATATATAGGAAATTTGATTATACAAAATCACGAATATGTCTAGTAGTATTTCTGAAATTTGATGGCACTAATTTACAAATATATCCATTATTATATCTAAAATGTGATGGGACCAAATCATAAATATATTCAATAGTAACTTATATTCAAAATTCTGAATGATTACAATTTTGGAGATTTTTCACTTTAAAGATTGTAAAAACTTGGGCATACGCTATGTGTCGTGGGAATAACCCATTTATTAACAAGATAATTGAGTATGAGGAATAAGAATGATAGGTATATCTTTTGTTATGTTGTTTGAGGGCCGATTGATCAACTTTTTAACAACTGTAGTGTTACTGTACATGACATTGTTTTCGGAGCTTTTCAGTTATTGGTACTGAAGTGTTCTGGATCGACCGGAATTTCGGATAGTCGGGTTTGAAGTGTTTATATAGAAAATGGGCTCCTCGCTCTAAAACAACCCTTTACATTTTAACAAAATATAAATTATAATTATTAATATGTGTTCATAAAATGGTTGGAGTATAAGTATTTTGAATACGCCAATTGTACACTGTCCTAACATTGCTGCTACAGTCCAATTTTCAAAGAAAGGGAGATGTCTCACAGCGAGTAGAGCTACTATATATAATTTAACATATTCATACGTCAAGTCATGTGATCTTCAGTTGTCACTTTTGATAGATATTGTCAATATATTATATAAACTAACAATAATGTAGTATAATGTAATCACTGTTGACCACTAACAAACAAGCTTTTATTCTCTAAACACCTTTCGATGAAAATTATACTGTAACTCTACCTAAATGTGTACACACATACTCCAGTGAATAATACCATAATATTAATAATAATAATAATAATAACAACAATATATAACATCAAATAGTTTAATCTCTACGCTCTACAAATTAATTGTATAACTATTCCATGACACTGCAAATAAATATAAGATTTTATTTTATTTACAAAAGAATAAATTATATTTTAAAAATTGAGGTTAAAACATTACTCTCAACAACTATACTATTTTGAGAAAGGAGGGAGGGAATACTTTCATAATAATTTTCAATCAATTTATTTGCATCAGTTTCCAATTTCAAAAGAAGACCAAGTTTTTAGGACAAACTGAGAGACAGAAATGTCAATATTGGTTAACGAAAAAAGAAACAGAAAAAAAAACCTAACTGGTTAAAATTGAAAGTATACTGTGTAAGTTTTCATTTAATTTATTTTAAGTTGTACTATATATATATATATATGAGAGTCACAGCAGCGTGAAGGGGAACATAATAATGGCGTACAGTGTATATAAGAGGGAGGTTGGGAGGGGATCTTACCAAGCCGGGTCCGGTTTATTTATATATATATATTAAAAAAGAGAGAGAATTTTACGTAAGTTTTTTTTATTTTTATATTATAGGCTCGGGCGTGGAGGGAGACGAATAATAATCGTGGGTGAATATTTTAATACTGCACTGCTTATTTTGGT